>CM052457.1:48601387-48620957 GCA_028533085.1 Varecia variegata
TTGCCTGGGCTAGAGTGAGTGCCGTGGCGTCAGCCTAGCTCACAGCAACCTCAAACTCCTGGGCTTAAGCGATCCTACTGCCTCAGCCTCCCGAGTAGCTGGGACTACAGGCATGCGCCACCATGCCTGGCTAATTTTTTCTATATATATTTTTAGTTGGCCAGATAATTTCTTTCTATTTTTAGTAGAGACGGGGTCTTGCTCTTGCTCAGGCTGGTCTCGAACTCCTGACCTCGAGCAATCCACCCGCCTCGGCCTCCCAGAGTGCTAGGATTACAGGCGTGAGCCACCGTGCCCGGCCCAGAATGGTTTTTAATGGAAATTGGCATTAGGACTCAAGAAATGTATTGCTTGACAATCTTTAACTGCTAGTCAACTTTCTTTTAGACTGTCTTACATTAGAAGTACCTTTTTATGGACCATTATCAGGGTATATTTACTTTGGTCAACCTTTTTTTCTGAGCACAACACTTTTGGAGTTTTACTATAATGTAATTAATTGTTATGTCTTACTAAGTTTTGAAACTTAGTACACCCAGACATTATTGGGTGTACTAAGCAGCCCATCTTGTTTCTCAAAGCCCCATGATACGCGTGAGGAAATTCACAAGGCTTCATAAATGCTCAGGCATCAGCACAACATATTACAAACCACTTGCCTTATAGTGACTATCTAGCAACTACATTGCTTTATGTAAACACTTTATCCTCGTATGTAGTTTCTATTGATATTAATAGCAGCTTAGGAAAGGTTATATTGAATTGTACAGATACAATTTTATGTTTGATTCCAAAATCTGGTTCTGCACCTATATACCTTCACTGTCATACTGCCCCAGAAAGTCTTAACTGTATTATGGTTAATGCACTATTGTGTCATTCATTATTTTTAATAGCTGGAGGGCAGGGATTCTCTCTCAATTCTGTATATGTACAGTTCCTTATATATATTTAAAATAGTATCTACCAGTCTTTGAGAGCTTATTTTCATTTATTTATTCATTCACTGCATATTTATAGAACACTTGCTATGTGCCAGATGTGATAGTAGGCACTGGATAACATTACGAGCCATGACAGAGGTTATAATTTACAATTTGTCTTATTTTATGGTAGGCAGTGCAATAGGCACATTGCTTATCTTATTCATAATTTTCTGTGCAACAATTCTGAGAGGTAGGTATTATTACTCTCAACTAACAGATGAGGAATTTGAGACTCAGAGAGGTTAATCAACTTGCTCATTCACACAGATAAGTGGAATATCTGAGATTCGAATGCAAGTCAGTCAGGCTCTCTATATTTTCTATGGTATGTAAAAAATTATTACCAATGTAGTTGTTTAAAAAACACACACACACTTATTATATGACAGTGTCTATGGGTCAGGAGTCCTGGCATAGCTTAGCTGAGTTCTCTGTAAGACTACAAAATTAGGACTGGCTTCTCATCTGAAGTCTCCACTATGGAAGAATCCATTTTCAAGATTATATGGCTGTTGGAAGAATTCATTTCCTTGAGGCTGTAGTACTCATGGTAGCTTGCTTTTTCACAGTCAGCAAAGGAGAGAGCAACTCTAGTGTGAGTTTTCTAGAAAAAGCCTTGTATAAACATATCAAGTCCTCTAGAAAATGCCTTGTGTAAGATATCATCATTAGAGTGACATCTCATCACCTTTGCCATATTCTATTGGTTGGAAGCAAGTAACAGGTCCTACTGACACTCAAGGGGAGGAGATTATACAAGGGAGTGAGCACCAGGAGGTGGGGATCATGGAGTGGCCACATTAGAATACATCTGCCACAGGTTCCACAGTCTATGGTCTTTCCACTATACCATGCTGCCTCTAGTAAAAGCTCAATATATATGAATTGATTTTTAAAAATTATATAAAACAATATAACACCACTGGAAAAGTGTGGGGGTAAAATCTCCATAATCTCACTATCCCAACATAACTCAATTGGTCTCTTGAGCAAGGTGCTAAGTACTCATTCCTGCTATCTAAAGCAGTCATAATAATTGTGTTTGAATTCCTGTTAGTCTTTAAAAATATTCACACTTCTCCTTTTCACAGCTGGGCAAATGTGTTATTCTCTAGACTTCCTTTTTCACTTTCAATATGGTAAACATTTTTCCTTGTTGCTTCATAATGTACAGTGGTCAGTTTCTGTGTTTTTATAGCATTCAAAATTGGCCACACCACCAAACATTTACTTAACCATGTCCGAATGGTTGGATATGCAGGCATATCCCTCACTACTGAAAATAAACAAACAGATTAACAACAACAAGACACAGCAAAATGTTGCATAATCTTTTCAGGCATATAATTATGCCCTCTTTTGAATTATTTACTTAAACTAGGAATCCAGAAGTGAAATTACTGGATCAAAGAACACAAACATTTCCACCGCTCTTGGTGCATGTTATCAAAATGCTTCAGATTTTATGTGACTTTGACGGAATTATCAGCCTTCAAAATTGCCAAGGTATATGATAATGCTAATAGGAACTCTGTAATCACTGGAAATCAAAACACAATCTTTACGGGCCCTTAATCCAGGGGTTTTGGTAGCAAGAATTAGGGGGAATTATCTTCTGTTCATGGGCCATGGTCCCCATCTCGGTCTTTTTCTGCCCTGGAGCATAAGTAGAGGACATAGATCCATTTAGGACTTATCCTTCATACCAAACAATGTCACGTCTATTGATATTTTTCCTTGTCACAATGTGGGACTGTGCCTTCCCTACAATGAGGCAGAGGCTATTCTAATGGAGCACTTGCAAAATCTGTATTTCCTTCTGTACAGGGGTAGATTGGATTAATTTATATATTCAGATGCAATACTCTGCTGTTGTATGTATCCAATATAGCAGCACATCTCACAGTAGCCTTTCCTGCAGTAGAAAAGGAAAAGAAGAAAAAAGCAGAGATAACATAAACTGGCTTTTATCTGTCATCCAGTTAACACTAATACAAATAGATTAATTGCTTATTACTTTTCTTGTGATTCAAGAATTGATAGTTTGGAGTTGGTGGTTATAGTCTTTTTGTTAAAAAAGTATTTGTTGTAAGCTGGAGAATTTAGCTACCATATTTGGTTCTCATGTGCCTACCCTGTGACCTCACATCAGCCTGTTTGAAGATTCGCGTGTGTTTGCTTATCCTTATATGGGAAGGCTGACTGGAGAATCTGTCTGACCAGAATTAGAAGCCCTGTAGCAGTTACAGGAAGTGTGGCTTTAGGACATAGATTGCCTAATTAAGTTTCCTTACTGCCAGAATTTGTTCTTTAGAGAATGTGGTGAGTTGGAGAACATTTTTACTGACTATAAAATCACCATCATTTTATGGCTCTTACTGATCCTTATAACCAATTGAATTCCCTTGATTCTGTAATGACAGAGTTCTAAAGAGGAATAAAATTTATGCAGGAACTCATTGTACTGGGTTGATAATAGTGATTAGGGCAGGGAGGTGGGGGCTGGAATGAATTGGTTTGTTTATTTTTAAATTCTTAGTGCAACCTTAGTCTGAAATTCTTGGATCAGAAGATCCACGGATATTAGACTAGCACTTGTCACAAATATTTAACTTTGGTACTTGCTTATAACAGTTAGTGTGCTTTGTTTTAAGGAAGACTTTTGCTTTAAGGTTACTCCCAAAGTTGCCAGAATAGCCTAAAGCACCTATTTCCCTCTTAGCACTCATTTTCTATAGCCACATATGTTCACAAACCACTGACACCGGTGTGGAAGCACTTTGGAATGTTCTTAACTTCACACTTTATTTGTCCAAATACATGAAAATATTTTCAAATGGAGATACACCTTTTTTGGTGAAATCATTGTAATTCATATGAATCATTGCTTCTTCACAGTAACTTTTCCTGCTTTTGGCATGTTTCATTATCACAACCGCAGAGTGGGAAAGAACAGAAGGATCATCTAAGAAAACTTACTCTGTGTATAAAACCCTTAAAATAATCAACAGGTCTTTTTGTTCTTACCTTAGGCCAAGATTTGGAATTAAGAATAATACAAAAGCATTATGAGCCATATCTGTGCTCAATTAGCCTTCATTAAGTTGACATACAGTCTAAATAGCATGAGACAACATATATGACAGTACATTATTTTGTTATTCGGTATGCTTAGTGTTTAAGTAGTGCCTTTTACTCTGACAGAGCTTGGGCAAGTGTGATTTGGAGCAAATTCCTTAATCTATCTGAGCATTAGTTTCTTTGTGTATCTGGAATAAAAAAAACAGCAGCTGCTGCATAAGATTACTGTGAGAATTAAAATAAAATAACCATGTAAAGAGTTTAGCACAGTGCCTGGCCCATAGGAAGCACTTAATAAATAATAATTATTGTATTATATTTCACAGTGAGATTATATGTGGTATAATGCAGAGAGGGACTTATATATATATATATATATAGATTTCTGCAGCCTATTGCTAGCACACTCTAAAGTGGGGTCTGTGTCCCACTGTTTCTTATTAGTCCAGCCCTAATCTACCCACTTCCCTGTAGCAGAAAGAGGCCAAACTTTGATTAAGGGATGGTTAGATTCCATCATTTAAATAATCTGTTAGTATGGAATTTATAATCCTATAATTACAATTTATAAGCTCCTTGAGAACATAATTAATATCCTTATATTATTTTATTTTTACTCCTATCAGGCTAAGAACAGTAGTTTTGTACTCAGTAACTACATGCTTGACCGAATGGTAGCCCTTAACATCACTAGGCAGGTGTCAAACACTGATCCTTTCCTAATAGCAGAGGATGCTAGCATTGAAATTGGGTATTCCATTCATTTTTGTTGATAATGATGTAGAGATTGATTTAATTATGTATATACTAATTTGGATTATAAAGGGAGTAAAATCACAGTCTCATAAGTAGAAGTTAGAATTAAATTATATAGCAAGAATGCTTCAAAAGTGATATTATTCTTTGTAAAATGTTGTAGGCCTTATATAAAAATCTCTTAAGAAAAAATCCATACAAAATATTATGAGACTAGACAGGGAAATACAGTGGAACAAACTTACAATTTGGAGTTAGGGACATCTAGGTTGGAATTCCAGCCCTGCCACCCACTCACTTCGTGACTTTGGGTAAGTTTACTTAACCTTTTTAAGGCTCAGTATTCCAATCTGTAAAACAGAGATAATAATGTGTACCTTACAGGGCTATTATGAATATTAAATGAAATAATATGAGTAAAGCGCCCACCCACTATAGCTGCTATAACTTAATAGGCCTTCTACAAAAGGTAGCTGTTATCGACATGAATGATAAGAAGACAGTATATCTCCCAGTCTTTCCAGACCACAGCCACAACTTAAAATTCTCATGAATTTGGAAGTTATTATTGAGCACCTTCTGATACCCCAAAGTGTCTCTCTATGCTGGATGGGTCCACACCTTCTGTGAAGCCAGAGCTCTAAATCTTGTAAAAAGTTTGAGCTTCAATCCTCTGTGGTTTTATTAGAGTAGTTGCTATCTTCCCTACCATGGGGTATGCTAACATTGAGGTATTCTGTTGGGCTCTGGAGATTTTTGAGGACTCTTATCTTCGGACCAGCTTTGTTTTAGGAGGTCCAAGTGGTATTTTGGAGAATAAGCTCTTCCTTTGCTCATTGGGGATGGACAAGAATCTGTATGCAAACAATAACCATTAACAATATCTCCCTATATTCAATCCCTAGTAAAAGGAATGTATATAGGCATACTGTACATTCCACAGGCATTAGTACTTCAGGGATGGCAGAAATAATGTGACATTGAAAAAGGTGGCTAAAACATAACTAAACCTCACTAATAAATGGAATTTTCTCCAGTACATTTTTGATAACCCATTAATCTAATTTGACACGAGATGTTTAATCGAGGGAATTTCTTTTGAAGTAATGTTTCCAAATAACATTGAAAAATCCAGTCCAGACAACCCCAAAGACTGATGTGTATTACTTTTGAATAAGCTCTTATAGGTTGCTGATTATAGCTATCTGACTTTTCTCAAACTTCCTAGCAATTCTAGAAAGTATTGCCAGATTCCCAGTATGCAGTAGGAGTTTTTAAAAAAGCACCTTGACTGCTTGAGTAGCTGGATTTATTGACTTCCAAATATACAGTGTGGAAAGGGAAAAAAACAGTGTAGAACCCTGGCAGACAGTACCTTAACTAAGTAATCAAGGTTAATATCATCATCAATAAGTCATGTTGAGCCAGATGCATTTCACGCCTGAAATCC
Organism: Varecia variegata; assembly: GCA_028533085.1. Lineage (NCBI taxonomy): Eukaryota > Metazoa > Chordata > Mammalia > Primates > Lemuridae > Varecia > Varecia variegata. Next base: position 48,607,661 of record CM052457.1, read on the forward strand.
TAGCACTTTGGGAGGCCAAGGCAGGAGGATTGCTTGATGCTCGGAGTTCAAGACCAGCCTGGGCAATAGCAAGACCCTGTCGTCACAAAAAAAAATAAATAAATAACCAGGCATGGTGGCGTGCACTTGTAGTCCCAGCTACTCAGGAGGCTGAGGCAAGGAGGATCAGTTGAACAGTTGAACCCAGGAGTTTGAGGTTGGAGTGAGCTGTGATGATGCCACTGCACTCCAACCCGGGCAACAGAGAGAGACCCTGCCTCCAAAAAATAAATAAACAAATAAAGTCATGTTGCTATCATGTGCCCTCTAATATGACGTGATGAAAAAGGTACTTCTCCTTTGTAATATTCATCCTAAATATCCAATCCATAACTCCAGTCTAACCATCAGAAAAACATCAGACAAACTTGACTTGAGGGGCATTCTACAAAACAGTATGCCTCAAAACTGTCAAGGTCATGGGAAACAAGAAAACTCTGAGACACTGTCACAGACCAGAGGAGATTAAGGAGACATGATAACTAAATGTAATGTGGCATCCTGGAAAGGAGCAGGAAAAAGAATGTTAGTATTAATAGAAAAGCTGGTGAAATCCAAATAGGCTGGAGTTTAGTTAGTAGGATTGTACCAATGTTGATTACTTAGTTGCAATGAATGTACCACTGTGGGGTAAGATGTTAACCATAGGGGAAACTGAGTAAAGGACAAATGAGAATTCTCTGTATTATATTTGCAACTTTTCTGTAAATCTAAAATTATTCCAAAATTAAAGTTTATTTAAAATTAAAAACTAAGAGTAAACATTTTGGTGAATTTAAAATAAAATTTTGAAATCAATCTGTATCGAGTATCTACTTTGTATCCAGCCCTGTGGGGAGCACTGTATGGGGATACATACAGAAGCAAAAGGCATGGCCCCTATCTCCAAGTGGCTTATCAACTAACTGAAGAGATGCAACTTTGACATGTGAAATGATTAACAAACATTGGTACTCTTTGATTAAACTCCAGACTGGGTGATGCAGACTGCAGGAGGTCAGAGGAGGGGATGGAGTGGCCACAGATGGCTTCACAAAGAGATTGGACCTGGATGAATAGGTTTGAATGGTATCAGTGTAGAGAGGGAATACTTGCAGATAAAGGGAACAAAGTGAGAAAAAGCACTGAGATTTTGGGCACCACATGTTCAGGGAAAAATAAAGGCAGCTTGATTTGATCTAGAGGAGAGGGGGCTGGGTATTTTTAGAAAGGTACATGGAGCAGAGCGTCATTATGCAGGAACTTGTAAATTAAGTGGTGGGGGAGGGGAGGAGTTAGAACTGGCCACAAGGAACCAGTGTTGTAGTTGGATTATTGTATGTGTTTTGACTCTGTGGATTTAAGCCTTTGGCCAAATTTATGTGTATGATTTATTAATCTGTTAACAACTCTCTTGTCATGTACATTTGATAAGACTATGTGGAGATTATGTTCACCTGCAAGAGATGAAAGTACAGCCATGCTCATTTTCTGGATTAAAAAGGCATTTCTTAGCTAAATGAAATATCAATTCTGAATAATCTCAGGTATCTATCTCTTTCTTACCTAGAACTTTTCTCTGTCGATACGGTTTTCCAGAGTCAGAAGGAATTTCAGTCCTTCTGAGTGATAAGAGGGACTTGCTACTGACTTAGTTAAAGCTTGTTTCTTCTTTTAAGAGCAGTGCATTGTAATCAGATAATTTTGCTCTTTGAAAAGGTTATTAGGCAGTTTTATTTTAAGTGATGGGTACATTGCTTATTAAGAAAAACAAAAAGAAAGTATGGGAAGGGTCTGATATCTCTGAAGTTTCTTATCCGTTTCTTTGTAAATTTAAAGTATAAAAATTATATCTTCCACACTAACTATGCCCACCTAAAACTATTAAGTGACTGATCTCTTGACAAAGGGGAGGCATAGGCTGTATTGTTCTCTAGGCAAAATCCTAAAACAGAGAATCTTTGCTGTCTTCTTTATCTGCTTCTCTCCAGAGAGTCCCTACCTCCACTCCAAATATGCATACTGTCTAACCTTTCTGTGAAGATTGAAGTAGCGAGTCAGTGATGGTAGAGTTTCAGGCATCAGGAACAATTGCATTTGGGGTAGGATGATACTCCCAATGTTCTATATTTCACAGCCTCCCCTGGCTCTACACATAAATCTGCCTCTGAAGTAATGGGAGACAGACTGAAGTTCCTTCTGACTCTAGAAAGAAGTATGGACAGGGAGGAGCTCCAAGTAAGAAAGGGCTGGATAGATTAGGTTATTCAGAACTGATATTTCACAGTCAAGAAGAGCCTTTTTAACCCAGAAACAAGGCATGACTGTGTTTTCCTTACTGTGACCACCTGAAGACATAACTCTTTTTGAGAAACTACCTTTAAAGACCGACTTTATTCTCTTTTCACACTAGAATCTGTTTTTGAAGTTACTTAGGCCTTATCTCTTTAGAAATGGTACTTCAGACATGATTGTGGTAGAAGTGCAACAAAAAAGGAAAACAGTAACAGTAGAATTTTTTTTTCTTTTAGAAGCAGTAAAATAGCAAACCTTAGATTGTGTTCTCATGCTGCCACATCTTGGAACATCTGTCAGGAGAATTCCAATGAGCCAGTGGTGGAGGTGGGAGATGAATAAGAACCTTCTTAGTCACCTTAACCCAGAATTGTTACTTATTGGTAAAGAGGTATGAATTATCGGTTTCACATGGTTGATTGTGACGAAACTACTTTTGAAAATATTGCAAAACAGACAAACTAAAAACAAGTGTCACTTGCTATGGTTGTTTCCTAAGATTGAGCAATAGGGAAGCCAATGGCTTAAGGACTCATGACAGTATTCATTTAAAAATGCAGACTCTGGTTACCAATCTCTCTGGTTACCAAAGGACTACACAGTGGCAATGCTGCACTGGTCCATTGTCAAACAGATTAACTGGGGTTTCAGATCTGATTTTCTTTTTAGGTGTATTTTGTAAGTGGATTAGTAAAGGACTGAACAGGCAGCTTTACATGCTCTTTGTTTGCTCCCCCACACACTGTTAAATCCTTAGGCACAGCCTAGGCAAAGGCAGGCTTATTATTCCTAAAAAGCAGAATAGCCCTTCCTAGGGCAACACTTGAAATAAACATAACCAACTGGAGGGAATATATATATATGTATATATATATATATATATATATGTGTGTATATATATATATGTATATATATATATATGTCTCCTGAGAAAGTTGACTGGGTCACAAATTATAACCTGCTTTAGAAAGGCAAAATATACATCCACACAATTATTTATTCATTTATAGACTTCAATTATGTGTAATAATTTAGTAGGAGAAATTATGAGCATACATTTTGGAAGTTTCCAAGTTTATTTTGTAAGGCTGTACTTTTAATGTTCAAGCACAACATGCTGCCACCTTTGTGAGCTCAGTTTTAACAGCTGGCCAGTTACATTAAACTATACTAAGCATATCTTCCTTTTACCCAAACTATAGATTACATGCAATATAGATGGATGCAAAATGTAGCATTTGTGTTATTCTTATTGAGCTTAGTCTGGGTAGCATTGATAATAGCAGTAAGTGCTTATTCTCTCTTCTCTCATTAGCTTTGTCATTCACTTGACTCTTCTCACCTTGTATTGTTGTCTTAGCTTCTTATTTAAATACCCTGTTGTATGTCCGTAGTCTCCCACATGGGACAGAGGGACTGGCCTGAGCTGGTGCTTTCTCAGCACTAGACCTGGACTCCAACCTGGCGCCAGAGTACAGTCACTTTGAGTCAAAGACACATAACTTACGAGAATAAATGATGAACAGCAGCATGAGCTCTGGGTCTGGGTTCCTCCAAACCAGTGAGAAGAGGTCCTTGTATGTCAGTGCCCTGTTTGATTATGATCAGACTTGTGATAGCTGCCTGTGAAGCCAGGGGCTCAGCTTCTCTTCTGGTGATATTCTACATGTCATTAATACCTCTGATTATGAGTGGTGGCAGGCAAAGCTGGTGACACTATATGGAGAAAAATGAGCAGATCAGTGTGTTCCCCAGTAAGAAAACGTTAGAAAAGAAAGAGTGAGCTCAATTTAAAACCATGAAGTTCCATGCTAGGACAGGGATGATTGAGTCTAACAGGTCGATCACAACAAAATGTAAAAAGAATTTCCACCTATCTGGAAAATTTCCATTTTACAAGAGCAAAGAAAACATGGTCCAGGGGAGCAGCATACAACAGGGAATGACATCCAACACCATTGACAGCAAAAGCAGTTCCAAAAGACAAGAGGATGCTATTTTGTCATATGAGCCAGTGACATGGCAAGAAATTTCACTATGCAAGGCCTGCGATCATTTTGGGCCCAATGAAGGACTGAGTCAGCGATGACCTGATCTCTGGGTTCTCGCATATATTTGGATCCCGTGTGCCACATACTACCCAGCATCACAAAGATAATGAGATAGAAGGACAAGACTACCACTTTGTGGTGTTCTGAGAAAAAATGGAGAAGGATATCCAGGAAAACAATTTCATTGAGGCAGGCCAATTCAATGATAATCTCTATGGGACCAGTATCCCGTCAGTGTGCAAAGTTGCAGAGAGGGACAAGCACTGCTGCATCTTAGATGTTTCTGGCAATGCTGTCAAGAGACTACAGCAAGCACAACTTTACCCTCTTGCCATTTTCATCAAGCCCAAGTCCACTGAAGCCCTTATGGAAATGAACCAATGGCAGACATACAAACAAGAGAATAAGATCTATGACAAAGCCATGAAACTGGAGTAGGAGTTTGGAGAATACTTTACAGCCATTGTACAGGGTGACTCACTGGAAAAGATTTATAACAAAATCAAACAAATCATTGAGGACCTGTCTGGGTAGTACATTTGGGTCCCATTCCCTGAAAAACTATGAAGAATCCTCTCCAGCCATTCCCTTATGAACAGAAGAAATCAAGTCCCTCTTCCCTCCTCCCTCTTCATTCCTGTCCCCATAGGGAGAACAAAGGCTACCGTTCTTGTCCCCTTTTTTAGATATGTCAAAACAATTGAGTTTTAAGCTTTGTGCAGTGGCAGTATCGTAGCCAATGTGATTTATCCAAGGCTGGATTATTGCTAATTGAAAACTTTTGCCAACACCCCGCCATGAGGACTTGAAATATAGTCAGCATGGGCAATTTTTGACAGTCTCTATGGAGACTTAACAAAAAAAAAAAAAAAAACAAAAACAAAAACACAAAACCTGAGTTTTCTAGTCCTGTTCTTTTTTTAAAATTTTTGTTTTGTTTTAGTTTATTTTGAGGGATGATGCCATCTCACTCATCATGTGGCTATGCCCATTCCTGCATGGACCTTTCCCAAGCACTAGCACAGGTGCAAATTCATCAAAGCCATGGTTTTCATAAAATCCAAGCAGAAGCGAAGAGTGGAGGACTGATGGAAAGACAAACTGCACAGCTTGTGAAGTGAGCTAAAAGCACCACATGATGAGATGTTCCTGGGCCTTTCTACCTATCTATACTGCTGTCTTGCAGCTCTGAACAGTACAACATAATGTCAACAGAAAGTATCTTATTTATGTATAAAGAGATATATATGTAATTTATATAAAATATATAGAAATAATTATATATATTATATATTCTCACATATATATATTCACGCACATTTGAACTACAAAATCTATGGAGACTTCATCAATGCTACTATGTTATTAGAGAAATGCTTTAGTTTTCGTATTCTAATCAGATGGCATCTTCTATCCCGGCTGGTTGGGAAGGGATTGAAAATGGTAGTAAGAGCTGTACTAAGGGTGCTTGCATTTGGTCATTCTCTTGAGAGATTTTCTCTAGGAAGGGTCAGCCTGAGGCCTGAGAGAAAGAGGGGGTGAGAGAGTTGGAGACTGCCTGAAAACATCTGCTGCCCTGAGATGCAGTCAGTTCTGTGTGCAGAAAGAGAAAGAATGGCTAATGATGCTCCATGTGAAATAAATAAATACATAAATACCCTGTTGTAATTGAACTTTTAAATATATCTATGTCTAACCCTTCCCACTTGATTGTAATATTGGGAGGGGATCACAATTTTTTTAGGTGTTCTAGAAAACTTAGTAAAGTGCTTTGGGTGCCACTTATGAGGCACCCAAGAAATAATTGTTGAATAACTACCAAGTACAATTTATGACAATAATTTTAGATTTTAGTGCTTTGCAGTCAGAACTTCTGTCAGTGTTTATTAAGGGCCAGTAAAGAAAATATGACAGAGGTTAATTATAAAACAAAGCAAAAACCCCACCATGATCAAAATGTTTTATGATATGTTGTTACTTTCTTTTATGAAAAAGATCTCTTGTTTTCCCACTTGCAGTATCATTAGTGAAATTTTGTTTTTTCTTTGAAATTTGAAACATTCACGCTGGTACCTTCTACAGCAGAAACATTGTCAGTCTCCTTTCTTTAAAAGAAATGAACCTTAGCATGGTAGACAAGAAGCTTACTGAGGCTTGTTGAAGGCAACTGTTTCCTCCAGGCAACAATTGTTCAATGGCCCTGCTCTGTGTCTTCAGGGGGAAAAATACCCTAAATCTCAAACCCCTGACATGTGGGCAGAAATGACTTGGCATTCTTTGGGTAGAGATGAGGGATGTGGTTTACTCTTGGAAAAAGATTGGTTTAAATTCCTGGACAGTGTCATTGTCCACTTTTAAATACATTTATGTGCTGAAAAAGTTATCAGTAACCTTCTAACTCCAAAGTCATTTTTTTTCTATAGGAAATTTAAATTTTATTCCTTGGTGAATCCTTATAACACCAATTCCTATTTGTTCTGGTGATATATGGTTTCCAGTCACATCTATTCAATGTGTCTCCATTTTAAGTCCTATTATGGAAATTAGGAAATTAGTATTACTGTATGCCCCCTTGTTATGGTGTGTTATAGTGAACATGTGCCTGTAGTCATATAAGAAAGGCTATAGTTTTTTATATATAAAATATCATTTCTTGGAACTAAAAGTTAATATGTGAAATCTTGGACTTACAGATATGATAAAGTCAGGAAACAATTTTTTTTACATTTCCTGAAGATTCAAAGCTGAACAAATTTTCATATTTGACATAGCAGAACCTATTAGCAAGGTATGAATATGGCCCATTCTGTTCAACCTTACGGAGATGTAGAACACTCTAGGAGGCATATGTACTTGTCACTAAGCAGTCTCAGAGCATGGGAGAAATGCTTGTGGTCCAGAGCTGATAGCTTGAGGGTGGTAACTTCAGTGAAGGTATACTATCATGCCCAATGATACCAGGCCTGGCCACCATCTTAACTCAGCACAGTGAATGGTGTTCTCAACATAGTAAGCATTCAATAAGGTGGAAAAGGCCTCAAAGAGTCATTTATCTTAAAAGTCCTCTGCTTTTTGTGTGCTCAGGCAAACATGACTGATAACATTCTGACAGGGTCATGTATAGTTCTTAGCATGTTAGCTATAACATTAACTCTTTACTCATTCAGAAAAATCTGATGGAATGCTAGGTTCCTGAAAGTATTATATTAATGGGACATCTTCATATCTATTAAAATTTATAAATATGCTAATAATCAACAAATTACTTGACACATTTCACATTGATTGAACCACCTATTATATAATGGAGATTTCAAATCACTGATTTAATTGAATCTTCCAGCAAGTCCATTAGTCTGATAGACAGTCCTTTTTATTGACTTTTACATTGCTTTTCCTCAAAAATCAAAAGAAGGTATATGTTATATTTAAGAATGAAAGTTTGATTTTATAAGCCAATACAAAACTATAATCCCTATTAGAAAAAATTACCTTATAGCAAATTTTGCCAGATTATAACTGATCTTTAAAGCAGGCATTCAGTACTCTGATCCAAATAGCCTTTAAAAATTCTAGTTTCTACTGTGAGAAATTGAATTGTTTTTCCTGCAGTTATGTGATGAGGGAGAAAATTACCCACAATCACAAGCAACTTAGAAGGATAAAATTACAACCTCTGTGCATGCATGCCTGTGTGGAGGGGGAGTGGGGTGTAAACCTAGAGGGGACCTGACTATATGTGATTTTCTTATTTTGCATTTTCATTCTCATTGGCAGAACTGCTTCTTTTATTTTATTTTTTGATGCATCTGCCCCATGTGTCTTTTCAGTGTGACTCCATGAAGAAACTTTCTAATTGATTGTGCTCCTGCAGCTCAGAAATGTTAAATTACGGTTTTAAATATGGGTAAATTACCATAGATGTGTGAATTCAGATTCTAAAAGAAATGTATATCAGAGGAGAAACCTAACTAAGGAGTATTACTTTTACTATTTTAAAAACTCTCTGCTAGGTATGATGAGGAGACAAAATAAATATGCTATTTCTATCTGTTAATCTAGTTGAAGTGGCACAGGCATACCTGAAAGATACCTTAGCACATGTTAAGAGCTAATAAGTGGTAGAGATATATTCCAAACTTAGTATACAGACAGGCTTAGGTCTTATATCTTCTTGTTGTGTTTCTGTTATGAACAATGAAACTTGAGACTTAAGTTACTCTGAACCTTGTGTGATTCCTCAAGAAAGGATTAATTTTCATTGACTATACGATGCTTGTTAAGTTGGGAAGCAAACTTGGGTTGTTTGGAAAGACTTTCAATAAGAGATGAGATTAAGACAGGCTTGTAGATAATCAGAAGAAAACATAGCTTCCCACTACCCACAATTTTGAGTTAGTTATTGATAGCATCAACTAGCCTTGCATCTGCATCACTGAAAATGGGAATTTTCAATGGAAAAAAAGAAAAAGTCAGCTTGATAGAAGGACCTGTGGGCTAAAAGCTCCTTGACTCATTTGTGAGACATCATTAACAAGACAATAATAAAGAGGTAAAAATCATACATCTTCTCAAATAAACCACAAATTTTGTTCCATATCTCCATTTATGCTAACTCACAAACTCTTTGTTGAATTTAAAAAATAAAAACAACAAAAGCTGTTTGGTAAGCAATATGATTTCTTGTCATTTGGGCCCTAGATTAAGAAGAAACAGCAAGATGTGCTTGGTTTCTTAGAAGCCAACAAAATAGGATTTGAAGAAAAAGATATTGCAGCAAATGAAGAGAATCGGAAGTGGATGAGAGAAAATGTACCTGAAAACAGTCGACCAGCCACAGGGTACCCCCTGCCACCTCAGATTTTTAATGAAAGCCAGTACCGTGGGGTAAGGAAACTATTTTAATTTTTGTTTATTGAAATAAATTGCTCCAAATCCATTCTGTTTCTTTCATCCGCACCTCCAAATCTGCTTGCAGTCATTTTCCCTCTGCAACCACTAACCAGCTGGAGTATTTTGCCTTCTACTAGGAGGCAAACAGATGAGTCAGCAACACACACAAAACTAACTGTAAATGTACAAATACAGACCTTGGATATATAGTTGACTTTACATTTTTTCATCTTGTTTCCAACCAGAGAAATTGTGTTTCTAGTGTGTCCAAGAAAAGCCTCTGAAAAGAAGTCAGCTGTTTTGGTTATTTAGATTAAAATTAGTTAAAAAGAGAAATATCTGATTTTCTGCTTGAAGCTAGTAATACTTATATTTTGGTATAATTAGTGGATTTTCTCAAAATTTTAAGTTAGCTAATAAAGCTCACATAAAGAATGAGGGAAACAAAACATTGAGCTTTTGCTTTATGACAGGGACTTCTAAGTGTGCCATCTTATTTCATCTTCATTTTAACCATGGAGCCTTCATTTTGTATTCTTCATTTACTGTTTATTTAAGTAACTTCTGTAGCCTATGGCCATTCTAGGCACCATGACATGCACAAGTATAATTGGGCATGGGGTGTGGGAAGAATCATGCACATCTGAAATAATGGGAGAGCGATTATGAAACCACATACATGCAATGACATGATTCAAAAAATATATGCAAGCACTATAGAAATTTGGAGTAAATATATGCTTGCATTGCATTGTCCTCAGGTTTATTTATTTATTTTTATTTTTTAAATTTCAGAATATAATGGGGGTACAAACATTTTGGTTTCATAAATTGCTTTTGTACAGTTTGAGTCAGTTATAAGTGTGCCCATCACCCAGATAGTGTGCATTGTACCTATCAGGTGTGAATTTATACACTCCTTCCTCCTCCCTCCCACCTGCTTGATTTCCATTGAGTTTACTAACATGTACACATGTATGCTGATCAATTAGTTACAATTTAATAGTGAGTACATATGGTATTTGTTTTTCCATTCTTGTGATACTTCACTTAGAAATATGTTCTCCAGTTCAATCCAGGTTGTTCACCATTTTTTTATGGCTGAATAGTACTCCAAGGTATACATGTGCCACATTTTATTAATCCACTCATGTATCGGTGGACACTTGGGTTGATTCCACACATTTGCAATTGTGAATTGTGCTACAATAAACATTTGAAACCCCAAAGATTCTGCCAAGAGACTCCTGGAATTGATAAAAATAAATACAGCAAAGTGTCAGGTTACAAAATCAATGTACACAAATCGTAGCATTCCTATACACCAGTAATAGTCAAGCTGAGAATCAAATCAAAGACTCAATACCTTTCACAATAGCAACAAAGAAAATAAAATAACTGGGAATATATTTAACCAAGAAGGTAAAAGACCTCTACAGGGAGAACTATGAAACACTGAGGAAGGAAATAGCAGAGAATGTAAACAAATGGAACAATGTATCATGCTCATGGATTGGCAGAAACAACACTGTTAAAATGTCTATACAACTGAAAGTGATTTACAGATTCAATTCAATCCCCATCAAAATACCAACATCATTTTTCACAGATCTAGAAAAAAATAATTCTGTGCTTTGTATGGAACCAGAAAAGACCCCAAATAGCCAAAGCAACCTTAAGCAAAAAGAATAAATCAGGTGGCATCACTTTACCAGACTTCAAGCTACACTACAAGGCTGTATTAACCAAAATAGCATGGTACTGGCTCAAGAACAGAGACCTAGACCAATAGAACAGAACAGAGAATCCAGATATAAAACCATCCTCATGTAGCCAACTAATCTTTGACAGAGCAGACAAAAAAGGACACTGGAAAAAAGAATCCCTATTCACTAAAAGGTGCTGGGAAAATTGGATAGCCACATGTAGAATACTGAAAGAGGATCTGCAGCTCTCACCTCTCACAAAAATTAATTCACGATGGATGACAGACTTAAACTCAAGGCATGAAACTATAAGAATTCTAGAAGAAGAAAATGTTGGAAAAACTCTTAGAGATACTGGACTAGGGAAAGAATTTATGAGGAAGACCCCAAAGGCAATGACAGCAACAACAAAAATAAATAAATGGGACCTGGTTAAATTAAAAAGCTTCTGCACAGCCAAGGAAACAATTAATAGAGCGAATAGACAACCTACAGAATGGGAGAAAATATTTGCATGCTATACATCCAATAAAGGGCCAATAACCAGAATCTACAAAGAACTCAGGAAAATCAGCAAGGAAAAAATCAAACAGCCCCAAACGTCGACAAAAGACACGAACAGAAGCTTTTCAAAAGAAGATAGACTATTGGCCAATAAAGATATGAAAAAATGCTCAACATCTCTAATCAGGGAACTGCAAATCAAAACCACAATGAGGTATCACCGAACTCCAGTGATTATGGCTTTTATCAAAAAGTCCCAAACAACAGATGCTGGTATGGATGTGGAGAGAAAGGAACACTTATACACTGTTGGTGAGACTGCAAACTAGTACAACCTCTGTGGAAAGTACTATGGAGATACCTCAAAGAACTAAAAGTAGACCTACCATTTGATCCAGCAATCCCTTTATTGTGTAGTTACCCAAAGGAAAATAAGTCCTCAGGTTTAACATGACTGAGGAGCAAATGTGTTTAGAGGCATCAATTCAAATCTTCTACATCATATGTTTATATGGGAGTGAGAAGGATGCTTTTTGGCAGAAAGCCTTTCAAATGCCACTTCAGAGCATCCTAGGGAGGAATATGACAAAAATGAGAAAGTACACTGGTAGAAAATATTTTCTCTGTGAGTGAATTTGTCACCTCTAAAGAGGAACCTGGAGATTTCACCCATTGCTGCAAACAGGGCCAATGTGCAAAGACATGTTCTGTAAATAAGGAGAAGGCACTTAGGCTATTCTTTTATATAATGTAACATCGATTCCATAATATTTGAAATTTCTGCAAATTTCAGAATCTCAGGGACTGAAATAGGCCTCATCTAGTCCAAACTAAGAAAGCATGTGTTGTCTTAATCTCTCCTTCTTGAAGCAGAAATTTTAATTGTTTGACTTTTGAAAGTAAACACATTTTGGATTATAAAGGTACATTTGAGAAACCACATTTACCTGGTTTATTTCTACCTTACAAGCCACACTGCAGGAAAATGGAGTGTGTTACAGAAATAAGGCAAGTATCACTGAGAAATGGGAAGATGGAAATGAAGGAATGGAAATGAGAAACAAATAATCAAATAAATATTTGTTAATGAAAAAGAAATCCAACCTCAGTTGAGTGCCTGCTTTGTACCAGGCACTTAGGAGTTTAATAACAGTGAAAGTTAAGATTTGCCATTTTCCAATTCATGGGGAGAAGAGTACATAGTAATCATTCATAGAAAACTTATTACATTTTCAGTAACTGTGCTATATGCTTTATGTGTATTATAATAATCCATTCTTGTACTAATCCTATGAGGTAGGTATTGTTGTTCCTATTTTATAGATAACGAATTTGAGGCCTAGAAGAGGTTAAATAGCTTTCTAGGTCACAAAACTAGGAAGTAGTAATCAACTAGGTTTTTTTTTTTTTGTTTGTTTTTTTTTTTTTTTTTTTTTTTTTTTTTTTTTTTTTTGAGACAGTCTCGCTTTGTTGCCCGGGCTAGAGTGAGTGTCGTGGCATCAGCCTAGCTCACATCAACCTCAAACTCCTGGGCTTAAGCGATCCTACTGCCTCAGCCTCCCGAGTAGCTGGGACTACAGGCATGCGCCACCATGCCCGGCTAATTTCTCTATATATGTTTTTAGATGTCCATATAATTTCTTTCTATCTTTAGTAGAGACGGGGGGTCTCACTCTTGCTCAGGCTGGTCTCGAACTCCCGACCTCGAGCAATCCACCCGCCTCGGCCTCCCAGAGTGCTAGGATTACAGGCGTGAGCCGCCGCGCCCAGCCTAGCAGCACAATTCACAATTGCTAAGATGTGGAAACAACCCAAATGTCCATCAATTCA
>CM052457.1:48636105-48667309 GCA_028533085.1 Varecia variegata
CTATTGGTAATAAACTCTTTCAGCTTTTGATTATCTGTGAATGTCTTAGCTTCTCCTTCATTTTTGAAGTATAATTTTCAGTATTCTTGGTTTACATGTTATTTTTTCTCTTTCAGCACTTTAAATATGTCATCTCATTGCCTTCTGGACTCCATGGTTTGTGGTGAGAAATTGACTGTTGTTCTTATTGAGGATTCCTTGTATCTAATGAGCTTTACTTCTCTCTTGCTGTGTTCAAGATTCTCCCTTTGTCTCTGGCTTTTGACAGTTTGATTACAATGTGTTTTCTTGTGAATCTCTTTGAGTTTATCCTACTTGGAGTCTGTTGAGTTCTTGGATGTATAGATTCATGCGTTTCATCAAATTTGGAATTTTTTTGGCTGTTATTTCTTCAAATGTTTTTTTCTGTTTCTTTTTTCTGATTTGCTACTCTCATGATGTTTATGTTGGTTCCCTTGATAGTGTCCCTTATAATCTGTTCACTTTTGTTCATTCTTTTATTCTTTCTGCCTCTCAGACTAGATAATTTCAATTATCTTGTCATCAAGTTTTATGATTCTTTCTTTTGCCTTTTAAAATATGCTTTTGAATCTCTATAGTGATTTTTAAAATTTCAGTTATTATAAGCTCAATAATTTCTCTTTAGTTTCTTTTTATAATTTCTATTTCTTTATTGAAATTCTCATTTTGTTCGTATATTGCTTTCTTGGTTTCCTTTAGTTCTTTTTCCCTGGTTTCCATTAGCTCTTTAAGTATATTTAAGACAATTGATTTAAAGTCTTTGTCTAGTAAGTTCAATGTCTGTTCTTTCTTATGTATGGTTTATTTTTCCTTGAATGGCTATACTTTATTTGCATGCTCATGCTTTTATTTTGAAACTGCACATTTGAATATTATAATGTAGTTACCTTGAACATCAGATTCTTCCCTTTTCCCAGGGTTTGCTTTTCTTGATTTTTAAAGGCTATAGTTGTCCATTTTTCTATTTTTCTATTTGTTACAAAGACTGTATTCCCTGCATGTGTGTTCACTGGAGTTGCTGTTCTATTAGCTTTTGTTCAACTGGTGTTTTAAGAACTTTTCTTTTCTTTCTTTCTTTTTTTTTTTTTTGAGACAGAGTCTCGCTTTGTTGCCTGGGCTAGAGTGAGTGCCGTGGCGTCAGCCTAGTTCACAGCAACCTCAAACTCCTGGGCTTAAGTGATCCTACTGCCTCAGCCTCCCGAGTAGCTGGGACTACAGGCATGCGCCACCATGCCCACCTAATTTTTTCTATATATATTTTTAGTTGGCCAGATAATTTCTCTCTATTTTTAGTAGAGACGGGGTCTCGCTCTTGCTCAGGTTAGTCTTGAACTCCTGACCTCGAGCGATCCACCCACCTCGGCCTCCCAGAGTGCTAGGATTACAGGCGTGAGCCACCGTGCCTGGCCAAGAACTTTTCTTAAATGCCAGGAGCAGAAAATACAAACACATACAAAACAAAACAAAACACCTCTACCAGCCTTTGAATATTGGCTTTGTGATGTGGCACTACTTTAAAGCTTTAGCCAAGCAATTTTCAACTCTGGCTTAACCTTTACTTTCTGCTTTCCTTGAGCCTAGATATATTAGCCAGAAATGAAATCTTAAGGTCTTCTCGGTTATTTTCTGAGAATGCATCCTGTCATTGGCATTGAGTCACTTTCTAAATTCCTAAGTATACATGAGGACTTTTGAATGTCCTAATTTCCCAAAGAAACTCTCCTCAGGTTTTTCGCCCAGGCCTTAGGCAGTATATTGTATGTCTTAATCATAATCATTTGCTTCAGGTGGTGTGGGTTTTTCATTCACCTTACAATATTTTTGAGCAATTCCCCCTGTTTTTCCCTCCTGAGTGGGTTCTGAGTTAAGTACTCTTTAATATGTGCCATGCACTGTAGTATTTTCTAGTGTTTTATTTCCTTTTTTTTTCCCAAAATATTGGTAACATACTATTAATTTTATACAACAACTTGCCTTTTCAAAATGTTTGCATTGCAGAATTGATATAAAAGATACTTGGGACTTGGAAGTGACTCTTGACCTATTCTGCTAGCTTTTTCACCCATAGTATGATGTTAGAAATATCCCTGTGTCCATCTTTAACAGTGTAAAAAGAAACCTCTTCCTCTTTCTACCTCACCCATGATATCAGATATTTTTATTACCTTCTGTGTTCATTTTGGGAAATGTTACATGGAGGATATATTAGTGGATATATTAGTTTCATGTGAATCTCATAACACATTGACACATACTGAGTGGCTTAAGACAACAAACACATATTCTCTCACAGCACTGGAGGTCAGAAGTCTGAATTCAAGGTGTCAGCAAGTCTGCATTTCCTCTGGAGGTTCTAGGGGAGAGAATAGATTACCTGTTTCAGCTTCTGTTGGTTCCATACAGTCCTAGGCATGTGGCTATATCACTCCAGTCTCTGATTCCATGGTCCTACTCCCTTCTACTCTTCTCTCTGTCTAATATCCCTCTGACTTACCTTTATAAGGATACTTGTCATTGGATTTAGGGCTCACCTGGATAATCCAGGATGATTGCCTCATCTTAAAATCCTTAATTACATATGCAAAGATCTTTTCTCCAAATAAGGTAACATTCACAGGTTACAGGGATTAAGTTGCAGACATCTATTTTGGGGGGGTCACCTTTCAACCCATAACAGAGGATTTAGGAGGGGAAGTAAGATAAAGGCCTTCTTGGTGGGTGGCTGTCAGGGTGATGTATCTGCAAAATGAGTAGATTTTTCATACTACCCAGGTTTAAAATCCTGTGGGAAGCCTTCAGTGAATGTTACTATGCTAAGTGATAATCCTCAATTTCTTTAATCAGTGCCTGAAAGCTGGAGGAATAAGGTGTTAAAGGGGAAAACTCATTTGCACGTGATATGTATTGTCTCTGTTTTAAAGGAGAAACTGATTTTTAAACTGTGACTGATTTGTTTATATCCGTCTACTTATTGGTCATCAAGTTTACAAAGTTCTCTCATCATTCATTTTCTGAACTTAAAGGCTTCCATATCTGCTGGCTCACACTCATTCACTTTTGAGTATATCTTTGAGTGGAGTGAGAAGCTGAATATACAAACAGCCTGCAGTCACTATATAAAAATAAAGCTCTGACCTGTAAACTGCAACATCCAACCTGGGAAGCCAAACCCTAACCTGTGCAGCAAACTGTCCAGGAAGTCAAACCACAGCCTCTAGCAGTCAGCCCCAAACAGCTAGGACCTGATCAATAACTGCCAGTTTCCCTAATTTTTGTCCCTACTTCCAACTTAGGAGCAAATAGAGAAAGTCAAATATGCTCCCCTAACTGATCACATAAGACACCCCACTTATAGTTACCCTACCTCCAGCTTTCCCATGCCAACATCCTCCAATCAGGCCATATATGAAGCCTTCCATTTTTTCCACTATAATGTTTTCCAACTCTTGCTTTTTACTTTGAGTCTCTGCAAAATGCAAGTGATGGTGGCTCACTCCCTTGCTATAGCAAGCTCTGAATAAATAGTTTTTAATTGTTCTTATTTTGGTGGTTTTCATTTATTTTCTTTGGAGGCATAGGAAAGTTTGGAATGCACTCTCATGCACTGAAATGGAAGTGTAGGCCTCTGGGAGGCTGACCTCAACCCCACCATTCTAGACTCTCGCTTAGGTACTGCAATTCTATGGTAGTGTTGCAGTGAGAGACTGCCAGACTTCTCTGACTAGACTTCGTAAATAAGAGGCAGCAGTGTTTTTTACTCTCAGGTCCTTCTAAAACTAGCTGAGATTTTTTAAGGAGTCTATGCTTGCATCTCCCTGAAGGTTTTGACCATAAGAGGGGCCAAGCTTTGGGACTTCTTTTTTAGGGACCCATACTACTGACTCCTTTTTTGTTGCCTTCTCTTCTTTCAGATTTTCCTCCCCACTGTCTAGGAAGAGCCTTTTATCTCACACCTCTGTAATGGGTTCAAATCCTGAGGTTATCACTTATAAGCTGTGTAATATTGTGCAAATTACTACTTGGCAACTCATTTTCCTCATCCAAAGAATGAAGAAGATAACAAACAGTACCTACTTCATAGCATTGTGAGGATCAAATGAGGTAAATTCACGTAAAACAACTTTAGAACAGTGCCTGGCACGTAGTGTTTATGAAGTGTCGGTTATAATTACTTTCAAGAGAGGCAACAGTTTTAAACTGTTACTAGTGCTGTGATAGAAGTAGGTAAAGAGTACCATCTGGGTCATAAAGAAGACTGGAGTTACATTATGTTAGGGAACAAGATGACACGAAAGGCATCATAGGGGAGTTGTACTTAAAAGATCAGTAATTAGTTGTCAAGCAGATGGCAGGAAGATACAAGACTGTGTGTGCAAAAAAGCAAGGAAATGCAAGCTGAAGCATCAGGGAAACTACAAATAGTTAAGTATGGTTAATGGTGGAGAAGGGTGGATGTAACTGAGAGGTGGGAAAGAATGATCTTCAGATGCTTGTTTCAAAGAATGAGTATGGAGTTTAGATTTTAACCTGTAGATCAACAGGTCTCAAAAATTACTGTGCTTGAGAATCACCTGGAACTACTCATTTAAAATTTAACTATCTTTGCCCTAGCTTTAGAGTTTTGGAGGAAGGTTCAGGGATCTACATATTTAATAAGTACTCCAGATGATTCTGAGGAATGTGGTTTTCCTACACTACACTGTGAGAAACTTTCTGTTGCAGGCTATGTAGACTTGGTTAAACTTATTTTTCTAAATATCCTTCTAATGCCATTGTTCTCAACCTTAGCTGTTACACTTGTTAAAGGTGAGATCCAGAGATTATAGTTTTAAAAATTCCTTAGGTGATTCCAATGTTAAGCTAAGGTTGAAAAGCACAAATCCAGCAGTAATGTGGATGGCCAACATTAAAATAGAAAAACTAGAAATAGGCAGTTAACTAAGATATCATTGTAATAATACAGGCAAGAGTGATGAGGACACGAACAAAGGCACCAGTTGGAAAGCGGAAGAAGTAGAGGGTAACTGAGATATTAAGACTAGCTCATCTAGGATTTGATGATTGACTTCATATGGGGGTGAGAGAGTGGGTGATGTTAAGGATGACTTCCAGGTTTTTAAGTTGGAGTTTGAGTAAATGGACTTGCCATTCAACAATATGGGAACTATGGGGGGAGAAAGAGATTTGGAAGAAGACTACCATTTTATAGTGGAGGTGGGAACAAGGGAGAGGTGACCTGAAATTATTGTTATTCTTTAGTATTGGTTCCCAGATTTCAGTGTATGAAAACAAAATCACCTGAGCTTGTTAAGAGTACAAATTCTTATTCCTTCTCCCATTTTCTTTTTAGGAGGACTTGGAATGGGGCCCAGTGATCTGCTTCTTTCTTTTCTTTTCTTTTCTTTCTTTCTTTCTTTCTTTCTTTCTTTCTTTCTTTCTTTCTTTCTTCTTTCTTTCTCTTCTCTCCCTCCCTCCCTCCCTCCCTCCCTCCCTCCTTTCTTTCCTTCTTTCCTTCCTTCCTTCCTTCCTTCCTTCCTTCCTTCCTTCCTTCCTTCCTTCCTTCTTTCTTTCTTTTTCTTTCTTTCTTTCTTTCTTTCTTTCTTTCTTTCTTTCTTTCTTTCTTTCTTTCTTTCTTTCTTTCTTTCTTTCTTTCTTTCTTTCTTTCTTCTTTTTCTTTCTTTCCTTCTTTCTTCTTTTTAAATAAACAGCCCGGTACAATATTTAAGCCTTTGTTAAATGTCCTGAGAAACTTTTAAAAACTAGAGCTGAAAGCAAATTGAAAATTGCACTAAAAGTCTATTCCATGCCTATAAATGGACATTTATTAGTAATTCTTAAAAGTTTGATACTGATAGACATTTACGGTTTTTTACACAGTTCTACAAAATGTTCACAAATGATTGAATCATGAGAAATGATTTTAATGCACGACTGAAATGGTAAAGGCTGTGTGTTAAAGTGATTAATTTAATGGAACAGTTCTGTTGTTATAATTAAAAGTAACTGATATATATGTAAGTATATGTGCATCCATATAAGTAACTATCTCTTGTATCACAACTGCTCATTCATTCAATCTTCAGGAATTTCAGAATCTCTTTATTCTCCTTTGCCTTATGAAACATTTCAAAATCCTAAAAAAGATTAAAATTAACTTTAATACCAACATTGATAATTCCCAATTATGAAGTCATTAAACTCAACTGTCCAGGTTAAGTTTGCTAATTATCTTGCCAGACCTTTGCAAACCTCTGCCAGCTAAGTTATATGAAAAAATTCCTTAGAATATCAGTTATTTCATATTATAATGTATGATGAAAACCACTGCATGAGTATCCCAAAACAAGCAGTGTGATATATTTCCCTTTTTTGACAATCTTTTCATCATAAAGTACAAATTGTTTTGTCTTCAGGATCATAATCAACTTATTCTATAGATGGGCAAACTTGACCCTCATGTCCCACAAATGTATTATTTTCCCATGTATATGACCTTAAGATATGAAAATAAAATAAAATGGACATTTACTCTTACTCCACAATATTCTTGGCCATTGAATATCTGAGGTGGTAGAGCCTTAGGGGTAGATACCTTCATCCTCATTTCTTGAAGTACTTTCAAACTGACAGAAATATCTATTAATTCATATTTTATTTTGTAAGCATCTAAAATTCTGATAACTTCTTCCTGTCTCTGCTTCACCTGCATAGAGGTATAGAGAGGTAGAAATAATGTTAATCAACTGGTTCCAACGTTTTTATGCATTTTTCATTTTTTTCTGTGCATTATGTTATGGGGGGGGACAGTTTTTAATGGTGTAAAGTCTCTTGAAGAAATGAAAGTTAGGTAATTTTCCTGTGAAATTACACACACACACACACACACACCCCACACACATATACATATGTACATTTTATATATATATGGCATATGTGTCATATATAAATATGTTTAATAGATATATTTTATATACAATATATATTATTTTTTCTTCCCATGGATTTCATCTCTCTATTTATATATACTCTCTGATTGTAATTTGGAACTTGTAGTATGTTTCCCTTGAGTTTAAAAACCGGGTATCATGCCCATTTCCATATATATAAAAAAGAAGAATTATAGTAAAGTTTCAGTGGGGGCTTAAAATCCCTAATGCATTATAAATATTTACCAGATTGACTTCATACTGCAATGAAGTGGTAATAATATTCTGCCAACAATTGAGGCAGGCCTTTGCATTCATCACTGCATTCATTTATGCTGATATCTATGGCAGCTCTGTGTAGGAAATGGACATGATACCAAGGTTTTAAATTTGAGGGAAACATACTACAAATTCCAAATCATAATCAGAGAGTATGCCTAAATATAAAGATAAAATCCAAAGGATAAAAAATTAAAATAAATAAATACACAAGAGAATTAAGATTCACAAATACGCAATTGGATAAAAATGGTCAGTTCTTGCTATGTCATACCATATGAAATGTTAGACTTGTATCATCTGTTAATAGGCTGTATCTCTCCCATTGTCTTTTCCCCTGAAACACATACAACTGCTAAAGTAAAATTGTAATAGTTGGTTATCTTTTAAACATATTTTATAACTACAATTTTTAAAATACCTACAACATGAATCTTAGGTGAAGGTTGAGGTTTCTACGTTTTCACATGACAATCTTGGACCATTTTGTCACATAAAACCTCTGATGATAGAATGAGAAAACATATGTGAAAGCAATTTGACAAGTACAAACCCCAGCTTATTCAAGTGGGATTCCTGTGAAAGTGCTTGTCAATAGGCTTTTTGTTTGATGACTTGAAAATGTAATCCGGCAGTGCTTAGAAAACTCTGCCTGTTTCCAACGGACAGCTGAGAAATTTCTGAAATTCCGAAATACAGCATTTCTACTGTCTAAGACTCATTAGTTTTTAAAATTTCAAAATCATGTTGAATGTGGCTTAAGTTACATTTTTAGTAGTTTTTCAAAACCTTTTTTAGAGGAACACATTAAGAGAAGGGCAGTTTCCTTGACCAGTGCTATTCTGTGTGTGATTAACAGACAGGTAGCATCAACATTACTCCACCTTAAATCTACAAAATCAGACTCTCTGGGGGGTGGGTCCTAGGAATATGTTTTAACAAGTCCTCCAGATGATTTCTATGGTTGAGTTTGAGAGTCATGGACCAAGAGTTGAGTGAGTCCTCTGCTGCATTCATTGTGATCTTTATTACAAACATGCCCTCTTACACACTCTTAGCTCCATACCCAATAACATAAATCCCAATGTTAAAAATAACAACAGTTTTTACACTAGTCAAATTGCCCATAATTTTCTTTTTAAAAACTCCTTCTTGTTATTGTTGTTTCTTAATACTCAGGTGAAATCACTAATCTACCTGGACAGGCCTTCTGCAAAAGCAATGCATTTTTATAGGTTGAAATAAAATCTCATTCCTCCCTGCAGGTATCGTGGTGTCTGGCACATAGCAAGTGTGTGATGAGTGTTTGTCAGCCATTTATAATCAACTACCAATCCTTCAGTTTTCATGCTTCTCTAAAAACTTTGCAGAATGAGGTTCTTAGCTATATAGTAATTCTTCTATAACTGTGCTGTCCAATTGATAACCACTAGCCACATGTCACCATCGTGCCCTTGAAATGTGGCTAGTCCAAAATGAGATGTGCTATATGTGCACAATACATACTGGACTTTGAAGACTTAATATGAAAGAATAATGTGTAACATTTTAAAAAATATTGATTATATATTGCAAAGATAACATTTTTGATATTTTGTGTTAAACAAAATATATTAAAATTAATCTCATCTCTTTTTTAAATGACTACTAAAATTTCTAAATTATATATGTGGCTCTCGTTTCTGTTGGATAGCATTGTTATATAATGCTTCCTATAACCTGGTCAAAATAATTCCTCTAAATTTTAATTCATTTAATAAATGTCTGATCTATGCAAATACACTTGCTTCTTAAAAATCAACAGTTTGGCCTTCTTGGGGGTTGCCTAGTCTTCTTTCAGGATTTTGGCCATCCACTCACTGGTATTTTTCCTCTCCCATCCTAAACAGGGTTTTTTATTTTTCTTTCATTTGAAACATGACAAAATTATTAGAGGCCCTTAAGATGGTTGAGCACAGGATATCAAAATCTCCCAGATCAACAGTTCTCAGGGCACAACCTGGGTGAGGGCATTAACCATTTTCTCTGCTCTTTCTTGCCCCTCCCACCTCTGTAAACCTAGAAAGTAGGAAATTGAAGAATAAAAGGCAGAAAGGGGCTGGTAATGTCTTAGCACAATCTTGAAGCCCCCAGCCAGAATATCTTAACTGTAGTCTCTCTCTCCCACTCCCAGCCCCTGCTGAGGTCGTTTTCTTCCTACTCACCTCCCTAGAGCCTGACACGCTGGTGTAATACACTTTAACGGAACTCATTGTTCCGAGGCTACTTTGCAGAAGTAACACAGGGTCAACCTCTTCACCGCTGCTTCACGCTTAATTCGGCTTTGCTGAGTCCCACCACCGGGCCCTGTCCTTACCCATGGCCGTTGCTAAGGGCCAGTGACCCGTGCGCTCAGGATTGGCTGGGAAACAAGTGTCTCTGTGGCGCAGGCGAGCGCCCATTCTGGGGAACACAGCGCGCCTGGTGACAAGGGGGTGGAACCCCCACCGGCCTAAGGGCGGGGGTTGGACTCCTACGGGTGATAAACTCCGGCTAAGTCCTCTTCTCTCTCCTCATCTGCGTGGCCCAGGGCGGGGGAGCGGGAAGAACAAGTGGACGCTGCAGTCCTGTTGCTCCTTTTCCCCCTCCCTGCTTGGGTATTGAAGCCAGCGGGAGCCTTCCTGCTGGCAACCACAGCAGCCGCCGCGCATGAAGAACTGAGACACCTGGGGGAGAAGATGGTCAAAATACAATGTGATGAGTGAAGAAAAGATATAAATAAACTCGTGTTGCCTGGGTTTGTAGGGACAGAGCTAGTGGTGCTGGTAGGGATGCACCTTTGTTATCTGTTAGCACAGGGAGGTGCCTCCTTTCTCTCTCCAGTGCCCCTGCCCTTCTTAAGGACCTGCTTTGCAGGCTGCCCTTCCCTTCTGGGAGTCCACTTTTTGGTTTGTGTAACAGCGGGTGCGATAGTCCCTGCCTCTCCTAGCACTTCCTCTTCCTTTCCCCTGTGTAAAAAAGATGACCTCTCGCTTAAATGCTGGCTTCCTCTTCAATAAACCATAGCTCATTTTTCCAGCCTTTATTTTCGAGTTTAACTTTTCTCAGTATCTACAGGTGTTGTGGGTTTGACGAAAGTGGGAAATGGGAATTGAAGGGCCAAAGAACTGCAGCTCCAGCTTTTGAGTTAGATACATTTGTATTCTATGCCTCTACCACTTAAAAGTTATGGATATCAGACAAATTACTTCCTTCCAAGTGTCAGTTTATTGTTGAAGTGATGATGGTGATATCAACCTAAGAGCATCATTGTGAGGATTAAATGAATTGAATATGTGAAAGTGTTTGTCGCATGGTCTGACACATTGTAGGTAGTTCAGAAAATGGTAATAATTATTATTGATGACTGCCAGAGTCTTTGCATATTGCTTGGGACCACATCTATTAATAAGACAAAGCATTTAACTTCAAGAAACTTACAGAGTGATAACTGATAAGATGAGGTAAATACAATGTAGAGAAACTTAAGCCAGACTAGGTGGGTCAAGGCAGGCTTCTCTGAAGAATTGAGAGCTAAACTGAAACATGAAAGATGTATAGTCTTCTAGAAAATTATGAGAATTAAAAAAATTTAGGTGGAAGGAACAGTCATGAAAGAAGATGGTAATTGGACCTTTGGGAGTAAGTGGAGGCTGAGGAAATAAACAGGGCAAATCACAGAGGCTTTCAAGTTTGATGTTGGCTTTTGGTTTTTAATCTTTTGGAGGCTGTTTCCTGTTTTGTTAAATTGTAGATAATAATAACTTGTAGATTTGATGTGAAGATTAAGTGCAGAAGTTGCCTAAGAGCATCTTTCACTTATTAAGCACTCAATAAATTGTATCTACTCTTATTGTTAATCCATGGGTGATCAGAAGATATTGAAGATTTTAACAGGTTTGTGTGAAAGGCAGGCCAACCTAGTATGACAAGTGGGTTGGAAAGAAGCAAGACTAGAAGCAGGTACAGCAATCCAAGAATGAAAAGTCATCACAGTAGTGAAAAGCAGAGATTCTTAGGACAGGGCATTGGTACAATTTGGGTCAGCTGGATGTAGGGGTGAAGAAGACAAATGAGACAGGATATAAGCAATGAAAGGAGTCTCTGTTAGGAGCAATTTGAGAGCTCTATATTCTTTTAATATTTCTTTGTAGTAGCATTAGTTGAAAGTCTTTTTTTTCTTTTTTACCATTATTTTCATTATCTTTCTGGTGTGGGATTGTGACATACTTCCTCATTTCACTGTAAGCCATTCCCTTGGCTCCAAGCTAAATCAATGCACTATTTCTTACAAAGAGGAGACTTTTAACAACCTAAAAGAATTTGGTTGGTATGGCATACAAAATTGGAATTAAATTATTCTATAAAATGTTTGTGATAATTATTTGAAGTGGTAAAACACTGTAAAACAAAAACTGTATTGATAATTGTAGCCAAAAATATCAACTATGTAGAAATTTTGCTTATGCTTCCCAGTCTGCTTTGGCAGTTTGATTCTGGGTTTAAGATCATTGTAAAAAATGGATAAGAGATTTGTGGTTGGGAAAATACATTATAAAGAAAGTAATAAAGTTTTTTCTTCTCTTTTTATGTGTGTAAATTAGTTTTTGATCATTCAAATGATATATGAACACATCCTCATTTGTACAAAAATTCAAACCATATAGAAATACAGGGATTAAATAGTAAAAATATTCCTTCACCTACTTCTTACCACTTTATCCCTCCCCCTGCAGAGGAAACTATTAACAGTTTGATTTGTATCCTTTTCTACCAACATGGTTGCATATATTAAAGCAATTAAAAGGGAGAAAAAGTCAGCTTAGCAAGGAAGTTAAGCACACTGGCTTTGAAGCCAGGCTGTCTGAGTTAAAACCTAGACTATACCACTTACAACTATGTGATATTGGGCATGTTATCTAACTTCTATGTGATGTGCCTGCCCTTCCTCATAGGTAAAACAGGGATAATATCTGTTTCATAGAAATGTCATGAGGATTAAGTTAGTATGTGTGAAATATTTATATTAGTGTCTGCAATATAGTGCACACAATTTGTGATGGAATCATACTGAATATATTGTTCTGCCACTTGTATATTCATAGAGAAAATATAGTGTAGTGATTAAGAGCATGGGCTCTGCTTCTGAATCTAATTGTCTGGTACAAATCTTAGTTTCATTATTTACTAGCTTTGTTACTTTCAGCAAATATATAACCTTTCTGTCTTTGTTTTCTTTGTGAAGTTGGGATCATAGCTTTAGCTTTAAAGTAAGTAGTATATATAGAACATTTAGAATGACCGTTGTGTAGTAGTTACTCAACAGATGCTAATTATCATTATATCATTAAAAATGCTCAGTTTAGTATATCCTGTTAGAGATATACCATAATTTATCTATTCTTTTATTAATGATCAATTAGTTTACTTCTAATTATTCATTGTTACAAAACATACTAGTTACCATACTATTTTCTTGTACTTAAAAAAATTAAACTGTCTCTACCTTTACTTGCATGAAGAAAACTATTGCTGTTAACATTTTCTCACTCTATTTGCCATTTGAAACTTGAATAAACACTTTCAAGATCCTCTTTTGGATCATTACCATACCACACATGTGATCAGCCCACTCCATTTTCCTGTTAGTTTGGTTAAGTCCTAGAGTATGAGTGGAAAGCAGAACCATTCTGTGTGGTTAAAGCTATCTTTCTGAGGAGTAAGCAAAAGCTGAGAAACAAAGGAGCCAAAAGGGACTTTTTCTCTGTTTGGACTGTTGGAATCTCAGGGACAGAATCTTTAGATATTCTGACATTTGGAAAAGGTAAGCCTAAATTCTTACATATTTTGGTTCATACTGTTTTATTTTCTTCCAAAAATCCTTTAAGTATGAATATAAGCAGATTTTTCTGGATATATTTATAGCAAATATTATAAACCTATAAGAGGAAAATTATGTATTGAATCAAGTCTGCTTTATCCTTTCACACTTTTATGGAGTCTATAGAGAAAATTGGAAGTCTAAAAATTGTGCTAAGGAACCATGTAAAAGACTGAAATAAGTGCTTAGGGAAGTAAGATTTGAGTCCAAAAGAACAGCAAAAAAAAAAAAAAAAAAAAAAACAAAGGGAAGGAAAAGAAAAAGAAAGAAGAATGTCAGTGAATTTGGCAAACCTATTTGCATTTACATTATTATTACTTTTTAAATTTATTTTTTAATTGACAGATAACATTGTATGTTTTGATCATGTATGACAGGACATTTTGAAATGTATATACAAGTGGAATGGTTAAATCTAGCTAAATAAGTGCATTACCTCACATAGCTCTTACCACAAAAATGATAACTATGCATCTACATTATTGAAAATGTAAACTGGCTATATTTTGATTTCAATAAAGAATTTGCATGAGCCCAAGATATGTATTAATTACCACATCTTGTATACATTCTAAGGTATACTCAATTTTCAAATGTGCAACTCTAATGACATTAATTAAAAGTTCAGTTAAAACCAATTCCTTGACAGCAGGCTTCATTTTAAGTAGACTTTTTGATGATAGAGAATTTATCATTTCTAAATAAATCCTTAAAGATAGTTGAATATAATAATTATATATTTATATAAGTTAATACTTTTAAAAATACATGTGCACCATGTAATATTACCCTGACAATAACCTTGTGAAGATTAATTAATTTCTCTTAATTTATGAGAAAATTGAGATGCAGAAACAGTTAAGTCAATTACCTGACGTTGAAAGTTAGTGGCAGAACTGGAGCCCAAGTCTCCTCATTCTTGGTCCTGTTTTCTATCCTTTCAGCAACACTGCCTCCCTAAATCACTTTTATTTCAGGTAGGAGATAAATCCTTGTTTGACACTTCAATGTACATTGCATTAATGAGTTCTTTTATATTACAGGAATATATTACAGTTTTCTTTTTAGAAAACTTGTCTAGTAAAAATGCTTGGAGAAGCCTTCCTAATTGATCTCCTATACAAAGAACAGAAATATACAAAACTTTGCAAACCATTCACATGTAAGAAGACTTCAAATGATGAAAAGGAAACTTGGAAAAAGAAGCTTTTAGATATAGAAGAAAATTCACTTTTCCCTGCTAAGATGGAAAATCAAGAAAAAAATATGAAAGAAACTTTAACAGAACAAAGTAATAATACAAATCAAATAAAATCTGTGGATGAGATAACTGTAGCAAAATGCAAAGGTATATCTCTTCCAGGAAATGTGTCCATTGCATTGCCCATTCCAAAGAGAGAACAACAAGATGAAAGACAACTGGATTTATATCGATCCTGGTCATGCACAAGTATTTGCCATAATTATCCTGACCTACAGATTGGAGGTGACCACGTGGGAAACATGTATGATTCAGGCTGCTTTGTGGAACACACACATGATGATGTTTCTAATGGTCCTCTTTTACTTTCAGTGGATATGTCATTGGGTCACTCTCCTACCATTCAACCTCTAGAGAAACTACCTGCCTCAAAGTTATTGAATGCAGATGAAATCCAAGAAAAAAGTATGCTGTTTCAAAAACAGCCCCTCTCTAATTCCATGCTTAATAGTTATATGGAAAAAAAGGTGGACGAACTCTACAAACAATTTTTGGAAGAAAATCTCACCAAGTGCCTCTCCATAACCAATCTTATGGCTTCCAATCTGCTAATGAACAATGTAAATCAGATTAGCCTTCAAATCTCTCAAGAACAGAACATAGAGGTGTCAAAAGCTCGAGAAGCTCTCCTGCATTCTTTAGCACGATGTAATCTCCATAATGTTTCCCAGGGAAACAGTTCCGAATTCAGCACTCCTAACTTACAAATATCAAACCAGACAAGTAGGGAACTTGTATCTCATGTACAGTAGGAACCAACTGTAGGTTGGTTGGACTGACTTAAGAGACTGCAGTAAAACAGTCTTCTCTGGATTATCATGTCACATCAGGTCTTCTTTGGAGTGTGGTTGTTATACCTTTTTAGAAATGATTTGACCCATGTTACATCTGAATTCTTGTAGGAGACAACTATAATAACTAAATTTTATGACCAGGTTTTCTTATTGTTTTGACATATTTAGTAGTTTCCACATTCAAGTTTGTATGTGCTTACCTATCTAATTGCCACTGGCACCCCAAATTGATTACCTCACTGTCATTTAGCTTTATTTACCACAAAAGTAGGATGAGGAATGGATTGTTGCTCTAAGATACTGAAAGGACCACTAGAAGATATATCAGAGAGGGGCATTTATTTCTCCAAAAAATGCTTTTACACTGACAATCAGAATAGTCTAGGTGAAATTATTGTAATTAGGTGTAGATTTGGGTATCTATGTCTACATATATCTCAAGATTTGGTGTGAGGGCATATACAAGGAAATGCTTAAAAAAGTAAGAGTTTAATGGTGTTTGAAAAAAATATGGAGGGAGGGCTTAAGGAAAAATGGAAAATTTGCCAGTGCTATTTATATTGAAACTTGGTGCTTTTGAACTTTCCTGGGACAAGCACCAACTTTTTTATATCACTATGTTATGCCTGATTGTTTTCAGAAATGGGAGGAAGGAAACCATACAGATAGAGTGAACAAAGTGCATAGAGAACCACTATTGAGAAATGGAGAGGCTCTCTCACCAACTTTTTACACTTCTCAGATTATCCTCAGTCACGATCCTGGTTTAGAATAAAAGTCTGCAGGGTACCTAAAATAATTGTATGGTTTATTGGAGGCTTAGGAAAAAGACCCCATACATAACTGCTCATAATTCTAGAAATAGTAAAATGATTGGCATGCACTTGTGTTTGTAAAATGAAATGGTATAAATTTCTCTTATAAAATTATTATGATTGCATTATATATTAATAAGATTTGTGCATTAGTAGTCATGTATTACCCTCTGATTATCTTTGTGGTCTTTGATTAAACTTTATAGAATGAGTCACCTCAATTCCCTCACATCTTTATCTTTTTGGCCATACAATCCTTAGTTTATTTTTTCCCTCTTCAAATTTCTATGATCTAATAAAGTACCCCTGATTTATCTTCTGTTCTTCTCTTTATCATGCTTTTCTCCACCATCCTTTCCTGTAACTCTCCCAATCAATTTTCATCATTCAGACATTTAATTCTGAAGAGATAATGGTTAAGGGTTTCAGAAAAACTGAATTAATGTCTTGTAGATACTAAAAAAATAGTTGCTTGTAGATTGTCTTTTATATCTTTACATTTCTACATTTAATAAAATAGTTACTAAAATGACAAAATATTTATGTTAAACTTCACTAAAGTGAATTAAATGTCATTGTTCAGCATTACTAGTGTGAATAGTTTTCTTAGAAACAGTGATATGTATTAATACTTTATAAAGCAGACATATTCATAAATAGTGTTAACACTACATGGTATTATATAAAAAGCCACAGTATTTAGTGCACATCAAATTTAGAAATGCATTTAATTATAATCTCAGATTTTAAATTTCCTCCTCTTGTCTATGTTATCAAACTTCTTATTATCTAAAGATACTTCTGGTTAAAAGGGTCTAAATATTTACTGTAATACTTAAATAAGGAAAGAGGATGAATTTGATGTTCTGTTGTATCCTGATTTCATACCTATTGACTTCACTTCTTGAATGAAATATGCATATGAGGTTGTGATTTAGCATGGTTTGGCTTTAAGTAGTCACTCTTCACTCCGTTTTTCCCATGGGTATCACTTATATGACCATACCATTCCCTTTCAATTCATTTCTTGAAATGTATAGAATAATAAATTTCTTTCTGTCTCACTTTTGTGGGAATTGAAAATATTACTTTCATATTTCTATGAAAGTGCAGAATGTTAGCGATTCAGCAGTTGGAGAGGATCATCATGTTTCTTATCAGGTAATAATAAATCAAGGAGGTTAAGTATGATGCTCAATACAATGCTGCCCCTCCCCACTGCCTATATAGGTCAGTTTAATTTATATTCCACCTTTGGATTTCAGGTCACTATTGTAGGGCCCAGAGTAAGTTTGACCCAGTCTCAGGTAATTTTCTTTCAGGAGTGTCCTTGAAACATTAAAACCTATTCAAAGGATAGAATCTATACTGGACTTCTGGAATTCTTGGGCTCGATGTGTCTCGTGTTGGTCCCCAAAAGAAGCCAGTCTCCCTGAGGTTCTTAAGACTGGAGCTAACACTGAGATGGTCCATTCAAGGTTGTAAGCAGACTTTTTCGAAGTGAAGAAACAAAGCCAATAGTTCCTGCCTTGGTGGCAGGAATAGACTAAATAGACTATATCTATATCTATCTATCTATCTATCTATCATCTATCTATACACCCCATTAATTTATTTTCCTATTAAGAGGTAAATCTGTCTGACATAGCATTACTATATAATGTGTGCTTGAATGAAGGGTGGAGGGGTGGCTTGATGAGAATTAGTGTGAATAATAAACTGGAATAATTATCCAGTTAAATGGAGAATTATTTTCAGTCAATACAGGAAGAAAGGAAATCAACAAGTTAATATCAACAGATATCCATTAAATCAAATTCAAAGTGATTTAATGTTTTCATGACTAGTCATTTACATGGAAAATTAACCAATCAGCCATGTATGTATGAAAACCCATGAAAAATGAAGTAATGTTTGAAAGCAAAACAAGAAATGGTTGCCAAAAAATGTTCTCATAATGTTAAAATAGAGATAACTATCCTTTTAAAAAATGCTTAAGGGCAACTTGGGACTTTTAGTCCCCGATTGTGTGTTCTTTTCTTCAATACTTAGTAGAAATTTGTGAAAATGGTCTTATTATTATACTATTATTATACTATTATAACATTGGTTCAGTATTTGTTACAGTGTAAATGCACAGCATCACTTGGAGTTTTATGAAATAACCTTTAAATAATTATATTTAAGAACATATCTATTAATATAAAAATGATGACAACCAAATTAAAGTATATTGACTTCAACTTAAAAAATGAATCATTGCTATGGGCAGCTAATTCTTTGAATTGTTCTGCTATTTCTATTTAAAGCTGAGAAATTTGTAGCTAGCAGAATTACTATATAGTTCTCGTTTTTACTTCCCCAAATAAGTGAAGGCAGTTTATCACAAGAAATGAATTGTTGAAAACGTTGGTCTTATCTGAAAGTGAGTGACGTCTGTATGTAGGCTAGTTCCTGAAACTATTTCTCTCTATAATTGTAAACTGGACCCATTTCTGCTAAATAGACTTTGAGTAGACTTGAAAAAGCTTAACAGCTCAGGATCCCAGGGACTTGTGTGGTTTTGTCTCTCTCCTTTAAAGGCTCAGCTCTACTTTAGAGAGGTCATATAATTTTAGAACATCCTTGTAGTCATCTCCTTAGGAGGAGCTTAGAAATATTGATATTATAAGGGTTCTAATGATATGGGGCCAGCTTGAGTCTGGAGCAGACCTCAGAGGCCATTTTGAAACCAGGAGTTCTCAGAGCCTTCTGTCTTCCATAGAGACACATCCTCAGGACATTCCAGGTGCTAGAAAAAATTTCTTGGCTCTTCGTTCATTAAACAAATAATTCTTAAGCACTGTGATAAGTGATAGGAATAAATGGTGAACAAAAATGATGCAATTCCTGCTTTCCACTGAACTTAGAGTCTAGCTGATGCAGGATCAGTTAGAAATAGCAACTCAAGGGCTATGAGAGATACAAGCACACAGCTCTAGATATTCTACACTGATAGTTTTGTTTGCTTGGCCTGTTCATAATCTAGTCTAAATCTTGTATCCAGCACTGCTATTTTGTTGATATCTGCCTAATATCTGTTGTTTACAGAAAACTCATCTAACTCACAAAAATATCTTCAGGCTCAAGGTCAAGGGATGAAAAACAATCATCCAGGCAAATGGAAGTCAAAAGAAAGGAGGGGTAGCTATACTATTTTCAGATAACATAAGCTTTAAAATAGCAAAAGTAAAAAAAGACAAAGATGGCCACTTTATGATGGTGAAATGGAAGATCCAACAAGAATTAACAATTCTTAATATTTATGCACCCGACTCAGGAGCGCCCAGTTACATAAAGCAAACCTTGTCTGATCTAAATAACATGATAAACAATAACACCATAGTAGCAGGGACTTCAACATCCCACTGAATGAACTGGACAGATCTTCCAAACAGAAAATAAGCAAAGAAATAGTGGACTTAAACAGAACTCTAGAACAAAAAGGTCTGACAGACCTCTACAGAACATTCCACCCAAATAAAGTCAAATATACATTCTTCTCATCAGCCCATGGAACTTTCTCCAAAATTGATCACGTACTAGGCCACAAATCAGAACTCAACAAATTAAAAAAAATAGAAATTATATCGTGTATCTTCTCTGATCATAGTGGTATAAAATTAGAGTTCAATTCCAACAGAAATACTCAGCACCTCACAAATTCATGGAAATTAAACAATCTATTGTTGAATAACTATTGGGTCAAGGAGGAAATACAGAGGGAAATCAAGAGTTTCTTCGAACTAATGATAATGGAGACACTAGTTATCAAAACCTGTGGAATACAGCAAAAGCATACCTGAGAGGAAACTAATAGCATTAAACGCTCACATCCAAAAAACAGAAAGCTCAAAAATCAACAATTTAATAAAAAGTCTCAAGGAATTGGAAAAGGAGGAACAAATCAATTACAAACCTAGCAGAAGAAAAGAAATAACTGAGATCAAAGCAGAACTAAATGAAATTGAGAATAAGAGAACTATACAGAAGATCGACAAAACCAAAAGTTGGTTTTTCGAAAAGATTAGCAAAATTGACACTCCTCTTGCGAGACTGACAAGAATTCAAAGGGAAAGGACTCTAATAAACTCAATTAGAAATGAAAAAAGGAGAGACCACAACAGACACCACAGAAATATAATACATTATTTTCGATTACTATGAAAACCTATATGCCTAAAAACTATATAATGAAGAGGAAATGGACAAATTCCTGGAAACATACAACCTCCTTAAGTTCACCCAAGAGGTAATAGAATTTCTGAATAGACCAATCTCAAGCTCAGAAATTGGAGCAGCAATTAAAAACCTCCCAAAACAGAAAAGTCCCAGACCAGATGGCTACACTTCAGAGTTTTACTAAACATACCAAGAAGAACTCATACCTATACTGCAGAAATTATTCCACAACATTGAGAAAGATGGTATCCCTTCCTAACTCATTCTATGAAGCCAATATCACTTTGATACCAAAGCCAGGAAAGGACACAACAAGAAAAGAAAATTACAGACCAATATCCCTCATGAATATAGATGCAAAAATCTTCAACAAAATTTTAGCAAATCGAATTCAGCAGCATATCAAAAAAATAATTCACCATGACCAGGTGGGCTTTGATGATTGCTCTCAACTGGTCATTGTCAACTTTTGATTGCCAGCCACTTCACTCCTCATCTTCAAGGCTCTCGTCTCCTTTGCAAAATTTCTTGAAATACCACTGCACTGTATGTTCATTAGCAGTTCCTGGGCCAAATGTGTTGTTGATGTTGTGAGTTGTCTCTGCTGCTTTATGACCCATTTTGAACTCAAATAAGAAAATTGCTCGAATTTTCTTTTTGTCTAACATCATTTCCATAGTTTGAAATAAATATAACAGGATAAATATAAAATAAACAGCAAGTAATAAGTAATTAGCACATTAAAATGATGTATAACATAGCCACATTTATTTAAGAATGGATTCCAATATCAGATGGCAAATTTCAACAATGCTAAAACCATAATTACTTTTGCATCAACCTGATAATATAAGCCCTTTTATAAGGAATCAGCATAATTCTAACAGATTAATCAATCATCATGTTCAAAGTTGGGATGAGGGAAAGATTTATTTTTTGCCAACTTAATGAATGCATGTAATAAATACCTTCTGATCATTTAACAAGACCATCTGAAAGTAAAAGACGAGGTAGGAGTCCACACAAGCTGTTAGTGTTTCCTGCTGCAAGAGACAATTTTGTGTTCCACAGGGATATTTTATATGAAGAAAGATTTGCCTAAATTTCTCCTAATGCTTGACAAACTTCATATCATTTTGATTTAAAATGATTTTTTTTCTGATAGAGAAGGATATTTAACCTGAATGCATCTTAAAGGAAAATCATATTGTAAACACTGAATGAAAGAAGTAAATTTTTAAGCTTACTGTATACTATTTTCTATTTATTACATGTAAGTATACAGAGACTCGTGGGAACCTTTGTGGAAAAATCACTGAAAGGGTGGTAGGTTTTAGAAATAAAAGCTATGGCTGCAGTAGTTGGTTTTGCTAAGTAAATGTAATATTGGCAGAGATTAGGATACCACCTGAAAGAGAGAGGTAACTCCATACTGTTAAGGAGTGTGATAGCAACACTGTGCAATTGGTAAAATTTGTTTCTCTAGCCTTCCCATTTCAGGTACTTTAACTAATAGTAATAAAGTTATAAATTATAGAGACCCTATCATGGCAATAGATAATTCACCTACCTTACAAGGTTGTTGTGAGGACAAAATAGGATAATGTAAGTTAGGTGTCTAGTGTGATGTTTGGTACCTATTAAAGACTAAGTAAATGGTCAGTGTCATTGCTTTTTTTATATTTAAAATTATTTCCACTTTACACATGAAAAAATTAAGACTTGCTCCATCCTTTGACTTGAGGCATTCAATTATTTTTTCTATAGTCAAAAGATCACTCTCAGATAAAAGTCACTTCTAACTGAGTAAGAATATGTCAGTGTTCCTTCTCCCAGAATAGTCTGTATTATAAGCCTAAATTCCCTGTGTGTAACAATAGGTTCTATTCTCTGAAAAAGGCATTCAGACTTCAGCCAGCAACTCTATGGGATGAGAATTTGAGCCTCCCATTCTAGTTCCTCAAAATTCCACTACCTAAGTAATCCTGAATCTGCTTAGATCTTAACCCAGCCCTGTAGGGCAACAGTGACATTTTATACATAGTAGCTAGTGCTTCTCCATTAGGCAAATGCCTTATGACTTCAGGCTCAGGAGCATGGGGATAGAAGGCTTTCAAAAGTGTATGACGACAATAGCAAAAAAAAAAAAAAACTGATGAAGGAAAAATAAAGGAGGTATTTATCATGAACTTTTGAAATATCTTTGCTTTCTAATCTTAGATATTGTAGAGTTCTAAGGTATCATAGATATAAAGTCCCATAGAGATAATCTAGATGGTTTTTCACCCTTAAAAATGCAGGTAACTAAATCTCAATCTCTCATGGGCATTGAAAGAGTTGCTCTGACTGAAAGAGGGAGAATAAAGATTCTGCCCCTTTGCCACTTTTAGGTAGATATTGAGGGGGATACTTAAATAACAGTATGAAAATTATTGGTCTAATCCAACACTCTTGTTTTATAGATGAAAAAAAATGATTCCCAAAGAGAAAGAAATTTCACAAGCAATTAGTGAGTGACCAAACTGCATTGGTACCCAGGTTTGCTGATTCCCAGTGCAGTTTGCTTTCCTTTTCTTCAAAGTACCAGGCTTCTATATGCTAGCAATATGATGATTTCATAGGCCCATACTGCTTCTCTATCATTTTGGGTTTAGAATATCACCATTAACATCATAATAATCACCATTATCACCAGCAGCTGTCAGAAATTTTATCCTGTGGCATCATGCCAAAAGTGGCATGTGGGTTTCTGCATAGTGGCAAATCCTGCTTATAAATCCTCTTCCCAACTGGTGCTGTAAAACTGATGCTCTGGGTCTCCAAGAACCACAGGGGTCAGCTGTCACACAACCACTGGCAGTCATTCATCATTTCTCATTCCCCACCCCCAGATCCATTAAGAATAAATGTTGATGCACTACATATTTTGTGAATATATTTTAATTTTTTGACATTTTTTTTCAAAGAGAAATAACAACATTGGATGCGATAATTTTCCCACTGGTTTAGTTTTGCTGACTGGGAAGTGGTGAGGAAATAATCAAAATGAGCAATATAGAGTTTATAAAATGCAGTGAGTATGGAATCTCACTAAGAAGAAAGAGAAGCTATAATATGAAAATGAATCTGTCATTATTTGTTTGAATATATAGATACATTTTCTTTCTTCTCTCCATCTACTTCTGACTGTCATTATTGGTTTGAATACATAGTTAGATACATTTTCTTTTTTCTCTCCAGCCACATCTGACCATTAAAACTGCTCTTTAATATATAAATATATATAAGACACCCACTTCAGTAGTCCTAATGTCCAGACAAAGGAGAACAAAATAAACCTCACTGGGTGGACCAGATTGTGAGAACTGACAGCTGACAGATGTAGAGCGGTGGCTGAAATAGCCAGTGTAAAGATCCCCAGACTAAAATAAAATCTCAAGAAGGGCTATGTATTTTATATGGTCTACAGAGAAATAACTTGTTTGTAGAGTGGTAGATTTCTTACATCTCATTTCTCAACTTGTGATCTTCTTTAAAACTACATGAGGAACTTCTCTGAGATAAATTTTCTTGGCCTTCACCACAGATCTATTTCATTTGACTCTGGGGTTTGGGCTTGGAAACATTATCTGAGTTCTGGTACTGACATTTGGTGAAGCACTTCTGATCTAGAACAACTCCTCCGCTGTAAAGATAAAGAAACAGAGTCAACAAGATTAAGTGACCTACTGTAGGTCACTTTTTTTTACCTGTATCCATGAACAATGAAATTTGGAGGAGGAGGGAAGTAAGTGATACGGAAGGTGCCCCTGTCCCAGAGAGGTTTACATTCTCAGTGGGAAGACAAGATGAAGACACATTGAACAAGTGGAAAACAATTCAATACAGTTAAATTTTTTCCTGAAGAAGTTGGGGCCTTACATGAGAAATTGGGAGACCTAATATTGAAGGATATAGATGGATACAGGGTCATCCATCCTTACTTTTCAGAATTCATCATACAGTATTTCCTGGGAAAGATCAGAATCCACTGAAGTATAGTGTGACTCAGAAATGCAGGTGCTATTTTTGAGCTTATTTACTTAGCTTCTTTATTGTTTTTCATACTTTGGAGATAGTCTATTTCACCTTATCACAATAGTCTATTTCAATTTATCACAATGAAGACGCCACAATTTTAGGGCCACCTTACACTGGGCACTCCTGATTTTAGTCATTTGGCTTGTTGCTGTTTATATAATCATTACTTTTTCAATTATGGATATTTCTTTTGTACTTTCACCTTGAGACTAGAGTGATAGTGATAATATCAGTGGAACATATTATATAAAGAGCATTAGTGTTGTTTATTGATGTTTGGGATAAAAAATAGAGTAATTATACCAAAAAGAGAACAAAGATGTTAGGAGGTGATACTTTCCAGTATATTGCTTTCAAGCTGCTGAAGGTCTAAATCATTTATTCAAGACAATAGTTATTTTATTTTATTATTATTTTAAAGTTCTTGAGGAATAATCTTTCAGTTATGCATTGTGGTATTTTATTACCGAACTAGAGAAAAAAAATTTCCATAAGATCTACTGCTCTTGTATTTTTCCACCCTGAGAGTAAGTAGTCAAAGTGCTCTCTGAAAAGTCTTTTATATGCATAACCACAGCAAGCAAGCCATTTTCCAGCTTCATCTTTAGCATTAATGAGATACAATGCAAAAACATTCAGATGTCCCAAGGAACATAAATACTTAATACTCTTATAACACATGAGACAAAGAACATACCCAATTTTAACAGATTTGATCCAAAATGGTACAAGACTTGTTAATGAAGCACAGGAAGACTGATGATAGTATGC
The DNA here is from genome assembly GCA_028533085.1 of Varecia variegata. Taxonomy (NCBI): domain Eukaryota; kingdom Metazoa; phylum Chordata; class Mammalia; order Primates; family Lemuridae; genus Varecia; species Varecia variegata. The sequence continues at coordinate 48,661,173 of CM052457.1, forward strand.
GCTATTTTTCTGATAGCAGGGTTAAGTTGTCTTCTCTCAGGGAGAAGTATTTGGTGCAGAGGAGGAAGAAAGGGATGTTAAGATCTAATATGTGGAAATAATTGATCATAGGAATAGCTCCTCAGCTGAAAGGGACAGTAAAAGCAGTTCTGAGGAACAGATACATAAAACAGTGGGTTAGTCAGGGAGAAGGCTTCCCTGGAGGATTTTTACAAAGTCATCAAGATAATAATACGGTTCTGAATGATTTTAGATTTCCTGCTCTCATTTTAACTTAGACTGGCTTGGACCAGTTCACTCTTTAAAGTTTCTTTTTCAGCCCTGTTATTATCAAGGGAGGTGGAAGAGAATAAAGAACACCAAACTTGAGTTAGGATGACTTAGGTTCATACCATAGCTTGCCTCTTATCAGAGCTTTTGGGAGTCACTTACTTCCCCATGTGTAAAATCAGGTTATTACTTGTGCTACTCATACCTCACAGGAATATTACACAAATTATATATAAGTATATATTTATAAATAAGTATTGAATATATATTTATATATATATATAATATGTTTGGAAGTGCTTTGCAATCTAATTGTAAGGTCTATGTAAATGTTAATGTATTATTCATGCAGTTTTTTTCTAGCTTTTAGTGATCCTTTCCTCCTCCAAATTCTCAAGGCTCCTATGGTTTCTTGTGACTCATTCCAGAGATTAAAGTAAAGGTAATGGTAATAATAAAAATAATAAAATGTAACATCTACTGAGTGCTTATTATGTGACAGGCAACATTTTTAGGTGATTTACCTGAAATAGTTCATTTAATCCAGATGGTGGAAAAATCATATTTGAAGCTATAATTTTCTCTGTAGGTGAGAAGACAGATTTCAGGTTGGTGTCTTCATCTGCTGGGGCTGCTGTAACAAAATACCACAGACTGGGTGGCATTAACAATAGACACTTATTTTTTTTTCCCATTTCTGGAGGCTAGAAGTTCAAGATCAAGGTACCAGACAGATTCAGCTCTTGGTGAGAGTTCTCTTCTGGCTTCCAGACAACCATCTTCTCACTTTATCCTCACGTGGCAGAGAGAGCTCTGATCTCTTTCTCTTATAAGCACACTAATCCCATCATGGGGTTCTTGCCCACCCGACCTTATCTAATCCTAATTACCTCCCAAAGTTTCCACTTCTAAATGCATCACATTGGAGATTAGAATTTCAATATATAAGCTTTGAGGGGACACATTCAGTCCATAAAAGTTGGAGATGGAGATGTTAGAGGAAACTGCAGTACTAACTCTAGAGATGGCATTACTGAAGAAACTCCAAAATGCTCTAATCCCACCAACCATCCTATTTTTTCACGGTAGTCTTCCGAGAATGCTTACTCAAACACTCCTGCCACAATTATTCTTTAACTTCTAGTCCATTGATACTTCTGACTTGCTCCTACCAGTAGCCTCCTCCTATTTTCACTTTCCTCCCCATCCATCTCAGATTCCACAAGCCATTATTTCAATAACTATTTTGGCAAATAGGCACTACCTGTGGACGGTGGCTTGTTGCATTTGCTTTTTTCCAAATTCCTTTGTAAACCTATGGTTTTGTGGAAGCTAGGGAAAGATACAGGGTACTTGATCCATGTTTAATGTCTATCTTATCCACTGTGCTATGCCTGTCTTGTTTCCTGTTGCAACTTCCATGCCTAGCATGGTGTTCTTCACATATTAACATTTATCTAATGAATAAATTATGAGATCAGAATTAAGATCAGTTTACAGGCATTAGAGATAGATTTGGGATCACGAAACAATTATTCTAACAATTATTAATAGAACAGTCCAAAATAGAATAGGCTTTACTGTGAATTCTGAATTTCTATGTCACTGGAGGTGTTCATGGAGGAAGTAGGTACAATTAAGGACAGTTCATGGGGTTAGCAGTTTTCTGAAGTCTTATCCAACTCTGGATTCTGTTATCTAAAAATAAAACTTACATAAGGGATAGGAAGATCATTCATAAGAAGGAGGAAGTATGAGTAGTCTTTGATTACACATTTAAATTTGATAATAAAGCTTTTTTTCTGTTTATTTGTTCTGTAATATTAATAGACTATGTGAGTGAATTTCATAAACCATTTATTCAAGTGTTCCAAAAAGTCATTATTTTTCTATAACCAAATTTCATTTCAACCTTGATCCTTGATTCTACCTAGTGGCAGAAGCTTGCTATTAGTAAATTCTGGATAAGCTCAAGTCACTTTCAGGTTTTTCTCAGTTATATCAGGGTTCAGTCTAAACAGAATTTGTTCTCATCTCATCCTCCTCCCCCTGGGGTGGCATAGACATTTCCAGCTGCTCAAATAGTATCATGGCATCTGGGGGGAGACACTTAGTCATTAATGTCTGTTCATCCACTAAATCCACTAATGTCTGGCATCCACTAAAGCATGGAAATACTTCTTTCCTTGGCCTATGTTTCCCTTCTATATTGGAACCTGCTGAGATGACTTCAGTTACATCTGTATTTTATTTGCCTCATCTACAATTCGCCCAAGCCCCCACCCTCTTCAGTATTTACTTCTCAAAATAAAAGTCATGACACTTTAGTCTCTCTCTCTTTCTTTCTCTATCCTCTCTCTATCTCTCAACTCCATCATTTTTTTTTTTTGTGGCATGAGAAAATAAAACTACCCCTGTGTCACTCTGGGCCACGTGAGCTTCCCTACATCCCTGATAATATATTGGTGCAGGGAACATCTGGGAAGCTACTGTCTTCCAGGATTCTATGTGTAAAGAGCCACACACATCCCCTCATTTCTCAGATGTTCTGTTCCCATGGCCCTTATAAGAAACTATATCTAGAATGAAACTTATTTTCTCTGATGTTTCTCCCCCCTAATCTCTGAACTTACTAAGCATAGGGTGGAAATACACCTCTTATACCAGCTTCCATTACCTTCAAGACTATTATTTATACCATACTTTTGGCTACTGATGACCGGAGTATTTTTTAACAACAGATTTACTCAGATATAATTCACAAATCATAAATTACATCAGTTTAAAATGTACAACTCATTTCTTTCATTTATTTTTGGTATAGTCTCAGAGTTGTACAATCATCACCACTGTCTAATTTCAGAACATGCTCATCACCCCAAAAATAAACTCCATGCCCATTAGTAGTCAGTTCCCACTACTCTTTCCCCCAAGCTTTCAACAACCACTAATCTACTTTCTGTTTCTGTGAATTTGCCCTTTCTGGACATTTCATATAAATGAAATCATAAAATGCATGGCTTTTTGTGACTGGCAACTTTCACTTACTATAATGTTTTGAAGGTTCATCCCTGTTGTAGCATGTTATCAGTACTTCATTCCTTTTATGGCTGAGTAACACTTCATTGTATGGATAGACAACATTTTGTTTACTCATTCATCAGTTGCTGGGCATTTGGATTGTTAACATATTTCGGCTATTATGAGTAATGCTGCTATGAACATTTGTGTACAAGTTTTTTGGGGGCATATGTTTTCATTTATCTTGGGTACATATCTAAAAGTGGAAATTCTGGTACCTGTGGTCCTATGTTTAACTTTGTTAGGAAATGTCAAACTGTTTACCCCAGGGTTCTACCTACCATATTACATTCCCACCAGCATGTGTGAGCATTCTAATTTCTCCACTTCATTGCTGCTTTTTATTGTCCATTTTTTAATTGTAGCCATTTAGTTGGTGTGAAGTGATCTCTCATCATGTTTTGATTTGCATTCCCCTGATGACTAATGATGTTGAGCATATTTTCATGTGCTTATTAGCTTTATGTATATAGTTTTTGAAAAATATCCAAAATTCTTTGCTCACTTTTAAGTTGGGTTGTCTTTTTATTGTTGAGTAGTAATAATTCTTTATATATTGTGGATAGTAGACCTTTATCATATATATGTTTTCTAAATATTTTCTCCCATTCTATGGGTTCTTTTATTATTTTCTAGATCATGTCCTTTTATGCACAAAATTATTTAATTTTGAAGTTCAATTTATATATTTTTTCTTTGGCTGCTTGTGCTTTGAGTATCATATATTATAAGGCTTTGCTTAATCCAATATCACGAAGATTTACACCTATGTTTTCTTGTAAGTGTTTTATCATTTTATTTCCTATATTTAAGTGTATAATCCATTTTGATTCAATTTTTGCTTATGGTTAAAGTAGGAGTCCAAATTCCTTCTTTTGCATGAGGATGTCTGGCTGTTAACAGCTATTAACCATTTGCTGAAAAGATTACTTGTTCTCCATTATATTATCCTTGTACCCTTGTTGAAAACGAATTACCAGAAATATAATGGGTTTAAGACTCTTAATTCCGTTCCATTGATCTATATATCTATCCTTATACCAGTACTATACAGCCTTGATAGCTTTAATTTTGTAGCAAGTTTTGAATTCACAAAGTATGAGTCCTTCAATTTTTTATTCCTTTTCAAGATTGTTTTCTGTATTCTAAGTCTCTTGCATTTCCACATAAAGTTAAAGACCAACTTTTAAAGTGCTACAGAAAAAAATCCAGGATTTTGATAGAGATTGTTGTTTAATTAGGTGATTAATATCATGTTAGCTGCATGAAGTCTTTCAGTCCCTGAATGGGCTGTTTTTCTCTTTATTTAGGTCTTTTAAAATTTCTTTCAATAATATTTGGTGATTTATAGAGTATAAATTTTGAAATTCTTTTGTCAAGTTAAATCTTTTTATTATTTTTAAAATATTATAAATGGAATTTGTTTGTTAACTTCACTTTCAGATTGTTCATTGTGAGTGTATAGAAATAAAATTGATTTTTTCAATATTGATTTTGTATTTTGCAATCTTGTTGAAGTTCAAATTTATTGAACTTGTTTGTTAGTTCTAATTATTTCGTGATGGATTCATTAGGATTTTCCATATACAGTATACTCTCATCTGCAAATAGAGATAATTTTACTTATTACTTTCTAGGCTGAATACCTTATTATTTTCCTTCTCAAATTGCCCTGACTCAAATGTAACTGTTTTTTGGCATACAGTTGTTTATATTGTCCCCTTATAAATTCTTTCCATTTCTATAAGTTCAGTAGTAATGTCCCCTCTTTTAATACTAATGTTATCAATTTTTATCTTCACTCTTTTTTTCTCTGTCATTGTAGCTATAGTTTTGTCATATTTGTTGATCTGTTCAAAGAATCAACTTTTGGGTTTGTTGATATTCTCCAATGTTTGTTTTATATTATTCTTTATTTTATTTATTCCTACCCTAATGTTTATTATTTATGCTTTTTTGATTTGGGTTTAGATTATTTTTATAATTCTAATTCTTTTTTTTATTTCAGCCTATTATGGGGGTACAAAAGATTAGGTTATGTATATTGCCCATGTCCCCCTACCCCCCGGAGTCAGAGCTTCAAGCGTGCCCATTCCCCAGACAGTGTGCATCACACTCTTTTTGTAGGTATACACCCATCCCCGCCCCCCTACATCTGCCCGACACCCAATTAGTGTTATTCCCAAATGTGCACTTAGGTGATGATCAAGGAAACCAATTTGATGGTGAGTATATGTGGTGCTTATTTTTCCATTCTTGGGATATTTCACTTAGTAGAACGGGTTCCAACTCTATCCAGGAGAACATAAGATTCTATATCCCCATTATTTCTTATAGCTGAGCAATACTCTATGCTATACATATACCACATTTTATTAATCCACTCATGTATTGATGGGAACTTGGGTTGTTTCCACATCTTTGCAATTGTGAAAGAGTCTTTTCCACATTTTCTTCTAGAATTCTAGAATTCTAATAGTTTCGCACCTAAGGTTTAAGTCTGTTATCCACCGTGATTTGATTTTTGTGAGAGGTGAAAAGTGTGGGTCCTGTTTCAGTTTTCTACATGTGGCTATCCAGATTTCCCAGTACCATTTATTGAATAAGGAATCTTTGCTCCAGAGTATGTTTTTGTCTGCTTTGTCAAAGATTAGATGGCTATATGAGGATGTTTTTATATCTGGATTTTCTGTTCTGTTCCACTAGTCTGTGTCCCTGCACTTGTGTCAATACCAAGCAGTTTTGATAATCACAGCCTTGTAGTATAGTTTGAAGTCTGGCAAATT
>CM052457.1:48668079-48682091 GCA_028533085.1 Varecia variegata
ATTAAATGACAATGGAGACACAACTTATCAAAATCTGTGGGACACAGCTAAAGCAGTCCTGAAAGGAAAATTTATTTCCATAAATGCCTATATCAAAAAGTCAGAAAACTTACAAATAGACAACCTAATGGATAGACTCAAAGAGCTGGAGAAAGAACCGACCGACCCCAAACCCAGCAGAAGGAGAGAAATTATTAAGATCAAGTCAGAACTAAATGAAAAGGACAGTAAAAATGCCATAAGGGAGATTAATAACAAAAAGTTGGTTCTTTGAAAAGATAAACAAAATAGACACACCTGTGGCTAGACTAACCAAGAGCAGAAAAGAAAAAGTTCTAATAACCTCTATCAGGAACAGGAAAGGAGAAATCACGACTGATGCCACAGAGATACATATCATCTATGAATTCTACAAAAATCTTTATGCACACAAACTGGAAAATGTGGAGGAAATGGACAAATTTTTAGAAACACACAGCCTTCCCAGGTTCAACCAGGAAGAACCAGAATTCCTGAATAGACCAATATCTAGACCTGAGATTGAAACAGCAATAAAAAACCTTCCCAAAAAGAAAAGCCCTGGACAAGATGGGTTCACACCCATATTTTACCATACCTACAAAGAAGAACTGGTGCCCATCCTCCATAAACTATTCTCCAACATCGAGAAGGATGGAATTCTCCCCAACACATTTTACCAAGCCAACATAATTTTGATACCAAAACCAGGAAAGGATGCAACAAAAAAAGAAAACTACAGACCAATATCCCTTATGAATATAGATGCAAAAATTCTCAATAAAATCCTAGCAAATTGAATCCAAGTGTTTTCTAGTATCTTAAACCACAGAAGATGGCTCAACACAATTGTCTGGGCAAAGTTATGGTATTATCTTCACTGGAGATAGGTCGAGCAGGACCACCAACCATAGTTAAACAGCAATAGCCTGGAGCTGAAACCCCCCTTGAAAAACTCTATATTTCTGCTTAAAGGGAGGATGACTGCTCTTTAAGACGAGAATCTGCCATCCTCCTTATTTGCCAGCAAATTAATAATCTTTTCTTTTGTTTTCCTCAAACCACTTGTCTTTGTTCTTCATTTGTCTTTGGGGACAAGTACTGAAATTTTGGTAGCATTATGGCTCACCTAAGGAGAGACAGTCTCAATTATTTCTTTTATGTTCTTTGATAATTTATTTGACTTTTGCCTTCGTGACATCAAAATTATAAGGGTCTTTTAAAAATTCTAAGTGTTTATTATTGAGTGGCCATTTCTTTGTAGGCTCAGAATGAAAAACAATGCCAGGAAAATATGGCAAAATCTATAGAATTTTTTTATTTTAAAAATGAATTTATTAGCTATAAAAGAAATCATGTTGAATATTCCAAAGTTTTATTTAAGTGACTTTATGTGTATCATAGCTTTAGTATTAATTAAATATATTGTTTAATGATGACACAAAGGAGATCCATAGATTCACCACAAGATAGATGATGAGAGCTAGAAAAACACCTAGAGATCATTCTCATCCAATACTTTCATTTTTATTCATTCCCTTTATAGATAGGATACATGAGGCACAGGGAGGGAAGATATTTTGCCATGTTCATAGACCAGAACTAGAATGCTGGTCTCCTGTCTCCTTAATCAGACTTACATGCTGTCTTGGGTGAAAATAATTAGCAGTTGTGGATAGTTAAGTTTTTTTTTTGCAGTATTAGATAAATTGATTGCAATAAATAGTCTAATTAGATGTTAATGCCAGGATCATACAACAAAAGGGACATCCCAATAGGTCGATCATCCATACCCATTTGTTTAAGTAGGACTATATTGAGTCATCACTGACAAAGAATTTTTTTCCATAACCTTAGTAAGAGAATGTAAATTTAAAAAAAAATTGTTAGCATTCATTCATTGAGCAAATATTTTCTAAGAACATTTTATGTGTGGAACCTTATATTGGGCCCATGGGCTATAGAACTGAATAAGACCTCATCTTTCCTGTGAAGAGCTTTAAAAACATTTCAATGCCTGGGAAAGAAATTGTCCTGTAGGATAAAGAGGGAAGCAGCATGGTGTAGTGGAAAGAGCAGATACTTTGACCTATTTAATATTTGTGCAAGCTTAGAAGCCAGTGCCTAGCACATGGCAGGCAATCAATAAGTACATGTTGAATGAGTGGAATAGTTCTTTATGCCCCATTTTTATCATTTGTAAAGTGGGAATAACAGTATTTACCTTGCTATGTTGGTACAATGAGAGAATTAAGTGGGAGAGTATATGTGAAAACAGTTTTGCAACTATTGAGAAATAAAGTGTAGTTCAGGAGCCAGATGGCTTTCTTTTCCGAAAATGTATTTATTATTTATTTTCAAATTATTTCCTCATCTATTCCTATGTAGCATTGTGCTAAGGGATAAATTTAAAGACTAGCCTTAATCCTTGGGAAACTTGTAGTTAAATTGATTTACAGGTAGATTAGAAAGGGATTTCTGCAGTGTACTGGTGGGGACTGGGATAATAAGGAGAGGGATGGATCATCCCAGATGGTCTTTAAGGTCGTTTCTATAGTAGAGGGAGTTGATGATAATTAGAGTCATTATTTATAGGCTTCATGTAAGCTAAAGTATGATGATGTGGTATATAATACAGGGCAAAGGTAAAAGAATATAGAATAAAACAGAACTGCTGTCATGTGGCATGCTAGAAGTGGCCACATTTCCCACATGGGATAAAAGACTCATGTGCTTCTAAGAGAGAAAACAAACTTTATGATTGGGATTGCATTTTGATAATCCAGTAGTATGAATTAATGTAAGTGTAGGTCTGCCAAACAGCGCAAGTGACAGTTTATGATAGCTATAGGAACACTGGGCTGGGAGTCAGGAGACTTGGCTGGGTTGTCATTCTAGCTCTGTCACATACTTACTGTGTAACCATAAAATGTCACCTTGCTTCTTTTGCCTCAATTTGTTTATAAATAATTAGTTATGATTACTTATCAGTGAAGAATTAGTTATGATTACTGAAGGCCTTCTCAGGTCTTATTACACAAAGAAGACAATTAATTATGTGTCTCAGATATATGCTTTTTAGGCTACTGATGTCTATCACTATGATCATGAGAAGAGTAGAATTATATTTCCAGCTGTTAAATGCATTGTTTCCATTTTAAAATATGTGCCCACATTTGAAAATGATTCAGTGGGCACATTAATAATCCTGTTGTTAACTGTGAATACTTTTATTATATTAGAAAATATTTTTCTATTATAGAGACAAATGCTTCCATTAATGCTTCTGTATCTCTAAGTCATTATTAAAATGGAAAACAGAAAAATAACTAAGAAGCTATTTTCCTGAAGTCATGAGGCTTGACAAGAAGGATGATGTATAGAGGTGATTGATAATGAAGATGTTTTAATACTCTTATCTTCTTTTCCAGGATTTCACCTCTATAATAAAATGCCCACGGTTGTACCTGAAATCTGCCTCTTGATATTTGTAGGTCTCATCATGGGAGGACTGATTTACAGTTTAAATGACAAATCCCCACCAGTCATGGAAAGTGACATATTTTTTCCTGTACTTACTTCCACCAATAGTCCTTGAGGCAGGATATTTTATGCCCAGTCGGCTCTTTTTTGAGAATATAGGAACCATTCTGTTGTATGCTGCTGTTGGAACCATGTGGAATGCATTTGGAATAGGCCTTTCCCTTTATGGTATATGTCAGGTGAAGTACTTCAATCTTCAAGATGTGTCATTGCTCCATAATCTTTGGTTTGGTAGTTTGATTGCTGCAGTAGATCCTGTGGCTGTACTCTCTGTATTTGAAGAAATTAATGTGAATGAGAAGCTTCATATTTTGGTATTTGGAGAATCCCTCCTTAATGATGCTGTTACTGTTGTAAGTATCCTAGGCATGGGCTTTCTATAATAGGTATTGAATTAGGTTTCCTTATGCTCAGCCTTGAAATTTACATAAAAATTGATTTCTGGTTTAGGCCATAATTGAACAATTTAGTTCTAGGAGTAAGTTTATAAATTGAGAGAGAATATGATTTAAGAGTCACTAATATGTTTTAGAATATGACAGTGCTTCCTTGCTACCATATTAATCTGTCAGTTAATTAAGTGAAAATTGGAATAAACCATCTAGAGACTATAATCTTTCCAATTGTGCCAGATTAGAAAATCCCAGCTATAAAGGGTATCTTCATAGACCATCAGAAATTTTTAAAATGGCAACATGCACAGTTTTAGAATGATCTGTAGAAATATATCTTGATATGGAGAAGTTTTGGTTGGGGCTCTGAACTTTTCCCCTTGACCTGGACACTTTGTAGAAACTTATATTGAGGGTGAGAGAATAGGGAGTTGGAGGACATCAAAATTGAGAAACCTCAAATTAAAAGGATACATAGGGCATAATTTCATGCTTTTCTGATTGATACATTTGCTCTGATCTTTTCCTATGCAGGTACTCTCTAAGCTGTTCAACTCTTTCTGTGAAATGTCCTCTATAAAACTGGTGGATATTTTGGCTGCAATAGGAAATTTTTTTTGTTGTTGGAATGGGAGGAGTTTTCATTGGGCTCCTGTTTGGCATGTTCGCTGCCTTTACCACTCGCTTTACCAAGACCATCTGGGTCATCAAACCCCTCTTTGTCTTCTTATATAGTTACCTCTCCTACTTGACAGCTGAAATGTTCCATCTCTCAGAGATTGTGACGTAAGTATCTGGACAAGTCTTTGCTCTGGGTTATTTATTTTGGAGTTTGAATCTGATTTTCCACTGGAAATCTAAGAAATTGCGTCTCCTAGATATGGGAGGAGGACTCTCCCTTTATGCTCTTCTAGGATTTCCTGTTATTTCTAATAGAGTCACTTAGTCACAGTATAGCAATTGTTATGTGTGGCCAAGCTTATGAGCTCCCTGTAGAGGTTAAATGGCTAAATTGCAGCTACCTTGCCTATATTGGGATAGGGGAGCAATTTGACTCCCTCATTGCATAATGAAAATTCTGAAAATTTGGCATGGGGTTATCTAAGCCAATTCTCCATCTTTGCAGGGGAGAATTATTCTCTTCACAGATTAGTGTGTCTGAGCACAATAGCTTACCTGTGGTAAGTAATTAGATGGCATTCCACATAAATAAGCTTGGCATTATTGTTCTTGTGTAGATGAACTTTCTGACATAACAATTAAAGAATTGTATTGCTTCTTTTTTGTAAACCATACAGAATATGCTGTATTTTTCTCTTATCCATCACTGGCATTTAACTAGTGATGATAGTCCCTCATGTCAATAGTAAACTTGTGAGGCTAAATGCCCACAAGGTAAGCTAAGCAATATTAACATCTAAATTATTTTTCATTAGGGTTTAGACAGGCCATCCTGTTTTGGGCATTTTAAAGAAATAATGGAATATCTTTTTCCAAATGTTGCAGCTTTTTCATAAGCTTAAAAAGAAAAAAAGAAAAGATTGATTTAAGTTAAATTTCACAGGACTAAATGCATTTAGGTTACTCTAAGTTCTAAAAGGATTTAGTGTGAATAATAAATGTCATGGTACAATGGATGGAATTAGTTTGTTTTAGATGAAATTGTTGTAGGTTGAAAGCAAAGATTCTTTCTGGGGCCTGGGTGATTGTATCTTAATTTGTTAAAAGATGTATTTTGTGCTTTAAAATGTCTTTTATTTTTATTTTCTGCATTACACAAGAACATGGAATTGGATGAAGCAACTTAAATTTAATTCTTCTAATCCAGGGCATTGTCCAGAGCTTTTAATATGTTATTTTTTAAGTGGCTTCCTTCTTTTGAGCACCTTAGACTTTCAAAAACTTTGACAATATGGAGATTGTTGCCAAGTTTGTGTTGAGTACTGAAAGAATAAAAGATAGGGAAAACAACATCGTCAAACCTACTTGCTTCCTCTGAAAATCTCCTGAAGCTTAACTTTCTTACAAGTTATTTATTTAATTTTATTTATTTATTTATTTATTTTTGAGACAGAGCCTCGCTCTGTTGCCAGGGCTAGAGTGCCGTGGCATCAGCCTAGCTCACAGCAACCTCAAGCTCCTGGGCTCAAGCAATCCTTCTGCCTCAGCCTCCCAAGTAGCTGGGACTACAGGCATGCACCACCATGCCCAGCTAATTTTTTTCCATATATATTTTTAGTTGTCCAGATAATATCTTTCTATTTTTAGTAGAGACAGGGTCTCGCTCTTGCTGAAGGTGGTCTCGAACACCTGAACTCAAGCGATCCTCCCGCCTTGGCCTCCCAGAGTGCTAGGATTACAGGCGTGAGCCACCGCGCCCAGCCTTCTTACAAGTTATGATCTTTTATTTTGGGTTATGATTACAATTATCCTTTAGGGCTATAATCTGATAGTCTAGTTTTATTTTTTGACTGCAAAATGTAGTGAAAAAAAGAGCTCCCTCATTTTCCAGGGAGATAGGTTAGCAAAATCCATTGACTTACTTTTTATTCAGACCATCTTAGCCTAGGGCTTTAGGTGCATTTTTGTTACTCAAATGTTGTGTTAATATCCTTTTAAAAATATACACTTGTGTAAACTTTGCGTTTGTGTGTTAATCTCTGTCTTACCTAAAGTGTAAATGTTTTGAGTATAGTTGAAAAAGAACAGCATAGCACCACTTAAGATATTTGAGAGAATCCTTTTCTAAGATATTGTATTAATTAGAAAATTAATTAGCCTAAAAACACTGGATTAAAAAAATCGACCTGACATTTGGACCACCTAAATGATCAAAGCAGATAGATAATGAGGATATATGAACACATAATTAAAATGGATAAAATAATTCAACTAACAGTCAATTCATGTTTTTAAAAATTAAATACATTCAAAAAATTAATTTTTTATGTCAAAATATTAATGAAGTAAAAATGTTTTAGGGTACATGGATTGTTTTTGTAATGCTTGAGTCCTGGTTACAGGTGTGTCCATCAACCAAAACATGATCATAATACACATTGGGTGAGTTTATTCCCCTCCCCTCCTCCCCCTGGTTGCTTTCCACTGAGTTTTACTTCCTTCTGTGCACATGTGTGGTATTGGCTAGTACCAATTAAATGGGGAGTACGTGTTGTATCTGTTTTGCCATTCTTGTGAAACTTCACTTAGGAGAATGGTCCATCCAGATTGTTGCAAAAGGTATTATTTCATCTTTTTTATGTCTGAGTAGTACTCCATGTACTACTGACACATTTTATTAATCAACTTGTGAATTGATGGGCACTTGGGTTGATTCCACATCTTTGCAATTATGAATTGTGCTTCAATAAACATTTGACTACAGGTGTATTTTTGATAAAATTACTTCTTTTTCTTTGGGTAAATACACAGTACTGGGAATGCTGGATGAAAGGGTAAGTCTACTATTAATTCTTTGAGGAATCTCTGTACTGTTTTCTATAGAGATTGTACTAATTTGCAGTCACTCCAACATTGTATAAGCATTCATTTATCACTGCATCAATGCCAGCATGTGTTGTTTTTGGACTTTTTAAAAATGCCATTCTAACTTGGATAAGGTAATAACTCATTGTGGTTTGAATTTGCATTTCCCTGATGATTAGTGATGTTTAACATTTTTTCAGATGTTTATTGGATATTTGTCATTCTTCTTTTGAAGAAACTTCTGTTTATATCTTTTGCCTACATTTTATAGGTGTGTTTGGGTGTTTTTGCTGATTTGCTTGAGTTTTTTGTAGATTCTGGTTATTAGACCTTTATAGGATGTATAGTATGCAAATATTTTCTCCCATTCTGTGGGTTGTCTATTTGCTCTGTTTATTGTTTCCTTAGTTGTACGGAAGCTTTTTAGTTTAATCCAATCCCATTTATTAAGTTTTGTTGTTGCCATGATTGCCTTTAGGATCTTTTTCATAAATTATTTGCCTAGGCCAATATTTAAAAGAGTTTTTCCTAGATTTTCCTCTAGAATGCTTATGGTTTCATGCCTTAGATCTAAATCTTTTATCCATCATGAATTAATTTTTGTGAGTGGTGAGTGGTAGGGGTTCTGTTTCATTCTTCTGCATGTGGCTATTCAATTTTCCCAGCACAATTTATTGAAAAGGGCTTCTTTTCCTCAATGCATGCTATTGTTGGCCTGGTCAAACATAGCTCATTGCAGGTAGATGGTTTGATATTTGGGTTCTCTATTCTGTTTCACTGCTCTATGGCTCTATTTTTGTACCAATACCATGCTGTTTTGGTTACTATAGCCTTGTAGTATAGTTTTGAATCTGGTAATGTGATACTTTTAGACTTGTTCTTTTTGATTGAGATTATTTTAGCTATTCAGGCTCTTTTCTGCTTCCAAACAAAACATAGAATTAATTTTTATAAATCTGTGAAGTGTAACTTTGGTAACTTGATGGGGATTGCATTGTATTTGTAAATCTCTTTGGGTAATGTGGAATTTTAACAATGTTGATTCTCCCTATCCATGAGCATGATAAGTTTTTGCATTTGTTTTATCCTCTGTAATTTATTTCCTCAGAGTTTTACAGTTCTCCAAATACAGATCTTTCACTGCCTTAGTTAAGTGTATTCCTAGGTATTGTATTTTCTTTGTAGCTATTGTGAATAGTATTGAGTCTTTGATTTGACTCTTGGTTTGAATGTTATTCGTATATAGAAGTGCTACTGATTTATGTACATTGATTTTGTATCCTGAGACATCTGAATTTATGTATCAACTCTAGGAGACTCTTGGTGGAATCTTTGGGGTTTTCTAGATACAAGATCTTATTGTCAGCAAAGAGTGGTAATTTGACCTCCTCTTTCTCAATTTGCATTCCCTTAATAGTCTCCTCTTGCCTGATTGCCATGACTAGGACTTCCAGCACTCTATTGCATAGGAGTGGTGACAGTGGGCATACTTGTCTTGTTCCAGCTCTTAGACAGAATGCTTTCAAATTTCCCCCATTCACTATGATGTTGACTGTGGGGTTGTCATATATGGCTGGTATCATTTTTAGGCAAGCCCTGTCTATGCCTATTTTGTTAAGCATTCTTATCATAAAAGGGTGTTGAATTTTGTCAAATGTTTTTCTGTGTCTATTGAGAGGATCATATGGTCTTTGTTTTTGCTTCTATTTATGTGGTGAATTACATTTATAGATTTGCACATGTTGAACCATCCCTGCATCTCTGGGATGAAGCCCACTTGGTCATGATGGATTATTTTCTTGATAAGCACAGGGATTCAGTTTGCTAGGATTTTGCTGAGAATTTTTGCATCTATATTCATAAGGGATATTGGTCTGTAGTTTTCTTTTTTTTTTTTTTTTTGCATCCTTTCCTGGTTTTGGTATCAGGGTTATGCTGGCTTCATAAAATGTGTTGGGGAGGATTCCATACTTCTCGATGTTGTGGAATAATTTCTGAAGGATAGGTACCAGTTTTTTGAAGGTGTGGTAAAATTCGGGTGTGAAACCATCTGGTCTGGGACTTTTCTTTTTAGGAAGGTTTTGTATTTCTGTTTCAATTTCAGTACTTGATATTGGTCTGTTCAAGAACTCTATTTCTTCCTGGTTGAGCCTAGGGAGGCTGTGTGTTTCTAAAAATTTGTCCATTTCCTCCACATTTTCCAGTTTGTGTGCATAAAGGTTTGTGTAGTATTCATAGACGATATCTTTTATCTCCATGGCATCAGTTGTAATTTCTCCTTTTTTGTTCCTGATGGAGCTTATTAGAGATTTTTATTTTCTGCTTTTTGTTAGTCTAGCCAAAAACATGTCAATTTTGCTTTCCTTTTCAAAGAACCAACTTTTTGTTTTATTAATCTCCCATATACTTCTCTTGTTGTCAATTTCATTTAGTTCTGATTTGATCTTATTAATCTCACTTCCTCTGTTGGGTTTGGGGCTGGTCTGTTCTTATTTTTCCAGCTCTTCGAGTCGATTCATTATGTTGTATATTTGTGATCTTTCTATCTTTTAGATATAGGCACTTATGGAAATAAACTTTCCTCTCAGGACTGTTTTAGCTGTGTGCCACAGATTTTGATAACTTGTGTCTCTTTTGTCATTTAGTTCAAAGAATCTTTTGATTTCCATCTTGATTTCCTCATTTATGAAATAATTGTTCAGCAGAAGGTTGTTTAGTTTCCATGACTTTGAGTAGAAATGAAAGTTTCTGTTAGGGTTGATGTCTACTTTAATTCCACTGTGATCTGAGAAGATGCATGGTAAAATTTCTATTTTTTTTTAAATTTTTTCAGACAAGTTTTGTGTCCTAGGATATGGTCAATCTTAGAGAATGTCCCTTGAGCTGATCAGAAGAATGTATATTCAGTGGATTTTGAGTAGAATGCCCTGTACATGTCAGTCAGGCCCATTTGTTCTAGTGTTCTGTTTAAGTCCATTATTTTTTTGTTTATTTTCTGTTTGGAGGATCTGTCCTGTGCTGTCAGTGGGGTGTTGAAGTCTCCGGCTATTATGGTGTTGCTGTTTATCATTCTTTTAGATCAAGTAGAGTTTGCTTTATGAATCTGGGTGGACCTAAGTTGGGTACATACATATTTAGAATTGTTATGTCTTCTTGTTGAACTGTATCCTTCACCATTATATAGTGACCCTCTTTGTCTTTAATTACTTTTCTTGATTTAAAGACTAAGTTATCTGAAATCAAACCTGCCATGCCAGCCTTCTTTTGGCTTCTGTTTGCTTGAAATATTGTTTTCCACCCTTTCACTTTGAGTCTAACTGCACCCTTGCAGGTTAGATGTGTTTCCTGAAGATAGCAGATACTTTGGGCAATAAGACGCTTCTTTATTGGTGCTGGAGGTCTTCCTGATGGAGTCAGGCCATGGGACCCTCATCAGGACCCTAGCCCCCGCTACTTCCTCCTGCTGGGGATACTCTGTCCCAAGGGAACCTCTTCTGTCAGCTTCTGTAACAGGCGGGCGTGGTAGGTAGGGGCATCCTCTCCAGCCATTGTCTGGGGACGCACGTGCAGGTAGCGCTCAGTGGCTGCCTTCAGCTCTTCAGCCTCATACAGAGTGGCTGGGTCCAGTGAGTGGGCATTGATGAGGCTCACAAGATACTCTTTGTAGTGTGTGTGGAAGAGGCCGGCATTGCCAGCTGGAGTTTCCTTGCCACAAGCTTCATCCCTGAGCCCATTGGGAACCTCTTTCTGCTCCATCACTCGACAGCCACCTCCAGGGACTGCTCGGGCCCCAGCTGGAGGCTCTGTATTAAACATGACGTTATTGTCCTGTAGCAGCTTTTGAGCTGGGGAGCAGTCCAGTCCCTCAGGTAGAGGAGGCAGTCTCGAGGGTGATGGCCGTGAAGGGACTTTTTCACCCTGCAGTTAGGGTCTAGACATTTATTCTTGGCATAAAAGGCATTGTAGCAGCCACTGCAGAACTGGTGGTGGCACTGGGTGCAGTGAAAGTGCATGCAGCCTCCTCGGGCCAGTGCGTATGAGAACTTGCACTTGTGGAAATCAATGCCATTTTCCTGAAGATACATTGCCAGGCCCTGGGCCTGGTATTCTGGGTCATTGGTGCATTTCCAGTTCTGGAAATCCTGGCAGCTCCGACCTCGGTGCTACTCCTCCCACTGGCACTTGCAGCGCACACAGAAGGTCTGGTGACACTGGGGACATGTCACCTCCAGCTGTTCATGCTCATATATGAAGCCAAAGGAGCACTTGGCACACCACAAGAACTTAGGGTCCCGCATCAGCACACACTCAGTCAGCTTCTTATGGAACAACGCGTAGGCATCTGGCTCTAGGCTCTCCCAAAGCTGGATGTCAAGGGTGGAGAAATAGGGGAGCAACTATGTGTCATCGGTGAGGTCGGAACGGCCACAGGCGGGGCACACCATGTCTGTAATGTGCTTCTCCTTCAAGGCTATGGTGAAGTGCTGGCGGAAGCAGTCAGGACAGATGGTGCACTCACAGGAAGTCAGGGCCTGCATCCAGTTGTAGGGCAGGGCCCAGCCACACACAGCACACTCCTGGGCAAGCAATTGGCGCAGGAAGGCCCGGTCCTGGCTGTGCTTCACAGCTTCTACCACGTCCCCCAACTCATAGTTCCTGGGTGTCTCCTGCAGCAGTGACAGTGCCAGCTCTGCCCAGCCCCAACTGGGGAGGGCATAGATGGCCAAAAGCCGTCTGACCAGGCTCTGCTTATCTGGTCCATCCCAGGAGGGGGTGGGCTCAGGACCACTGTCCCAGAGGCGCTGACGGAAGGGCTCTAGGTGCTGGCACTGTAGCTCAGTCAGGGCTCATGCCACATCACCTTCATGCTGGAACAATGCCTGCAGAGACCCCTCCTCAGGCCCAAAGCCCAGAGACCGGAGCTCCTGCACCTTCCCATGGTGGGCCCTCATGCACTCTTCCACAGCTTCATCAAGGTTGCCATGATGATCCAGCCAAGCTTTCCGGGCCTCCTGACAGGAAAAGACACCCAGCCCAGGGTCCCACTGTCCAGCCAGCTCATCCACCATCTCCAGCACATAGGGCAGCTCTGAGCGCAACCATTTCAGAGGCACCACAGTGCCTGAGTATTGCAGAGCCGAGAAGACCTCCTCTGGACAGGCACCTGCAGCTTCCCCTTCCCGGATCATGATCACTAGTTGGAGACATTCCTCCCGCATCTTGTCTTGTTGGTGCTTCTCAGATTCTCCACAGGAACTGGGCAGGGGGGCACTGAGGCATCCCGGAGGCCCAGGCTTAGGGAGTCCCTTTTCCAAAGACAGCCTATGTCGCTTTAGTGGGCAGTTCAAGCCATTCACATTTAATAAGAGAACTGAAAAGTGGGGCAAATTTCTGTTCATCCTGTTGGGTTAAACTTTGTTGCTTTGTTTTCTCTCTGTAGCCATTGTGGTATCTGGTCTTTGATCACCAGCTTTTGAGTGGTTTTACATTCACTAGTGTTTATTGTGCTCATCCTTGTGTAACTTTGTTTTGAGTACTTCTTGGAGGGCTGGTATTGTCTTGGTGAATACCGTCAGTCTTTGCTTATCTGAGAATGTCTTTATTTAGCCTTTGTATACAAAACTTAGCTTTGCTGGGTACAAGATTCTAGGCTGGGCATTATTCTGTTTCACAAGAGTGAGAATGGGGCCCCAGTCTCTTCTTGCTTGTAAGGTTTCAGTTGAGAAGTCTGGCATTATTTTCTTGGGCTTTCCTTTGTATGTTACTTGTTTCTTTTACCTTACAGCTCATAGAAGGGCCTATTTAGTGGATATTTTGATCAGTCTGATGACTGCATGTTGTGGTGTCTTCCTGTTTGCAATGAATCTCCCAGGAGACCTTTGAGCTTGTTGTACCTGGATATCTAGGTTTTTACAAGGCCTGGGACATTTTCCTCTTTTAATCTTCAAATAGCTTATCCAACCCTTGTCAATTTTCTTGTTCACTCTCAGGGATGCCCATACCTCTCACATTAGGCTTCTTCACATAAACCCACATTTTTTGTAGGCTTTCTCCTTTTCTCTAATTTCTCTGCTCTATCCCTGTGACTGACTTATTTAATTGGAAGGTGTTATCTTCAATCCCTGAGATTATTTCTTCCGTTTTATCTACCCTGTTCTTGAGGCTTTCCACTGTGTTTTGTAGTTCCTTGAATAAATTCTTCATTTCCAGGAGTTTGGTTTGATTTTTCTTTAATATTTCAATTTCTTTCTTCCTTCCTTTCTTTCTTTCTTTCTTTCTTTCTTTCTTTCTTTCTTTCTTTCTTTCTTTCTTTCATTCTTTCTTATACCTTATTATGGGGGTACAACTGTTCTGGTTAAATATATTGCCTATGCCCCTCCCACCCATCCAAGTCTGAGCTTCAAGAGTGTCCATTCCCCAGACAGTGCACATCGCACTCATCATGCAGATATATACCCACCCTCTCCCCACCCCCATCACCCCGAGTCAAATCTTTAAGCGAGTCTATTCCCCAGACAGTGCGCATTGCACTCATCATGTAGATATTCAACCATTCCCTCCCCCCACCTCTGT
>CM052457.1:48682591-48702647 GCA_028533085.1 Varecia variegata
ACATGATGAGTGTGATGTGCACTGTCTGGGGAATGGACACTCTTGAAGCTCAGACTCGGGGTTGGGAGGGGCATAGGCAATATATTTAACCAGAACGGTTGTACCCCCATAATAAGCTATAATAAATAAATAAATAAATAAAATATGTTTCCCTTTAGCCTCATTCTAGTATATCAAAAATAAAAGAAAATCAGTAGCATTTCTACGTATCAATAGCAAACAATCTGAAAAAGAAACCAAGAAAGTAATCCCATTTACAATGTCTGCAAGTAAAATAAAATACCTAGGAATAAATTTAATTAAAGAAGTAAAAGATTTCTACAATGAAAACTATAAAACATTCATGAAAGGAATGGAAGAGTATGCAAAAAATGGAAAGATATTCCATGTTCTTGGATTGAAAGAAACAATATTCTTTAAATGTCCATTCCACCCAAAGCAATCTACAGATTCAATGTAATTCCTATAAAAATACCAATGACATTCTTCACAGACATAAAAAATATCCTAAAATTTATATGGAACCACAAAAGACCCAGAGCCCAGATTGCTAAAGCAATCCTGAGCCAAAAGAAAAAATCTGGAGGCACCATGTTACCTGACTCCAAGTTATACTACAAAGCTATCGTTAACAAAACAGGATGGTACTGGCATAAAAACAGACATATATACCAAAGAAATAAAGGAGAGAATCCAAAAATAAATCCACACATTTATAGCCATTTCATTTTCAGCAAAAGTGCCAAGAACATACCGTGTGGATAGGACAGTCTCTTCAATAAATAGTGCTGGGAAAGCTGGATATCCATATGCAGAAGAATGAAACATGGCCCCTACCCCTTGCCATATACAAAGATAAAGTCAAAATGGGTGGGCAATCACAGCAACAACATAAATAACTAAATGGGACTTGTTTAAATTAAAAACTTCTGCACAGCCAATGAAATAATCAACAGAATGGGAGAAAATATTCATATGCTATACATCCAACAAAGGGCTAATAACCAGAATCTACAAATAACTCAAGCCTATCAGCAAGAAAAAATCAAACACACCTATACAAAATTTGGCAAAAGACATGAACAGAAACTTTTCAAAAGAAGATAGACTAATGGCCAATAAACATGAAAAAAAATGATCAATGTCACTAATCATCAGAGAAATGCAAATCAAAACCACAATGAGATGTCACCTAACCCCAGTGAGAATGGATTTTATCAAAAAGTCCCAAAACAATAGATGCTGGTGTGGATTTGGAGAGAAAGGAACACTTACACACTGCTGGTGGGACTGCAAACTAGTACAACCTCTATGGAAAATAGTATAGATTCCTCAAAGAACTAAAATTGGAGAAATAATCTGTATTTATTTCTCCTGGGAATTATCCTAGAAAATTCCAAGTTTAAGAATGAAAAGTAGACCTACCTTTTGATCCAGCAATCTCACTACTGGGTATTTACCCAAAGGAAAGAAAAGTCATTTTTTCAAAAAGACACTTGCACCGGAATGTTTATTGCAGCACAATTCACAATCACAAACATGTGGAATCAACCCAAGTGCCAATCAATTCATGAGTGGATTAATAAAATGTGGTATATGTACAGCAGGAAGTACTACACAGCCATAAAAAATGAATTAATACTTTTTGCAATAATCTGTATGGAACTGGAGACCATCTCCTAAGTAAAGTATTGTGAGAATGGAAAAACAAACACCACATGTTCCCACTATTAAATTGGAACTAACCAATCAGCACTCATGTGCATAGATGAAAGTAAAACTCAATGGACATCATGCAGTTGGAAGCAGGGAGGAGGGGATGGGTAAAATCATACTTAATGGGTACTATGTACACTATCTTTGTGATGGGCACACTTATAACGTTGACTCAAGCAGTACAAAAGCAATCCAGGTAACTGAAACATTTGTACCCCTGTAATATTCTGAAATTTAAAAAAAGACTTAAACATAAGAACTGAAACTATGAAACTACTAAAAAAAACATTGGGGGGAATACTTAAGGACATTAGTCTGGGCAAAAAATTTTGTATGAGACCTCAAAAACAAAAGTAACCAAAGCAAAAATGGACAAATGGAATAACATCAAGATAAAAAGCTTCTTCACAGCACAGGAAATAATTAACAAAGTAAACAGACAACCTGTAGAATGGCAGAATATATATATTTGCAAACTATTTAACTGACAAGGGATTAATAACCAGAGTATATAAGGAGCTCAAACAACTCAGTAGCAAAATAAATAAATAAATACAATATGATTATAATATTGGAAAAAGATCTGAATAGACATTTCTCAAAGGAAGACATAGAAATTACCAACAGGTATATGGAAAAATGTTTAACATAACTAATCACTAGAGAAATAAACCACAAAGTAAACTACAATGAGATATCATCTCATCCCAGTTAAAATGACTTTTACCTGGGCAATCATAGATGCTGGCAAGGATACAGAGAAAAGGGAATGCTCATACATTGTTGGAAGGAATGTAAATTAGTACAGCCACTATGGGAAACATTATGGAGGTTTCTGAAAAAACTAAAAATATAACTACCATATGATCCAGCAATCCCACTGCTGAGTATATATCCAAAAGAACGGAAATCAGTATATCAAAGAGACATCTGCATTCCATGTTTATTGCAACACTATTCACAATAGCCAAGGCATGTAATCAACCTAAGTGTTCATCAGTGCATGAATGGATAAAGAAAATATGGTACATATATGCAATGGAATACTATTCACTCATTAAAATGAAGGAAATTCTGTCATTTGCATTAACATAGACAGAACTATAGAACATCATGCTAAATGAAATAAGCCACGTACAGAAAGACAAATATCACATGTTCTCATTCATATGTGGGAGCTAAAATATTGGTCTCATAGATATGGAGTATAGAATGATGGTTAGCAGAGTCCAGGAAATGTAATGGGGAAGGAGGAATAAAGAGCAGTTGGTTAATGGGTATAAAAATACAGTTACATAGAAGGAAAAAGATCTAGTGTTCAGTAGCATAATAGAGAGACTACAGTTAATGATAACTTTTTGTATATTTCAAAATAACTAGAAGAGTGGAATTGGAATATTCCTAACACAAAGAAATGATAAATGTTTGAGGTGATGCATATCCCAATTATGCTGATTTGATCATTATACATTGTTTGCTTGTATCGAAATACCACATGTACCCATAAATATGTAGATTTTATGTATCCATACAAATTTAAAAATAAAGATGATGACCTTCTTTAATAAATATGGTTAAAATTCCTACAGCAGTCTCCCTTTTGCCTTTTAAGTGTAATTTCATATTGGTATTTGTCAGGCTTCGATATTTGGGTAACGGTTACACAATTACCAGCTTTCTTCTATTCTTTACTGCTTCACACCTTAGAGCTGTCAATCCAAGAGAATAAAAAAGACAACTGAGGCTTTTAATAGATTGTCATGGCTTTTAGTCTCAAAAAGGTAATTACTAAATAGTTTAAGAAAGGAACAATTGCTGAATGTGAATATACTGAACACCACTGAACTGTACACTTGAAAATGGTTAAGATGGTAAATTTTATGGCTTTTACAATTAATATAATTTTTCTTTAAAAAATGACCGAGCTTCATGAGAATTGCTTTACTCTAGAACTCATTAAGAGTAAAAGAGAGTGTTATCTGTAAGATGACTTAGTTATGCTCCAGTGTGGAAAAAAATTAACTGTGTAATCATCCACATAGCTCCTTATCCTTCTGGGCATCAGTTTCCTCACTTGAGAAATAATAGGGTTGGATTAATTAATCTCCAACTTTCCTTTGAACTGTAAGGTTTGTACTAATTTTGTACTTTTCTTTTTAGTTTTTAAGAGGAGAAAATAAGAAGTGCATTTCACTCTGAAAAGGGAATATGCAGAACAAGCACCAGGTTATTATCAGTAAATAACTAACTGTATAGTCACAGTGAAAGCAATAAATGCATCAATTAATGCTTGACATTTAAATCATTTCACAAGTTTGAGAAGCATGAAGAAATGAGAATTCTTGTGGTTTTACACTAGTAAAGTTATAATCTATGGATGAGAAATCTTTGGATCTACATATATATATTATTTTGTACTATTCAAACCTAGTTTAACCAGATTGATA
Organism: Varecia variegata; assembly: GCA_028533085.1. NCBI lineage: Eukaryota > Metazoa > Chordata > Mammalia > Primates > Lemuridae > Varecia > Varecia variegata. The sequence goes on from CM052457.1 coordinate 48,686,755, forward strand.
TCACATCATAACCTGAGGAAGGAAAAAAGCTGCTCATCAAAATGTTCAATCCCAATGCAAAAAAAAAAAGTCAGTGGTTGCCTTGGTTTGTAATTCTTAGATTATGCATAAGCAATTCAACCAAAGTTAAAAAATCAATGTACTAATCAAGTATAAAATTTGCCGTATAGAACGAGTTATAATAAGCCCAAAGTTTTTCATTGTGTGGAAAAAAGAAAGCTACAGGCTCATAGAGGAATGACCTTTATAGATATTTGCATATACAAGACATTGTACACTGATGAACAATGACTGTTTTGTAATACGCTAATTAAATACAAGCTGTACCCCATTGCCCTAAAATAAACAGAACCAGACTGCTCTGAATTGAAGTTAAGCCTTTCCCTTCTCCTTTATAAAGGATTTCTCACCCTGCTTTTTAAATTTTATAACAATATATTAAAAGAATCCTAGAAGGATATTCACCAAAATATTGCTTAGGGTTTTAACTTTTAATGCTTATTTGTATATGATGTGTTTTAATTTTTTTTTCTCAATTTTGTGAGTATTTTCCAATTAACACGCATAACTTATGAGAAAAAATATTTTTTTCTAAGTTAATATGAGTCATACACAGTTGGCAGCACTGTAGGCTACCAGCTCCACGGAAGTCTGAAATAAAGGGAAAATCTGGAAGGCAGAAATGAAAGATTCTGCTCATTGCATTTAATAGATTATAAGGCTTACATATTCTTAAGGATGAAGGGGAAACAGAAAATAAGAATATACCATTTATTTAGCTCTCATAATGGGCCAGGTACTGTGCTAAGTTCTTTATGTCTCATTTGATATTCACAAGAAGCTCACACATCTAGTAAGTTGTAGAATTGGAACTTCAACCCAAATCTGTTTACTTTTAAATCTTATGGTCTTAACCACTACCTTAATATTACCTTTATCTGTCTATATCTTGGTTAAAAAAAAAACCTGTAAGCTCATCATACTTCCAGTAATTTAATTATAATGAATAATAAACTGTTTTCTGAAACACGAAAACATGAATATGTTTGTTCTGCAATGATTATTTCATTTATTGAACTATATTCTGCAATCTTCTCACTTCAACATTTTCAGACCTTACCCACCTTATCCCAGTTGTTGCTTCTGGGACTTGATCTCAAGAATAAATACATACATATATACATACATGAAAGAATACATACATACATGAAAGCACAAACCAACAGAATACAAACACAAATACTAATGAATGATCATTCATTTGTAAGACAAAATCGTATGTTATCCTCAGTTGTATTTCACATTTTTAAAAAATTAGAAATGAGAAGTCTACAAATTATATATTTATGAATGAGATGGATTCCAAAAGTCTATTATTTAGAATTTGAAGATATCAATATTATGAATGGTGGTTGCATCCCCCAAACCATCATGCAAAACCTATTTAACCCAGAACATAGCCAACAAGTAGTACTAGGCTGAGCTATACATACTGGGAACCGGAGGTCCTGCAGTGCTAGAGATAGAAGTTGGTCCTTTGGTTTTATTGGATTAAAGATTAGCCTGGAGCAAAATTTCAAAATTAGATGCTTTTAAGTCTTCAACCAACTGCATCACCTCCAGCTGTTATTTTATCTCTTTTTTTTATTATTTCAGCTTATTATGGGGGTACAAAAGTTCTGGTTAGATATATTGCCCATGTCCCTCCCAATCCCCCGAGTACGAGCCTCAAGTATTTTATCTCTTTATATCACACAAATCCAGTTTCGAAGGTCAGTTTAGAAATGGAAGATGCCAATTAAAGTTTTGTCCTTTGATTACAGTTGAATAATTGGTTCTTTAACCTTAAGTATACATGAGGTTAGTTTAATAGATTAACTTTTTAAGACCTCTATAATCCTGTTTAGCAATCCAAGAAGGTCAAAGCAATCAAAAAATACTTTTAATCAACCTTTTCCTTCTGTATGGCTTTTCAGCAATAGATCTTTAAAAAACTAAAGAACCAACTACCTAAGTCAAGAAAAATTAGAGTTATAAAATTGAAAATTCTTTTGAGTACCATTTTTTATGGGAAAGATTTTTTTCCAGAAAATAACTATTTGCAATCTACTGATTTCCTCTAGAAAATTATAACTCAAAAAATGGTTCATACAAGATAAAGCATTACTACTTGAAATAGCATCCTCCAACCATCATCCATTTACTCAAATCATACTCATTCCTCAAAGATCAACTTAAATGTTTCCTTGTTTGTGAATCCTGCATTACTCACAGAAATTCATTCACAAATGCAGCATGATTCTTGTCACATCTGCCCTGTATCATACTTACTCATATAGAAGTCTCTCCCTTGCAAATAATAGCTAATATTCATTGAGCAGTATCCCTATTGCTTTACATCCATTAACTTGTTTCATTCTCACAGCAACTGCATCATTAGGCATTATTCATTATGCCCATTTTACAGATCTGAGAGATTAAGCAACTTGCCTAAATTTATGCAAGGATTCATACTCACATCGGTCTGACTGCAAACCTCAACATCTTAAAAACTACGTTATAGTCTACCACCTACCATCCAGCCTACCCTCACTAAACTCTCAGAGGACTCAGCCTCATTCATTTTTGCATGATCAGCTCCTGATATGGTGCCTCATACATTTAAAAATGCATAATAAAGGTGTTTAATGACATTTCCAAGGTTCATTTTGGCGTAGATCAGTATTTCTCTAATTGTAAGTAATGAAAGACCAGATTCTGTTAATTACACCAAGAATAAATTACTAGAAAAAAATGAGATAGAAAACAAGACCTAGTCAGCCACAAAAAAATAAATGGTGACATAGCACCTCTTCTATTATCCTGGACAGAGCTGGAACACAGTCTGCTAAGTGAAGTAACACAAGAATGGAAAAACAAGCCCCACATGTACTCACCATCAAATTGATTTTAACTGATCAACACTTAAGTGCACATATAGTAATAACATTCATCAGGTGTCAGGCAGATGGGAGGGGGGAGGAGGGGATGAGTATATTCACACCTAATGGGTGGGATGCACACCATCTGGGGGATGGACATGCTTGAAGCTCTGACTGGGATGGGGCAAGGGCAATATACATAACCTAAACATTTATATCCCTGTAATAAAAAAAAGAAAAAAAGAAAACAAGACCTATAAAATGCAATCCCCTATGTATTATTATATTGTTATAGTTCACAGAGCATTAAACACTATAAAAGTTTTTAATTTCTATACCAACCAACAGTTCATGGACCAGCACAGCTTCATGGACCGGTACAGATCCATGGACCACACTTTTAATATCATTGGCCTGGATCATTGTGAAGTATTTCACACTGTCAAAACACATTTTATTAGGCTGTTATAGTCCCTTTGTGCAGAAGTTACAGCAATGCATCAACTCTCTAGGTCATTCATGGGAGAAAACCTAGCACCTAAATAAGATTTTATGAAATAAAAACTATAGCTTATTTCCAAGTCCTTTCTCTTTTTATAGAATTAGTTTTGATTTTTATATGCCATCTTAATTTTTTATGTTTGTTTCTTGATGAAATCAGTAAGATTTCTCAGAGTCTTTAAGACTAGACTTTGAATTTTAATTAAAGTTCCAAGTATTGATTGCCATATGAGTAAAAGAGTTTGTTAGTTATTAAATTCTAAAATAAAAGGTCATGTCTGTCATTGACTCATTACAGATCTTTTGGAAATTCACTTCATCTTTTTTTCTTAAGTAAATAATACTTAAGAGAACTGGGAGGAGAGGGCGCCGTGGGGGCGGCTCAGCGAAAGCAGCCCCGGCTGGGGAGTAGCGGCGACTCCCCAGGGCCAGGGCCAGGGCTTTCCGGGCTTCGGTGAGGGCGCTGTGGGCCCCATCTTCCGGCGGTCACCGGAGTTTGTGGTGATTGTTGCTGCTGCTGCCACCGCCAGGCTGCCATCTCCTCCTCCTCGTGGGCCACTGCCTCCTCCCCTTCCTCCTCCACCAGGGCCGGGCTGATCCCTTCCCCGCTGCAGCCTCCTCCTGGGATGGGCCCGCGGTGTCTCCTCCCCTCACGTAGGCGCTCCTGCCACAGTCGCTGCCACCGCCCCCTCATTCATCCTCCTGCACCGTAGGCCGCACAGCCACCGAGATGTCCAAACGAGTGGTCTACCGGGAAGCCAGTCACACCGGGAGCTGGTACACAGCCTCAGGACCGCAGCTGAATGCACAGCTAGAAGGTTTGCTTTCACAAGTACAGTCTACAAAAAGACCTGCTAGAGCCATTATTGCACCCCATGCAGGATATACGTACTGTGGGTCTTGTGCTGCCCATGCTTACAAACAAGTGGATCCATCTATTACCCGGAGAATTTTCATCCTTGGGCCTTCTCATCATGTGCTGCTTTCTCAATGTGCACTTTCCAGTGTGTGTGTGTGTATATATATATATATATAGGACACCTCTCTATGACCTTCGTATTGATCAATATATTTACGGAGAACTATGGAAGACAGGAATGTTTGAATGCATATCTCTGCAGACAGATGAAGATGAACACAGTATTGAAATGCATTTGCCTTATACAGCTAAAGCCATGGAAAGCCATAAGGATGAGTTTATCATTATTCCTGTACTGGTTGGAGCTCTGAGTGAGTCAAAAGAACAGGAATTCGGAAAACTCTTCAATAAATATCTAGCGGATCCTAGTAATCTCTTTGTGGTTCCTTCTGATTTCTGCCATTGGGGTCAAAGGTTCCGTTACAGTTACTATGATGAATCCCAGGGGTAGATTTATAGATCAATTGAACATCTAGATAAAATGGGTATGAGTATTATAGAACAATTAGACACGGTATCTTTTAGCAATTACTTGAAGAAATACCATAATACTATATGTGGAAGACACCCCGTTGGAGTGTTATTAAATGCTATCACAGAGCTCCAGAAGAATGGAATCACTATGAGCTTTTCCTTTTTGAATTATGCCAGTCAAGCCAGTGTAGAAACTGGCAAGACAGTTCGATGAGTTATGCAGCTGGAGCACTCACGGTCCACTGAAGCTCTGAATCCTCAGGGATGCCACCTGAACATTCTCATACTCTGTCCGGGGTCCCAGCCTAGCCTTTACCAAGATACTGGTCTTGGTTTGGGGGGATTTTGAAACCTCAAATTAATAGAACTTTCTTCTCTTCTTTTCTAGTAGGTGTAGTCCTTCTTAATTTCAACTCATTAAAAAATGCTTTATAGTTTAGGGCAGTGAAAGGAAGGCTGGCATCAAAATATTTTGATCAAAAAAAATGACAATATAAAGGCCCAGTTGTGGCAGACAGTTTTTTAAAAGTTACTTGTAAAGCATTTACCATATCCTCAATTTGCACTCTTTGCAGACTTGTGCACATATATTCTGCTTTCAGAATAGCTTTGAAATTGTACACAAAAAGGTGGAAGATTTTTAATAAAAAAATTGCATTTATAAATGATCTGTATTAGAATATAATAAATCTCCAGTTATAGTCAATTACTACCCGTGTTGTACAACAGATACCTTCTATTTTAGTTGCTAATAAAGGGCTACACAACTAAAAAAAAAAAATCATACTTAAGAATGTCATCTGCTCACTTCCTGGATCCATTTTTCTATAGGGCAAGCTGTGTGCGAGTCATAGAAGCATGATTAATACACATACTTTTTTTTATAGAAATGGCCTCATGATGTCTAAAATTCCCCTAGTCATTCATTCACTCATTCAAAAGGTGACAAGTGAGTCCCCACTGTGTGCAAGTCTTGCTACAAATCTTGCTTCTCACATCATTCTCAGCAAAGAGCAGTTGTTTCATGAGAACATATGTTAACGTTACATTTCCACAATTGTCCAAGCCAGAGAAGGTTTGCTAAGGACCAATCCAGGAGAGCTTATTTTATTCTGGTCTTGGAAAATTTGAATTGAAAAGGGGAGTTAGTAAGCAGGAGCAGCTTCGTGATTCCCTGTTTAATTGTTTGTTCTAGTATCAGTGATTAAATAGTGCAAGTATCCTTTCAGCTACTTCAAATGACTATAAGATGGATAGGTTTGATAAATTTCAAAAGAAATATAAAATAATATGACATTCTATGATTCTGTTTGGTATCTTTAATGAATATTCACAAACTAGTAGTGTCTACTATGAAAATGAAATATGGGCTACAGATATAATTTCTGATTTTATTTATTTTGAGCTAGGACATCACTTTAAATTTAAATTTAATATTTAAAGTTTATGACTAGGCTAGAAAGTAAATAGAAGGTACTTATCGGGAAGCGATAGATAACAAAGATCACAGTTGCCAGGTAAAGCCATCTGTGTGTCAGTGGGATAGAAACAAACTCCTTCCAAAAGTGAAAGAGCTCTATGCCTCACAGGCATATAGAGTTCTACCATTTGAACTAACAATGGGGAACTTGTACTAGAGTCCAACGATTTTGAAAGCTAAGCAAAGTTATAATACAATATAAAAACTGGATTATATAAGGCATTTTTGGGCTGATTGATATCACTTTTTAAATAAAGCATTATTATATTGTAAAACAGATAAATTATGAAATTTACCAACTAATACAACTCAAACTCATCATAAAACTGGAGATCTAAGCTATAGTATTCTTACATTCCAGTGCCTTGGTTTTCTGGTTCAAATGCACAAAAATAGCTTTATAATAGATTTCTGATATCACAAAAATACTGTTAGTCACTATACAAAAACATCTTTCTGAATCCTTACGTTCTATAAAGACCACTTTCTTGCAAAGTTTAGGAGTTTTTGTTGTTGTTATTGTTGGGGAAGAAGGTGGTTATAAAAAAATCCTTTGAGTATTTTAGTTATAATTAAAACTTCATTCTACATTTGAATGTAAGAGAATTTTTTTCTAAGCTCTTGAAGAGGAATCACAAATAAGCATATTACAAAAATACTTTTGTATAGACAGCATAATTCTTTATCTAAGGATGTTTATAATATGAGGGTGAAATATGAGAAATGAATTGGCCTGCTGCTTTTTTTCACTTTAACTTTGGTAATACTATCTGCAGAGCCAGTGAATGGTGCACTTCATTAATTGTATACAGAAATGATACCAGACAAGAAGAGTTGTTCTTCTGTCTCTTCTGCCAAAAAGTGGTGTCAACTTGACATTTAATAACAATGCCTAATATTTTCTGAGGCTGAGGGTCTCAAAAGCAATGTTAGACAGTCACAGCTGCTTTACCCAACCACAGTTAATTAACAAACATTGTTCTCTTACCTGTGCTTGTGGGCAAAAATAGCAAAATAGCAAACAGCTTTCTGAATGAAAGACAGACCAATTTGAAACTTGGGAAAGCAAATTCGTATTTGCCAGGCTTTTTAAAGAGGTAACACAATATATAATCATGATAAAAAACATATTTCCAAGTTTCCACACAGAAATCTATTGATATTAATCTCAAAAAAGTCACTAATAGATGTTAACCTATAATGTGAAGATATATATAATATAATAAATTTATAATATATAAAATAATGTAATTTTTCATTATAATAAAAATTTAATATTTATACATAAGTTTTATATGTAGCAATTAAAGTTACTGATAAGTAGATTTTTTTTACCAAAAAATGTCTAAAATAGAAGGCAATTTAATATAATAAAATCTGTCTTTGAAATATCAGTAAATGTGTACTTATTGACTTCAGAAACAATTCATTATTGAAAAGGAACAAAATGAGTTCTAAAATGGATGCAATATACCACTGTTAAAAACAACCATCATTAAGACTGGGAGCTTTATGGTTTCAGGCTGAAAAGAGTGTCCAATTTCACAAGTCTCCTAATAGAGTTTTAATTACTTTTCACACACTAAGGTTGCTTCTTCATCTTTCCTCTCCCCCTCTATACAAAATCAATAATGATATTGACCGTTCTGAGAACCAATAATCCTCTAGGTAGCAACTGATTCATACACAGTTCATTTCTGAAAAAATGATCAATTCTTGGATGGGTGCAGGTGTTTCATGCCTCATTTTTCAAGTTATTGGACAATGGAACAAAATAAAAGGGAAATGAATATCCCCCAAAGTCATATTATATTAATAGCTACAATTACACTTTTGCTTCATGCTTAACATGGTGATTCAACCAATGAATAACTACAGAATGACTAAAAATTACTTTTCACATTTAAATCATTTAGTTAATAAATTATTCCATTTTATTATTCACAATCATACTGTGCAATAGATATTATTGTCTTCATTTAACAGATGAACAAACTAAAGTTCAGATAGTTTTGGAGGAGGTTGTCTATTTGCATCACAAAAAAGATATAATTTTAATTTTTCAGAGCAGCCTCCTCTCCCCAGCTGGCATGTCCTGCAGTCTGAACTTTCCACAGAGACTGCAGCCCTAGCCTTTCCCCTAGAAGAGCTGCAGGGGACCTAGGGCACCCAATCTGGGAACTACCTGCCTGCCCCTCTTTCACAGAGACTCATGCCAGTAGGTGAGACACACAGGCCGGATCCCGTGCCCCCTGGACTTCGGTGGGTTGCTGGGAGACACAGGGGGGAGCTATGGAAGCTGGACTCAGAGGGTGAGGGAGCCCACATGGACAGAACTGATGAGAAATACTGTGGGGTTCTAAGAAACAGCAATCTGGGAGCTTACCCATCCCCACCTCCACACTATGGGAAAGCCACACTATTCTATTAAGGCAGATCTTCCATTGGGGAAGATTCCAGTTCGGGGATCCATAGCAACCAAGTGAGGCACATTCAGGAACTTGGGTGTTCAGGGAACTGCAGCCCCTCTTCTATCCACTGCAACCAGGATAGTAGTTTGAGCCAAAAATTTGGCGAGTGGCCTCCTCTCCCCAGCTGATACATACTACAGGCTAAGGTTTCCACAAAGAGTAGGGTCCACGCCTTTCCCCTTGAGGACCTGCAGTGGACTCAGGTGCCAGTTCTGAGAGCTCCCCGCCGACTGGCATTTCGCAGAGACACATGCCAGCAGGTCAGACATGCAGGCCAGATCCCGTGCCCCCTGGACTGGAGTGGGTTGCTGAGGGACACAGGGCGAGGTTTGGGAGCTGGACTAGGGTGGTAAGGGAGCCCACATGGACAGAACTGACAGGAGAATACTGTGGGGGTCTGAGACAGAGTGATCTAGGAGACTGCCTATCTCCCCTGCAGGAAAGCCATGCTGTTGCATTAGGGCGGGTCCTCTGGCAGGGAATATCCAAGCCTGGGGTGCCGTGGCAAGGAAGCGTACAGCACCGCCCCCCGACAAGCAGCCCTCCCTGTCTGGAGAGTCTGCTTTGTCTTTCATCCCAGTGGCTCCCCCTAGCGGCAGAGAAAACAACCTCTGAGCCCTGCTGAACCTTTGCAAAGTCTTCCTAACTGCAACCTAACTGCACTCTGCCTCAATCCTCTACCCACCTCTTCTGTGGTGGAGATCAAGCAACGCACTAGGAGCAACAGGGGCCCTCCCAAAGCCTGGATAATTCAAGTGCTCCTCCACCTGAGGGACTAGAGCTCACCATGGGCACAAAAGAACATCTCAGCAGTTGTCTCTTTCCTGCAAGCACCAACCACTGACAGGGAAAACAACCCTATAGCTCATCATAGCATCTACCAGCTCAATCAAACAGGGAGTTTGGGTGGCTGATACTTACAAGTACCACTAACAACCTTGGAGATTAAGCTGAGGATCCAATACAATTCACACTTCTGGGAAGAAATGAAGACAGAAGTGTAGACGCAATCCAAAGGGACACTGTTTATTAGAACAAAAGTTACAGGCAGTTTGAAGAGTGATGGTCTCCCTCTTCCACTTTATATCTCTGGGCTGATTGAGAAGCTGCTCAGAGTCTGCGCAGAGACATTGTACCAGAGAGCAGGTGCAGCAGAGATCTGGTGCCTGCTAACCCCAGGCTTCTGAAATTGATCACATCCTGATTGTTCCAGTGCATGGATCCAGGTCCATTCAGGACCCAGCCATCCAGCAGTAACCTTAGCATCACCCCTGCCAGGCTGGGGAGGGAACAGATGCTCCGTTGTGTTGAGCCTGTGACTGGGGGCTGAGCATGCTTCCTCACCAGCATGGAAGCCAAACAGGAGGGATGCCTCAGACTCCACAAGAACCACTAAGGAAGGCTCAGTGGGTCCTAGGAGTGGGGGAAGAAACTTGGCCAACCAGCAGCTCTGGCCCACCTACATGGAAGCTGGGCTGCTAAGAAAAACCGTTGCCTGTGTGATTGGCCATCAGCAGTCCCCACACTGGTGGAACAGCACCCCATATGGGAAGCTCTGCCCCTGAAATCCCCAGATGCAGCTCTGAATCTCTGATTTGGCCTGAGTCCAAGGCTCTGCCCCTATAGCTCCAGAGCCCCTGCCAGGCCTGTGACTCTACCTATGAGACTCCAGAGTTGTGATTGGACCACAGGAACCCACTACTGAGTCCATACCACTACCACTGGAACATCAGAACTTCCCTGAGATCCAACAGTTCATTCATGATCTTCCAGCCTTGAACAGCCATAATTTCTGGACTTGGTTCAAGAAATTCCCCAGAAAAGGATAAGAGGTGTCCTGCATTCCTATTAACCCAGAGCTGAGGGAAGAGGAGCCAGATGAGAAGAAACCAGCAAAATAATCCTGGCAACATGAAAAAATATAATAGTTCAATATCCCCAAGGGAACACAATAGAGCTACAGTTGTTGACTCCACCCACAAGGTAATTGCTAAAATGACAGAAATGGAATTCAGAATATGGATGGCAAATAAGATGATTTGAATTGAAGAGAAAGTGGAAAATCAGCAAAAGGAAGCTAAAAATATATTTCAGGTAATCAATGAAAAAAGTAACTAGAAAGCTAAACAACAAAAGAAAGGATGTAATAGAACTTAAATGAAAGAGTGGAGGGGGAAAAATGGTGGAATAAAGGTGACCTCCTGGATTCTTGCTCCTAGATAAAGAGGAGTAGATCTGGGTCTGTGACATAGGAGTGGATGGCTCCCCCACAAGAACAGCATTGTGAATTGGCAGAGAATCAGCGTGGGACACACAAAACAGGAGGAAAAAAATCTGAATGGGAGATAGGATCATGAAATCTGGAGAATGCGAGACAAACAGTAGAGAATAGAGCATGGGACAGCTACACCCACCTGGCCAGCGAGTGAAGTGGGATCAGACCCACAGGAGAACATCTTGCTTCCCCACTGACCTCCACACCCACTCAGAAAGGGACCTGCCTGAAGTTGGTGCAAAATCGCAGCAGGAGGCGTGGGGCTCTGTGGAGAGGGGACAATAGCAGGAAGCATTTTGAACTCCCTGGAGCTCTGTGCCAGGACTGCACTGGGCAGGGGAGGGACTGGTCTGAGCTACCACTGGAGGTAATAAGGAGACAGGTACCTTGCCTCTGGCACTCAGTGGGTCCAGATCAATGGAGGTGAACACTAAGTAAGGGACTCTAACCTGGAAACTGCTGCGGGTGAATAGGCTTGCTCAGGACGGGTCAGAAAGAGCGAGAGCTACTGCTGGACAGGCGTGAAATTGTGAGAGTGTGACATAAAAGAGACAACAGGGCATCCTGATAACTCAGCTCCCTGATCCGGGACCTGCCAACTCCTGAACAGTTGCCCCCAGTGCTAGCATTCTGGGGGCAGGTGGTCACCATTTTCAGGGTCCACAACCCAAATGCAGCAATGTGTTATGGTGTTGGACAGCTCCCTGGGGCTTGATTTCCACCTCCAGTCAACTGCCAACAGTGGGATCCATGGTCAGGGAACAAAAATCCTGGCAAGAGGCCAAAACAGGCTCCCCAAGTAACCCCTCCCATCAGGAGCAGCCTCCCAACTGTGGTAGAAAAACCCACAACAACATATTAGCGGCTCCCCCTAGCGGCAGATCAAGCAACCATACAAGCGCACACATCCAGGCTGGTAGGCAGCAGGTTCAATCTGCCTTGCTCCTACAGAAACTACTGGAACAGAGACTGTGCAGGGTGTCTTACTTTCCAAAAGAAAACTGAAAGGTGGGAAGCAATGGCTGATCCAATTAGGAAAGACTCAGCAAAAGAACTCTGGAAGTATGAAGAATCAAACGGAAAGCACACCCCCAAAGAGGAATACTAGCTCTCTAGCAATGGGCATTAGCCAAATTCAGAACACTAAAAAAACAGAAGAAGAATTTCGAAAATGGTTTGTAAGAAAACTCAATGTTATGCAAGAAAAAATGGATAACCAACACAAAGAAACCACAAAAGAAATCCAGGACTTGGAAGAAAAATTCACTAAAGAAATTGAAATGGGGGTGATGTTAAGATGGTGGAGAGGAGATGACCTCCTGGATCCGTGCTCCTGGAGTGGAAGATTTGGATTTCGGTCTGCTGCAACGCTAGAGGATCGCTCTCCCGCAAGAACAACAGTGTGAATCCACGGAGAATCAACGTGGGACATAGAAAACAAGAAAAATCTGAGGTGAACGGGAATCTGCGAAAATCTGGACAGTGCAGGACAATAGGCAGCGGTGTGCGGGAGGGCTGTACCCGCTTCACCAGCGAGTGAGGTGGGTTCAGCCCCACAGGAAAGCGGCTTGTTTCCCCACTGTCCTCCACACCCACGCAATTAGGGATCTGCCTGAAGCCGGTGCAGAATTGCCATGAGAGACGTGGGGCTCTGTGGAGAGGAGACATTAGCGGGGGAAAAAGTTTGGACTGCAGGATATTTGCGCGGGGTCGCCGCTTGGCGAGGGGAGGGTTGGAACTGCGCTAAGGCAAGATACAGTGAACAGACACAGAATTAAGGCTGTCCCTCGGCCACTCTCTAGCCAGGGAGCTACTGTGGGCTTCTGGGTTCACCAGACCCCCAGTTCTGGTGCCTGCCGGACCCTGAACATTCACCCCCAGCGCCGGCGATCTGCGGATGGGCAGTCGCCATCTTGGGGTCCACAGCCTTGCCACTGCGGAGCGATTGGGTGCCGGATGGCTCCTTGGGCACCTCCCTCCCCTTGTCCGTGGTCCCATGCTAAGAGCTCTGGCTTTGTATGAACTCTGTGGACAGGAGACACTAGAGGGAAAAAGCGTGGATTTCAGGTTATTTGCACCGGGTCACCACTTGGCGGGGGGAGGGTTGGAACTCCGCTAAGGCGAGATACAGTGAACAGACACAGAATTAAGGCTGTCCCTTGGCCGCTCTCTAGCCGGGGAGCTACTGTGGGCTCCTGGGCTCACCAGACCCCCGGTTCTGGCACCTGCCAGACCCTGAACATTCACCCCCAGTGCCGGCGATCTGCGGATGGGCAGTCGCCATCTTGGGGTCCACTGCCTTGCCGCTGCGGAGCGATTGGGTGCCGGACGGCTCCCTGGGCAGATCCCTCCCCTGGTCCGTGGACCCAAACTGGGAGCTCCGCCTTTGCGTGAACACTGAGTGCTTCCCCAGTCGTGACAGAGGGGTGTGTGAACCACGCGGTCATAGGAGTGGGCCAGGTGTGTGCCCGTGGGATCTGCAGCAGTGGGGGCATTGGGCAAGTGAGGGCTCCGCCCCCTCCCCCCAGCCACTGTCTTTCGCGCGGAGAGAGGCAGAACCCATCTCCAGAGAGGAAGAGTCAAGAAAAAGAAGCTTTCAGTTGCAACCAGCACAACACAGTGACTTAACTCCTCAAACCTGTATTAGATCAAATTAATTCTCCGGGGCTGGACCCATCAGGAGCAGCCCCCCAGCTGAGGTAGTAATATCCTAAATAACACACAACAGGCTCCCCCTAGTGGCGAAGGAAATAACACATCTAGGCTGCTACACAGCCTAAGGCCAGCGTGCATGGCGTGCCTCTATCCAGACTAAAGTAATAAGAAGAGATCTAACGAATTGGTCCAGATGGGAAGGCCACAGCGAAAGAACTCTGGGAGTATAAAGAATAAAACTGAAATGTTGCCCCCAAAGAGGAATTCCAGCTCTCTACCAATGGACACAAACCAGATTCATAGTAGCAACATGTCTCAGGAAGAATTCCAAACATGGATCATGAATAAGCTGAATATTATGCAAGAAATAATGAACAACTATCACAAAGAAACCACAAAGAAAATCCAGGACTTGGAAGAAACATTCACTAAAGAAATAGAATTATTGAAGAAAAATCAAACTGAACTCCTGGAAATGAAGAATTTATTCACGGAGGTACAAAACACAGTGGAAAGTGTCAAGAGTAGGGTAAATGAAATGGAAGAAAGAATCTCAGAGATCGAAGATCACATTTTCCAATTAAATAAGTCAGTAACAGAGATAGAGCAAAGAAATAAGAGAAAAGACCAGAGTCTACAAGAAATGTGGGATTATGTGAAGAAGCCTAACGTGAGAGTTATCGGCATTCCTGAGGGTGAAGAAGACAATAAACAAGGGTTGGATAAGCTATTTGAAGATATAATTGAGGAAAATTTCCCAGGCCTTGCCAAAACCCTAGATATAAAGGTTCAAGAAGCTCAAAGAACCCCTGGGAGATTCATAAGAAATAGGAAGACACCACATACTGTAGTCATCAGACTGACCAAAACATCCACTAAAGAGGCCGAGCTGTAAGGAGAAAGAAACAAGTAACATATTTTGGAAAACACATCCGAATTACGCCAGATTTCTCAACTGAAACTTTACAAGCAAGAAGAGATTGGGGCCCCATTCTCACTCTTCTGAAACAGAATAATGCCCAGCCTAGAATCTTGTACCCAGCCAAGCTAAGTTTTGTATACGAAGGAGAAATTAAGACATTCTCTGATAAACAAAAACTCAGAGAATTCCCCAAGACAAGACCAGCTCTCCAAGAACTACTCAAAACAGAGTTACACACGGTTCAGCACAAGAAAGACCAACGAATGTAAAACTACCCAAGAGATAAAGATCAAAACCCAGTAATCACAATGGCTCAAGAGAGAAAAATTCTCTCATTAAATGTGAATGGCTTGAATTCCCCACTCAAGGGACATAGACTGGCCCAATGGATAAAAAAACACAAGCCAAGTATCTGCTGTCATCAGGAAACTCATCTAACCTGCAAGGATGCATTTAGACTGAAAATAAAAGGGCGGAAAATGATATTTCAAGCTAACAGAGCCAAAAGAAAGCTGGTGTGGCGGTTTTAATGTCCAACAACTTAGCTTTTAAATCAACAAAAGTAATGAAAGACAAAGAAGGTTATTATATACTGGTGAAAGGTACAATTCAACAAGAAGACATAACTATACTTAATATATATGCACCCAACATAGGTGCACCCAGATTCATAAAGCAAACCCTACTTGATCCGAACCAAATGATAGAGAACAATACTATAATAGCTGGAGACTTTATCACACCGCTGACAATACAGTATAGATCCTCCACACAGAAAATACACAAAGAAATAATGGACTTAAAGAGATTTCTAGAACAAATGGGCCTGACTGACATCTACAGGACATTCTACCCAAAATTCACTGAATATACATTTTTCTCATCAGCTCATGGGACATTCTCTAAGATTGACCATATCCTAGGACATAAAGCATGCCTTAAAAAATTTAAAAAAATAGAAATTATACCATGTATCTTCTCAGATCACAGCGGAATAAAAGTAATAATGAACCCTAACAGAAATCCTCATTTATACTCGAAGTCATGGAAGCTAAACAACCTTATCCTGAATGATTATTTTATAAATGAAGAAATCAAGGTGGAAATCAAAATATTCTTTGAATTAAACGACAATGGAGACACAACTTCTCAAAATCTATCGGACACAGCTAAAGCAGTCCTGAGAGGAAAATTTATTTCCATAAATGCCTATATCAGAAAGACAGAAAACTTACAAATAGACAACCTAATGAATACACTCAAAGAGCTGGAGAA
>CM052457.1:48703147-48726661 GCA_028533085.1 Varecia variegata
ACCAATCATAATTTTTATAGATCATGTGCAGCTTTAGAATTCTTTAGTATTAAAACTAGTGATTTTTAATAGTTTTCTTTTAAAATGGAGCCTGAGACTATAGATTAATAAAGGCATTTAACTTGTATTAGACATTTATTATGTGCCATGCAATGTGCTAACACTTTACATGGATTATTTTAGTTATACCTTTAGTTATGCCTATGTGAAGTTAATATCATCATTATTTTCCTTTAAAAGCTGAGAAAACTGATGTTTAGAGAAGTTATATAACTTTCCTGAGGTTGTATAGTTAGTGAGCAAGAAAGCCAGAATTTATACCTAGGTAGTCTGAATCCACAGACATTATATTTTGATTTGCATATTAATTCTCAGCCAAGCTATTTTCTGCAGTTAAAATACTTCCACAGGCTTTTCTTCGGTACAAGACAAGATGACTTTCTATTCTGCATCAGCATAGAAGCAATAAATTATTAAAATTTGTTATTTTTATTTTCAAACATATAAAGAAGTAGAAAATGTAATGAATCTTTACATATCTATCACCCGAGTAAAAATTATTAATACTTTGCGATTTTAGCTTCATCTATTTCCCATTCACACTTGCTTTTTCCTATAATTTTAAAGCAAATCCCAGAGATATCATTTTACTCATAAATACTTCAGTATGCTAACAGATAAAAGATAACCACAAAATCATTATCACACCATCAAATTTAGAATAATTCATTAATGTCATACAACGAGCAGTATGTGTTCAGTTTTCCCTTCGTGTCTCAAAAAATATCATTTTCCTTTTTTTTATTTTTTGGGTTTTTTTTTTTGGTCGTTTTAAGTAGGACTCAACAAAGTCACACATTTGTGTTTCGTTGACAGATCTCTTCTGATCTCTAAGGCTCACTTTATGCCTTTAACAAGCCAAATATTTGTAGAAGAAAGTAGATAATTTGCCCTGTAGAAGTTCTCAGTCATTGGATTTGGCTGATTGTATCCTCTTTGTATAATTTAAAATGTTCCTCTAATCTCTCAATTTCTAAGTCAATAGATTTGGAGGTTTAATTACATTCAGTTTTAATTATTTTAGCAAGGATCTTTCATAAGGGATATATGTACTTCATATACTATAAAGTCAGAGAGAATTTCCTAAAATTTATTAGTAGGTTCAAGAGTTGTCAGCCAGATCCACTCATTATAAAGTTCCCCAAACAACTTAGATGACTGTTGGCCAGGTTCTTTGCTTCATTAGAGTATGCCAATAACTTTCTAGTTGCATCAGTCCTTCTGCATTTATTAGCTGGAATTCTTCTATAAAAAACTATTATTCATCAACTATTTGGTAACCCTGAAGCTGTTTCCTTATAGAAAAGTCAGGATAGGTGCTTTATTTTTCACTTTATTTGTACTTAACAGAGTA
This sequence comes from Varecia variegata, assembly GCA_028533085.1. Classification (NCBI taxonomy): domain Eukaryota; kingdom Metazoa; phylum Chordata; class Mammalia; order Primates; family Lemuridae; genus Varecia; species Varecia variegata. The sequence continues at coordinate 48,704,562 of CM052457.1, forward strand.
ATGAGTTGGTGTATTACTAGTGAGTTCTAAATGTCTTTATTGAGAGTTTTTAAGTATTTTATGTATTTTTATAGTCGATGTATATTTAATGTGTTGCAGTTTTTAATCTACCAATGCTCAGGTAGCCCCAGATTTGGCTAGTGCGTGCTAGTCAAAATTGGCCTCTGCGTTTTTTTTAATTTCAAAAAAAATTGAGGGTACAGGTTTTTTTTGTTATATACATAAATTGTATCATGCTTCAGTCAGGGCTTTCTGTGCACCTGTCACAAGAGTAGTGTACATTATACCTGATAGGTATATTTTTATCTCACCCCCTCCCAAATTTCCCCCTTCATGATTTTAATGTCTATTATTTCAATTTATGACCATATGTATACCTTGCTTAGCTCTCTCCCACTTACAAGTGAGAACATGTGGTATTTGTTTTTCCATTCTTGAGGTACTTTACTTAGCATAATGATCCCCAGTTCCATTCAAGTTGTTGCAAAAGATATTTCATTCCTTCTTATGGGTTTTGGGGTATCCACGGTGTGTGTGGGGATTATACATCTCTCTCTCTCTCTCTGTCTCTCTTTCTCTCTCTCTCTCCATATATATATATATATATATATATATGTGTGTGTGTGTGTGTGTGTGTGAATGTGTGTGTTTGTATCACATTTTCTTTATCTACTCATCATTTTGTGTCACTTAGGTTGATTCCGTATCTTTGCAATTGTAAATTGTGCTGTGATAAAAATTTGGGTGTAGATGTCTGTTTTATAAAGTGACTTCTTTTCCTTTAGGTAGATACTGAGTAGTGGGATTGCTGGATGGAATACTAGGTCTACTTTTACTTCTTTGAGGAATCTCCATACTGCTTTCCATGCAGTCATACTAGTTTACATTCCCGCCAATAGTGTGCAAGCATTCCTTTTTCATCACGTCCATACCAACATCTATTGTTTGCTGACTTTTTAATAGTGGCCAATCTGAAAGGCATACAGTGGTACCTCATTGTGGTTTTAAATTGCATTACCCTGATAATTAATCATGTTGAGCATTTTTTCATATGTTTATTGCCCATTTATATATCTTCTTTTAAAAAAAACACTGTTTCATGACTTTTCCCCACTTTGTGATGGAGTTATGTGTTTTTTTCCTTGTTGATTTGTTTGAGTTCTTTGTAGATTCTGAATATTATCCCTTTATTGGATATATAGTTTGAGAATATTTTCTCCTATTCTGTAGGTTGTTGATTTTCTCTGTTGATTATTTCCTTAGCTGTGCAGGTGCTTTTTAATTTAATCATGCATCATTTATTTATTGTTGTTGCCGTAACTGTCTTTGGGGTCTTAGTCATAAATTATTTGCCTAGGCCAATATCTAGAAGAGTTTTTCCTACATTTGCTTTTAGAATTCTTAAGATATCATGCCTTAAATTTAAGTATTTTATCAATCTTGAATTAATTTTTGTGAATGATGAAGAATAGTGATCCTGGTTCATTCTTTTGCAGTGGCTATCCAATTTTCCCAGCACCATTTATTGAATTGGGATTCTTTTCCCCAGTGGATACTTTTATCCACTTTGTTGAATGTTAGTTAGCTGTATGTTCATGGCTTTACATCTGCATTCTCTGTTCTTTTCCATTGGTCTATGTTCCTATTTTTGTGCAAATAGCGTGCTGTTTTTGGTTACTATAGCCTTGTCATATAGTTTGAAGTCTGGTAATGTGATGCCTCCAAATTTGTTCTTTTTGCTTAAGATTGCTTAGGTTATTCAGCCTCTTTTCTGTTTCCAAATGAAGTGTAGAATTATTTTTTCTGAATCTGTGAAATATGATGTTGGTATTTTGATGGGGATTGCATTGAATCTGTAAATCACTTTGATTAGTATGGACATTTTATCAATGTTGTTAATTCTACCAATCCATGAGCATGATATGTTTTTCCATTTGTTTGTGTCATCTGTGATTTCTTTCCTCAGTGTTTCATGGTTCTCCTTGTAGAGATCCTTCACCTCCTTGGTTAAGTATATTCCTAGCTATTTTATTTTCTTTGTAGTTATTATGAATGGTATTGAGTCTTTGATTTGATTCTCAATTTGACTGTTATTGGTGTACAGAAATGTTACTGATTTTTATACATTTATTTTATAAGCTGAGACTTTGCTGAATGTATTTGTCAATCCAGGAGTCTCTTTGTGGAGTCTTTGGGATTTTCTAGATACAAGATCATATCATCAGCAAAAAGTGATATTTTTCCCAATTTGTTTACCCTTTATTTCTTTCTCTTGCCTCATTGCTCTAGTTAGGACTTTCAGCAATATGTTGAATAGAAGTGGTGACAGTGGGCGCCCTTGTCTTGTTCCAATTCTTAGGGGGAATGATTTCAACTTTTCTCCATTCAGTACGATGTTGGCTGTGGGTTTGTCATGTATGGCCTTTATAACTTTGAGATATGTTCCTTATATCCCTAGTTTGTTCAGGGTGTTTATCATGAAAAGGTGCCGGATTTTGGTGAATGCTTTTTATGCATCTATTAAGATGGTCAATTTTTTTTGTTTTTGTTTTTGTTGATTTGGTGAATCCCATTTATCTATTTGCATATGTTGAACCATCCTTGCATCCCTGGGCTGAACCCACTTGATTACGGTGAATTATCTTTTTAATGTTGTGTTGAATTTTGTTTGTTAGTATTGTTGAGGATCTTTGCATCTGTGTTCTTGAGGGATATTGGTCTGTAGTTTTCTTTTTTGTTGTGTCTTTTCCTAGCTTTGGTATCATGGTGATACTGGCTTCATAGAATGAGTTGTGGAGGATTTCCTCCTTCTCAGTATTATGGAATATTTTCATTAGGATAAGTACCAGTTCTTCTTTGTAGACCTGGTGGAATTCAGGTGTGAATCCATCTGGTCCAGGCTTTTTTTGTTAGAAGATATTTTTTATTGCGATCTTGCAGCTCATTATGTCTGTTCAGGATATCTATTTCTTCCTGATTCAAGCATTAGAGAGTGTGTATTTTCAAAAATATGTCCTCTAGATTTTCTAATGTGTTTGCATAGAGGTTTTCATAGTACTCACAGATGATATTTTCTATTTCTGTGTTGTCTGTTATAAGGTCTCCTTTTTCATTGCTGATTGAGTTTATTTGCATCCTTTATCTTCCATTTCTGCTTAATCTAGCTAGTGGTCTATAGATTGTGTTTATATTTTAAAGAAACAACTTTTTTGATGTTGATTCTTTGTATTGTCTGTTTGGTTTCCACTTCATTTGGTTCTGCTTTGATGATTATCATTTCTTCTGCTAGCTTTGTTTGGGATTCAGGTGTGCTTCTCTTTCTTGTTACTTGAGTTGTGGCATTTGGTTATTAATTTGTGATCTTTCTGCCTTTTTCATGTAGGCACTTAATGCCATGAAATTCCCTCTTAGCAATGATTTATATGTATCCCTGACATTTTGGAAGCCTGTGTCATCTTTGTAGGCCAATTTGAAAAATCTCTGGATTTCAATCTTATTTTTGCATACACCCAAGGACCATTAAGTAGCAGTTTGTTTAATTTACATATATTTGTGTAGTTTTGAGAATTCCTATTGGAATTGATTTCTAGTTTTATTCCACTGTTGTCTGAGAAGATACATTGAATGATTTTTAAATTTCAAAATGTTAATAGGGTACAAGTATTTTTGTCCCATGAGTGAATTGTATAGTGCTCAATTCAGTGATTTTATTATGCTTGTAACCAGAATAGTGTTCATTGTACTTGATAGATAAGTTTTTATCCCTCACCCTCCTCTGATCCTCCCCCCTTCTTGGTTTCTATGCCCTTTATATCTCTTTGTGCCCATGTGTACCCATTACTTAGCTCCCATTTGTTAGTGAGAACATGCAGTGTTTGCTTTTCCATTCCTGAGATACTTCATCTTTCAGCTTTTGAGATTTTCACTTTCACTTCAACTTTGGCCAGACTGTTGCCTATGTGCCTTGGTTATGCCCTATTTGCCATGGATCTTTCAGGTGTTCAATGACCTTGTGTCTGGATGTCTAAATCTCTAGCAATATCAGGGAAGTTTTCCTCAATTTTTCCCTCATATAGGTTTTCCATGCCTTTTGCTTTTTCTTATTCTCCCTCAGGAATACCTGTGATTGTTATATTACTTTTCTTTACATAGTCCCATATTTCTCAGAGAGATTGCCACTCTTAATTCTTTTTTCTACAGTTTTCACTGAGTTAGTTAATTTGAAACCTTGTCTTCACAGTCTGAAGTTTTTTTATTCTGTGTGGTCTAGTCTACTTTCAAAACTTTCTACTTTATTTTTAAATTCTTTATATGACTACTTCATTTATATAAATTCTATTACATCTTTTCTTATGTTATCTATCTCTTTATTGAATTTTTCATTCATGTCCTCAATTTTTTGGGGGGGGGTTTCTTTGTGTTGGTTTTCAACTTTCTCATCAATCCCCTTGATTTTATTTGCCATCCATATTCTGAATTCCATATCTGACATTTCCACAATTTTCTTTTGGTTGGAGTCCATTCCTGTAGAAGTATTTTGGGGTGTCAAACTGCCTGCTTTTTCATGTTGCTGGAGTTCTTATGCTGATTCCTTCTCACTGGATCCTCTTCTCTCAGCTCAAGTCAGATTGGTTTGCAATACACTTGTTCCCATCTGCCAGGAACTCTGTTGCTCAGTGAAGAGGGGGAGAGGTCCTTGGATAGTGCACCTGAGTCATAGTACAGAAGATTGACCCAGTAGGAAAGGGGAAATTGCACTGTAAGCCTTTAGCACTGCTACTCTCCCGCATCTCACCATTCTCCTGTAATTGTCATGGGTGGTCAGTGTACTATAGCATACATGAGCAATCATCCCACCCAGGTCTACCAGCAGCAGTGTTTGTCAGCCCATGGCAGCTTGAATGCTTCTCCACCAAGATCCATTGTTGATGGCAGGGATCAGCATGTGGTGGCCCAAGCATTCACCCTCCCAGGTCCTCTGTCAGTAGTGGGGGAGATCAGCCCCCACTCATGTGACATATGAGAGCAACTGGTCTCCCCATTCCCTTCTCAGATGAGCAGGGGTGATGGGGAAGTGTCAACGATGGATCTGACCCTCAGATAATACTCAATGCCTGAGACTTAGATCTTTAAATGGCACCAGCCACAGCATCCAGGGTTTATAATCCATTGGGATCCTATTGTGCCTTCTCTCCAGAGAAATGCCACTGCACAGTCCCCAGTCAGGTCTCTATGTCAGTCTGGCAGCCTGCTGTGGTGGAAGGTCCCTCCTGCAGCTCAGATTGAAATGTCTGTGGGGGAGGTATGGAGGCCTGGGATTCTATCCTCTGTCACTTCTCCATGTGTGGGACCTTTATCTCTTGCCATGTGCAAAAATTAATTCAAGATGGATAAAAGGCTTAAATGTAAGGCATGAAACCATAAGAATTTTAGAAGAAAACATAGGAAAACCTCTTCTAGACATTGACCCATACAAATAATTTATGACTAAGTCCCCAGATTCAAATATAGCAATAACAAAAATATATAAGTGGGACTTGATTAAATTAAAAAGCTCCTGCACAGCTAAGGAAGTAATCATCAGAACAAATAGACAACCTACGGAATTGGAGAAAATATTAGTAAACTATATATCCAATAAAGGGTTAATGTCCAGAATCTACAAAGAACTCAAATAAATCAGCAAGAAAAAAACCAAGCAGCCCTATCAAAAAGTGGGCTAAAGACTTGAACAGAAGTTTTTTCAAAAGAAGATAGTCAAATGGCCAAAAAAACCATATGAAAAATGCTCAACGCCACTCATCATCAGGGAAATGCAAAGTAAAACTACAATGAGATATACCACCTTACCCATTTAAGAATGCTCACTATTAAAATGTCGAAAAAAAAAATGAATCACGTTATGGATGCAGAGAGAAAGAAATGCTTACACACTGTTGATGGGACTGCAAATCAGTACAACCCTAAGGAAAATAGTATGGAGGTTCCTCATAGAATTAAAAGTAGACCTACCATTCTATCCAGCAATCCTACTACTGGGTATCTTTCCAAAGGATGAGAAGTCATTTTATAAAAAAAAGATATCTGCAGTCAAACGTTTATCATAGCACAATTCATAATTGCAAAGATGTGGAATCAACTTAAATGTCTACCAACTCATGAATGGATAAAGATAGTGTGATATACACATACATACACACACACAAACACACACACACACACACATACACACACACCATGGAGTACTACTCATCCAACAAAAGGAATGAAATAATGTCATTTGCAGCAACTTGGATGGAACTGGAAACAATTGTCCTAAGTGAAGTATCTCAGGAATGGAAAACCAAACAGCATATGTCCTCACTAATAAGTGGGAGCTAAACAACTGGTACATGTGTGCATGAAGATACATAAAGGACATGAAATATCAAGAAGAAGGGAGGGTGGGAAGAGAGATAAGGGATAAAATATAACCTACTGGGTACTGTGAACATTATTCTGTTGACAGGCACACCGAAAGCCCTGATTTAAGCATTATAAAAGATATCCATGTAATAAAAACACTTGTACCCCTTAGTATTATTTTTCATTTCAGCATATTATGGGGGTACAAAAGTTTAGGTTACGCATATTGCACTTACCCTCCTCCCCCCCAAATCAGAGCTTCAAGTGAGTCCATCCACTAGACAGTGCTCATCGCACTCATTATGTAAGTATAAACCCATCCCTCCCCACATCTGTCTGACACCCGATTAATGTTATTCCGAAATGTGCTCTTAGGTGATGATCAGTGAAACCAATTTGATAGTGAGTACATGTAGTGTTTATTTTTCCATTCTTGGGATACTTCACTTAGTAGAATGGGTTCCAGCTCTATCCAGGAAAATACAAGAGGTGCTATATCACCATTGTTTCTTATAGCTGAGTAGTACTCCATGGTACTAATATACATATACCACATTTTATTCATCCACTCATGTATTGAAGGGCACTTGGGTTCCTTCCACATCTTTGCAATTGCGAATTTACTGCTATAAACATTCGGGTGCAGATGTCTTTTTTATAGAATGACTTTTGTTCTTTTGGGTAGATGCCCAATAATGGGATTGCTGGATCAAATGGTAGGTCTACTTGCATCTGTTTAAGGTATCTCCATATTGCTTTCCACAGAGGTTGCACTAGTTTGCAGTCCCACCAGCAGTGTATGAGTGTTCCTGTCTCTCCGCATCAATCCAAAATTTATTGTTTTATAAATTTTTTATAAAGACCATTCTCACTGGAGTTAAGTGATATCTCATTGTGGTTTTGATTTGCATTTCCCCAATGATTAGAGATGTTGAGCATTTTTTTCATATGTCTTTTGGCCACTCTTCTGTCTTCTTTTGAAAAATTTCTATTCATGGGCTTTGGCCATTTTGTGATAGGGTTGTTTGATTTTTTCTTGCTCACTTTCTTGAGTTCTAAATAGATTGTAGTTGTCAGTCCTTTATCAGACGTGTAGCATGCGACAATTTTTTCTCATTCTGGAGGTTGTCTGTTTGCTCTCGTGACAGTTTCCTTGGCTGTAAAGAAGTTTTTAATTTGATCAGGTCCCATTTATTTATTTCTGTTGTTGTTGTGATTGTCTCTGGAGTCTTCTTCATAAACTCTTTGCCTAGGCCAATGTCTATGAGAGTTTTTCCCCCATTTTCTTCCAGAATTCTAATAGTTTCACACCTTAGGTTTAAGTCTGTTATCCACCATGATTTGATTTTTGTGAGAGGTGAAAGGTGTGGGTCCTTTTTCAGTCTTCTACATGTGGCTATCCAGTTTTCCCAGCACCATTTATTGAATAAGGATTCTTTTCCCCAGAGTATGTTTTTGTCTGCTTTGTCAAATATTAGATGGCTATATGAGGATGGTTTTATATCTGGATTCTCAGTTGTGTTCCACTGGTCTGTGTCTCTGTTCTTGTGCCAGCACCAAGCTGATTTAATAACCACAGCCCTGTAGTATAGTTTGAAGTCTGATAAATTAATACCTCCCATTTTGTTCTTATTGCCTACAATTGCTTTTGCTAAATGGGGTCTTCTCTAGTTCCATACAAATCATAAAATTATTTTCTCTATATCTGTAAAAAATGATGTTGGTACTTTAATAGGGATTGCATTAAATCTGTAGATCACTTTGGGTAGTATAGACATTTTAACAATGTTGATTATTCCAATCCATGAACATGGTATGATTTCCACCTGTTTATGGGCTCTGGAATTTCCTTCCTCAGTGTTTCATTGTTCTCCTTGTAGAGGTCTTTTACCTCCTTAGTTAAATATATTCCTAGATACTTTATTTTCTTTGTTGCTATTGTGAAGGGTATTGAGTCTTTGATTTGGTTCTCAATTTGACTGTTATTGGCGTATATGATTTGTGTGTACTGATTTTATATTCTGAGACTTTACAGAATTCATTTATCAATTCCAGGAGTGTATTGGTTGAATCCTTGGTGTTTTCTAGACATAATATCATATCATCAGCAAAGAGTGAGAGTTTGATCTCTTCTGTCCCTATTAGGACACTCTTGATTCTGCTCTCTTGCCTGATTGCTCTCGCAAGGACTTCCAGCACTATGTTGAATAGCAATGGGGACAGTGGACAACCTTGTCTGGATCCCGTTCTAAGTGGGAATGCTTTCAATTTTTTCCCATTCAGTAGGATGTTGGCTGTGGGTTTGTCATATATGGCTTGTATCATTTTAGATAGGCCGCATCTATGCCTATATTGTTAAGCGTTCTTATCATAAAAGGGTGTTGAAATTTGTCAAATGCTTTTTCTGCATCTATTGAGAGGATCATATGGTCTTTGTTTTTGCTTCTATTTACGTGGTGAATTACATTTACAGATTTGTGTATGTTGAACCATCCCTGTAACTTTTGGATGAAGCCCAGTTGGTCGTGATGGATAATTTTCTTGATAAGCACTTGGATTCGATTTGCTAGGATTTTATCGAGAATTTTTGCATCTATATTCATAAGGGATATTGGTCTGTAGTTTTCTTTTTTGTTGCATACTTTCCTGGTTTTGGTATCACAGTTATGTTCACTTCACAAAATGTGTTGGAGAGGATTTCGTCCTTCTCGATGTTGTGGAATAACTTTTGTAGAACAGACACCAGTTCTTCTTTGTAGGTGCGGTAAAATTCGGGTGTGAAACCATGTGTTCCGGGGCTTTTCTGTTTGGGAAGGATTTTTATTGCTGTTTTGATTTCAGTTCTTGTTATTGGTCTGTTCAGGAATTCTATTTCTTCTTGGTTGAGCCTAGGGAGACTGTGTGTTTCTAAAAATGTGTCCATTTCCTCCACATATTCCAGTTTGTGTGCATAAATTCTATCATCTAGAATTCATAGATGATATCTTGTATCTCTGTGGCATCAGTTGTAACTTCTCATTTCATGATCATGATGGAGCTTATTAGGGATTTTTCTTTTTGCTCTTAGTTAATCTAGCCGAAGGCATGTCAATTTTGTTTACCTTTTCAAAGAACCAACTTTGTGTTTTATTAATCTCCCGTATAGTTTTCCTGTTGTCCATTTCATTTAATTGTGATTTGATCATATTAATTTCACTCCTGCTGGGTTTGGGGTTCGTCTGTTCTTCTTTCTTCAGCTCTTTGACTCTATTCATTAGGTTGTCTATTTGTAAGTCTTCTGTCTTTTTGATATAGGCATTTATGGAAATAAATTTTCCTCTCAGGACTGCTTTACCTGTGTCCCACAGATTCTGATAACTCGTGCCTCCTTTGTCATTTATTTCAAAGAATCTTTTGATGTCTGTCTTGATTTCATCATGTATAAAATAATTGTTCAGGAAAAGGTTGTTTAGCTTCCATGACTTTGAGTAGAAATGATAATTTCTGTTAGGGTTGATTTCTACTTTTATTCCATTGTGATCTGAGAAGATGCAAGGTAAAATTTCTATGATTTTAAAATTTTTAAGGCATGCTTTATGTACTAGGATATGGTCAATCTTAGAGAATGTCCCAGGAGCTGATGAAAAGAACATATATTCAGTGGATTTTTTATAGAATGCCAGTCTATTAAAATGTCAGTCAGGCCCATTTGTTCTGTTTAAGTCCATTATTTTTGGTTTATTTTCTGTTTGCAGGATCTATCCTGTGCTGTCAGCGGGATGTTGAAGTCTCCGGCTATCATGCTGCTGCAGTTTATCATTTGGTTTATATCAAGTAGGTTTTGCTTTATGAATCTGGGTGCATATAAGTTGGGTGCATTCATATTAAGTATAGTAATGTCTTCCTGTTGAACTGTACCCTTTTCCATTATATAGTGACCATCTTTGTCTTTCATTACTTTTGTTGATTTAAAAACTAAGTTATCTGAAATTAAAACCACCACACCAGACTTCTTTTGGTTTCCGTTTGCTTGAAATATCGATTTCCACCTCTTTATTTTCAGTCTAAATGCATCCTTGCAGGTTAGATGAGTTTCCTGGAGACAGCAGATACTTGGCTTGTATTTTTTTATCCGTTGGGCCAGCCTATATCTCTTGAGTGGGGAGTTCAAGCCATTCACACTTACTGAGAAAACTGATAGGTGGGGCAGATTTCTGTTCATCCTGTTTAGTAGAACTTCATTGCTATATTTTCTCTCTGAGCCATTGTGGTATCTGGTCTTTGATCTTTAGCTCTTGAGTAGTTTTACATTCGTGGGTCTTTCTTGTGGTGGTCCATGTGCAACTCTGTTTTGCGTACTTCTTGGAGGGCTGGTCTTGTCTTAGTGAATTTCCTCAGTCTTTGTGTATCTGAGAATGTCTTAATTTCTTCTTCATATATAAAACAGCTTTGCTGGGTACAAGATTCTAGACTGAGCATTATTCTGTTTCAGAAAAGTAAGAAATGGGGCCCAGTCTCTTATTGCTTGGAAGGTTTCAGTTGAGAAATCTGCTGTTATTTGGATGGGCTTTCCTTTGTATGTTACTTGTTTCTTTTGCCTTACAACTCTAAGACTGGACTCTTTAGTGAATATTTTGATTAGTTTGATGACTGCATGACGTGGTGTTTTCCTATTTGCAATGACACTCCGAGGGGTACTTTGGGCTTCTTGTACTTGTATATCTAGATTTTTAGCAAAGACTGGAAAATTTTCCTCTATTATGTCTTCAAAAAGCTTACCCAACCCTTGCGTATTATTTTCTTCACCCTCAGGATTGCCCATAACTCTCATGTTATCCTTCTTCACATAATCCCGCATTTCTTGCAGACTCCAGTTTTTTCTTTTCTTTCTTTGCTCTATCTCTGTGACTGACTTATTAAATTGTAAGGTGCTATCTTTGATCTCTGAGATTCTTTCTTCTGTTTGATCTACACTAATCTTGAGGCTTTCCACTGTGTTTTGTCGCTGTCTGAATAAATCTTCATTTCTAGGAGTTTGGTTTGATTTTTCTTTTATTTATTTATTTATTTTATTTATTATTTTAGCATATTATGGGGATACATAAGTTTAGGTTATGTATATTGCTCTTGCTCCCCCCCCGAGTCAGAGCTTCAAACGAGTCCATCCCCCAAACAGTGCACATCGCACTCATTATGTATGTATACACCCATCCCCTCTCCCCCCACATCTGCTCGACACCCGATCAATGTTATTCCTAAATGTGCTCTTAGGTGATGATCAGTGAAATCAATTGGATGGTGAGTACATGTGGTGCTTATTTTTCCATTCTTGGGACACTTCACTTAGTAGAGATGGTTCTCACTCTATCCGGGAGAACATAAGAGATCCTATATCCCCATTATTTCTTATAGCTGAGTAATACTCCATGGTATACATATAACACATTTTTCTAATACACTCAGGTATTTATGGGCACTTGGGTTGTTTCCACATCTTTGCAATTGTGAATTGTGCTGCTATAAACATTCGGGTGCAGATGTCTTTTTTACAGAATGTCTTTTGTTCTTTTGAGTAGATGCCCAATAATGGGATTGCTGGATCCAATGGTAGGTCTACTTGTATCTGTTTAAGGTATCTCCATATTGCTTTCCCCAGAGGTTACATTAGTTTGGAGTCCCACCAGCTGTGTATGAGTGTTCCTGTCTCTCCACATCCATGCTAACTTTTACTGTTATGAGACTTTTTGATAAAGGTCATTCTCACTGGAGTTGTGATATCTCATTGTGGTTTTGATTTTCATTTCCCTGATCATTAGAGATGTTGAGCATTTTTTCTTATGTTTGTTGGCCATTTTTCTGTCTTCTTTTGAAAAGATTCTGTTCATGTCCTTTGCCCACTTTTTGATAGAGTGCTTGATTATTTCTTGCTGATTTTTCTGAGTTCTAAATAGATTCTAGTTTCAGTCCTTTATTGGATGTGTAGCATGTGAAATTTTTTTCCCATTCTGTAGGTTGTCTGTTTACTCTCGTGGCAGTTTCTTTAGCTATGCAGAAGCTTTTTAATTTAATCAGGTCCCATTTATTTATTTTTATTGTTGCTGCAATTGCCTTTGGTGTCTTCTTCATAAATTCTTTTCCTAGGCCAATGTCTATAAGAGTTTTTCCCACATTTTCTGCTAGAATTCTAATAGTTTCACAGCTATTCACTTAAAATAGGTTTAAGTCTGTAACCCAACGTGATTTGATTTTTGTGAGAGGTGAAAGGTGTGGGTCCTGTTTCAGTCTTCTACATGTGGCTATCCAGTTTTCCCAGCACCATTTATTGAATAAGGTTTATTTTCCTCATAGTATTTTTTTCAGCCCTGTCAAAGATTAGATGGCTATATGAAGATGCCTGGATTCTCAGTTCTGTTCCACTCGTCTGTGTCCCTGTTGTTGTACCAATACCAAGCTGTTTTAATAACCATAGCCTTGTAATATAGTTTGAAGTCTGGTAAATTAAAACCTCCCATTTGGTTGTTATTGGCTAAACTTGCTTTTGCTAAACAGAGTCTTTTTTGGTTCCATACAAAACATAAAATTATTTTTTTTCTATATCTGTGAAAATTGATGTTGGTAATTTAATAGGGATTGCATTGAATTTGTAGATCACTTTGGGTAGTATAGACATTTTAACAATGTTGATTCTTCCGATCCATGAACGTGGTATGGTTTTCCACCTGTTTACATGCTCTGCAATTTCCTTCCTCAGTGTTTCGTAGTTCTCCCTGTAGAGGTCTTCTACCTCCTTAATTAAATATATACCTAGGTATTTTATTTTCTCTGTTGCTATGGTGAAGTGTATTGAGTCCTTAATTTTGCTCTCTGTTTGACTGCTATTGGCACATATGAATGTTTCTGATTAGTGTGCATTGATTTTGTACCCTGAGACTTTCTGAATTCATATATCAATTTCTGGAGTCTTGTGGTTGTCTAGACATAATATCATATCATCAGCACAGTGTGAGAGTTTGATCTTTTCTGTCCCTATTTGGACACCCTTGATTCTGTTCTCTTGCCTGATTGCTCTTCCAAGGAGAGCTCAGGGAGTTCAAGATGCTTCCCCCTAATGTCTCCTCTCCACAGAGCCCCACGTCTCCCATGGTGACATTGCACTGACTTCAGGCAGATCCCTGTCTAAGTGGGTGTGGAGGCCAGTGGGGAACCAAGACGTTCTCCTGTGGGACTGATCCCACCTCACTCGCTGGCGAGATGGGCACAGCCATCCCACACTCTACTTTCTATTGTTTGTCTTGCACTCTCCAGATTTTCTCGATCTTATCTCCTGTTCACCTTTTCTTTTTCTTGCTTTTTGTGTCCCATGCTGATTCTCCATTGATTCTCAATGCTGTTCTTGTGGGGGAGTGATCCACTCATGTGTATCAGGTCGAGATCTATGTCTACCTCTCTGGGAGCAGGAATCCAGGAGGTTACCTCCACTCTGCCATCTTTTTCGTCCTGAATTTCTTAATGTCCATTGCTAGAGAGCTGGTGTTCCACTTTGGGGGTGTGTTTTCCGTTTGATTCTTCATACTTCCAGAGTTCTTTCGCTGAGCCCTTCCCACCTGGATCAATGGTTGCTTCCCACCTTTCAGTTTTCTTTTGGAAAGTAACACACCTTGTGCAGGCTCTTTTCCACTTGATGCTGTAGGGGCAAGGCAGTTTGACGCTGCTGCCTAACAGCCTGGATGTGTGCGCTTCTATTCTTGCTTCCTCTGTCACTACGGGAAGCCTCTTATGTGTTGTTCAGGATTCTTCTACCACAGGTGGCGGGCTGCTCCTGGTGTAAGGGGTTACTTGGGGAGCCTGTTTTGGCCTCTTGCCAGGGTTTTTGTTCCCTGGCCGCTGATCCTACTGTTGGCAGCCAACTGGAGGCAAAAGTCCAGCCCCAGGGTTTTGATGTGATCAGATGACCTAAAGGCAGTCTGATGAGTAAAGCCACTGGGCTGACATCTTTTGCTGTGACTTAAGGCAGATCCCTGTCTCAGTGGGTGTTCAGGACAGTGGGGAAGCAAGACGTTGTCCTGTGGGACTGATCTCACCTCACTCTCTGGCAAGGTGGGTGAAGCCGTCCCATGCTCTACTCTCTATGATTGTCTCATACTCTTCAGATTTTTTCGATCATATCTCATGTTCACCTTTTCTTTTTCCTGTTTTTTTGTGTCCCACTGATTCTCCATCGATTCACAACACTGTTCTTGCAGCGGAGCGAACCACTCATGTATAGTAGACCGAGATCTATGCCTCCCTTTCTGGGAGCAGGAATCAGGAGGTTACTTCCACTCTGCCATCTTTTGTCCATCCCCCCCTTAGTATTTTGAAAAAATAAAGTTTTTCATCTCCTTGGTTAAATTTAGTTCTGGGAATTTATTTTTTGTATGCTATTGCAAATTAAGAAATTCATAATTTGTTTTTACAGAAAATTAATTGCTGGTATGTAGAAACAAAACTGCCTTTTGTTTGTTGATCTTGTATTTTGTAACTTTGTTGAATGTGCTTAAGTTCTAGTAGCATTTTTGTGACTCATTTGGGATTTTCTATATATAATATGTCATCTGTGACTAGAGATAGTTTTGATTTTGCCTTTCTAATTTGAATGCCTTTGCTTCTTTTTCTTGCCTCAATGCTCTGGCTAGAACTTTCAGTAGAGTACTTAACAATACTGGTGAAAATCAGCAGCTGTTTTGTCTTCCTGACTTTTAGTGGAAAGATTTCAGTTTTCACCATTGTGTATGATGTTAGCTCTGGGTTTTTATTAAATACTCTTGATCAGGTTGAGAAAGTTCCCTTCAACACTTAGTTTTCTGATTATTTTTATCCTGAAAAATGTTTGGACTTTGTCAAAAGATTTTTATGAATCAATTGACTTTATCATTTATTTTTTTCCTTCATTTTATCATTATGTTGTATTATATTGATTGATATTCTTATGTGGAACCAAACTTGCATTCTGAGATAAGTCCCACTTAGTGATGGCATATAGTCCTTTTAATATGTTGTTAGATTTGGTTTTCTAGTTTTTGTTGAGGATTCTGGCATCTATATTCATAAGAGATATTGATCTGTAGTTTTGTTTTTCTCATGATCACTTTTTCTGGGTTTGGCATCAGGGTAATTCTGGCTTCACAGAATGAGTTAGGAAGTATTTCCTAGTCTTTCCTTTCTTGAAAAAGTTTGAAAGGATTGATGTTAAATATTCTTTATGTGTTTGTAAAAGTTACCAGTGAAGTCATCTGAATGTGGACTTTCCTTTGGTGGAAAATTTTGGATTATTGATTCAATCTCTTTACTTGTTATCAGTGTGTATAGATTTTCTATTTTGCTCTGAAGTAAGTTTTCTTAGTTTCTGTGTTTCTAGGATCTTGTCCATTTTTCATCAAGGTTACCCAACTTTTTGAGGCATACTTGTTCATACTATTCTCTTGTAATCATTTTTCAATCTGTAAGTTTGGTAGTAACATCCACATTTTCATTTCTGACATTAGTTCTTTATATAGCCTTTATTTTTCTAAGTCACTATTTGTTAAATTTGTTCATTTAATAAACAAACTTCTGATTTTTTTCTATTATGTTTTATATTTTCTCTTTCATTTGTCTCTATTCTAATGTTTATTGTTTATTTCTTTCTCCAGTTTTGCATCGAGTTTGCTATTCTTTTGATAATTCCTTAAGGTATAAAGTGTTATTAATTTGAGATATTTTTCTTCCTATGGATTGCAGGCATCTACAGCTCAAAATGTCTCTGAGCACTGTTTTCACTGCATACAATGTTTGTGTATTTTATGTTTTTGTTCCACTCATCTCAAATTATTTTCTGATTTCTATTTTGCTTTCTTTTTATTTATTTATTTATTATAGCTTATTATGGGAGTACAACAGTTCTGGTTAAATATATTGCCCATGCCCCTCCCATCCCCCCGAGACTGAGCTTCAAGAGTGTCCATTCCCCAGACAGTACATCGCACTCATCATGTAGATATACACCCATCCTCTCCCCCACTCCCATCCCCCCGAGTCAAATCTTTAAGCGTGTCCATTACCCAGACAGTGCGCATCACACTCATCATGTAGATATACACCCATCCCCTCCCCCCACCTCTGTCCGATACCCAATTGGTGTCATTCCTAAATGTGCACCCAGGTGTTGATCAGGGAAACCAATTTTCTGGTGAGTACATGTGGTGCTTATTTTTCCCCATATATTGTTTAACAGTGTGCTGTTTAATTTTCATATTTTTTGAATTGTCCATTTTTTGTGTTATTGATTGTTAATTTAATTTTTTTCTGCTCAGAGAAGACATTTTATATGATTTTAATCTTTAATATTTATTGAGAATTGTTTTAGTGCTTAACATATACTCTCTCTTGGAAAATATTCCAACTACAGTCAAAAAGCATTGTATGGAATATTCTATACATGTCTGTTAGGTCTAATTGGTTTGTAGTGGTGTTTAAGTCCTGTATTTCTTTACTGATATTGTTTCCGGATGTTCTATCCATTGTTGAAAGTGAAGTATTGAAGTCTCCAATGATTATTATAAGACTTGGTTTATTTCTCCTTTCAATTCTGTCAATGTTTGCTTCATATATTTTGGGGCTATCTTGTTTAGTGCATATATGTTTATAATTTTATATGTTCTAGATGAATTGATCTTTTTATCAATGATAAAAATTTCTCACCTAAAGCTTATTGTTTCTGATATTAATATAGATACTCCAGCTTTTGTTTAGTTAATACTTGAAGGGGATTATCTATTTCCATACTTTCACTTTCAACCTATTTGTGTCTTTGGATCTAACGTGAGTCACTCATGGACAGTATATATAGTCATCCCTCAGTATCCACAGGGTATTCATTTCAGGATACCCCACAGATACCAAAATCTACAGATGCTTAAGTCTCTTATATAAAATGGCATAATATTTGCATATAGACCACACATATCCTTCTACATACTTTAAATCATGTCTAGATTATTTATAATGCCTAATGCAATATAATAGTAAATAGTTGTTATACTGTATTTTTATGTTTTTTATTGCATTCTTAATTTTATTGTATTTTAAAAACTATTTTCAATCTGCAGTTGGTTGAATCCACAAAGTCCGAACCAGTGAATACAAAGGGTTGACTGTAGTTAGGTCATGTGTTTTTATCCAGTTTGCCTATGTCTGCCTTTTGATTGGAGTACTTAATCCATTTACTTTTTTTAACTTTATATGGCTTTTTTATTTAGCACATTTCTGAAAAATTAATCTATCTGTTAAAATTCAGAATGAGTATATAAATATATTTCTAGTTTTATACAGCCAAAACAGTGACTAAATACATTTTCTAAAAATCATATGATCTTTTCCAACGTAATCCATTTACTTTTAAATACTGATAAGAAAGTACTTCTTCCATTTTACTATTTTTTATACATCTTATACCTTTTCTGTAATTCATTTCCTCAATTATCACCTTCTTCTGTGTTTCTTTCTTTTTTTTTTTTTTTGGTAGTGTACCAATTTTATTTTGTTATTTCTTTTCTGATAAATTTAAAGATATTTGTCTAGTGATTAAATGGGTTTACCTCTAGCATCCTAAATTTATAGCAGTCTAGTTTGAATTGAAAACATTTTAGCTTAAATTGTATACAAAATTTGTTCTTCTATACATCTCCACCCCTTTAGGTTCTTATTGTCAGACATTACATATTTATACATGTACATTATACAATACATACATTAATATTGATTCATAATTATTGTTTTATGCATTTGTCTTTTAAATCATGTGGGAAACAGAAAGAGATGTTGCAAGCCAAAAGTATAATTCTGGCTTTTATATGTACCTATGTAATTACATTTATTGGAATTCTGGAATTCTTTATTTTTTATGGCTTTAAGTTACGCTTTAACTTTTTTCAGCCTGAAGGGATCTTTTTAGCATTTCTTATAGGGCAGTTCTACTAGCAGTAAATTCCCTGAGTTTTATTTATCTGGGAATGTCTTCATTTTCACTTAATTTTTGAAGGATAGTTTTTTTGGATATAGAATTTTTGCTTAATGGTGTTTTTCTCTCAGCAGTTTAAATATGCCATCCCACTGCCTCTTGCTTCCATGGTTTCTGATGAGAAATCAGTCAGCTGTTGCTGTTTTTTAGGATCAATTGCACATGATGAATCACTTCTCCCTTGCTGCTTTCAGGATTTGCTCTTCATTCTTGGCTTCTGACAATGTGATTATAGTCTATTTTAGTGTGGATCTCTTTGAGTTTATCTTTCTTAGAGTTCATTGAGCTTCTTAGATGTGTAGATTTATGTCTTCTATCAAATTTGGAATTTTTGGTCATTATTTCTCCAAATATTTTTTTCATTTCGTTTCTCTTTTTCTTATCATTGTGGGACTATCATTATGCATATGTTGGTATGCTTGATATTGTCCTACAGATATCTTAGCTCTGTTAATTTTATTATATTTTTATATTATTCCCACAGAGTAGATAATTTTAATTGATCTCTTTTCAAGTTTGCTGATTTGTTCTTCTACCTGCTCAAATCTGCTATTGAAAATCTTTAGTGAATTTTATTTCCATACTGTACTGGAGCTGTACTTTGCAGCTCCAGAACTTCTGTTTTATTCTCTTTTATAATTTCCATCTCTTTCAATATTCTCTATCTGTTCATACAATGTTCTTTTGTTTTCCTTTAATTCTTTGTTCATAGTTTCCTTTATCTCTTTGAGCATATTTGAGACAGTTGATTTAAAGTCTTTGTCTAGTGAGTCCAATGTCTGTGCTCGCTCAAAGTACAGTTTCTGCTAATTATTATTTCTGTGAATGGTCTATACATTCTTGTTTCTTTGTATGCTTCATATTTTCTCCTAAAACACTAACCATTTCAAATATTACAACGTGGTAATTTTGGAAAAAAGATTCTTCTCTCATCTTCTCAGAATTGTTTGTTATTGTTTTTGCTTGCTATGGGCTATAGCTTTGTTTTTATTTTGTGGTAACTCTTAAAGTGGTATTCATAGCCACATGTAGTCTCTAAAGTCTTTGTTCTTTTTGTTTGTATTCATCTAGTGTTCAGACAGATTTCAATGAATGCCATGAGTGGAATAACAACAGACAGAAGAATATAAAAATAAATTAAAATAATAGAAAAGAAAACCTTCCAGTCTTTGAAGATTGGCTCTGGGTTGGAACACTATGTAAAGGCTTTTCAGGCCAAATTTACTAGTCTGCGTTAGCCTTCACTTTATCCTTGAACTAAGTGTAGAGATCAGCCAGAGGTGAGAGCTTAGGGTTTTCTTTTTTTTTTTTCCACTTTTATAAGGTTTTTTAAATCAGAAAGCCATTCATTTTATTGAGCTAATCAAAGAAAAAAATTTGATTTTAGTGAGAATATATTTTCCTTTAAGAGATTTCTCTTAAAGGAAAATGAAACTAGCAAAACCAGTAGCTTTTATTTTATTTTATTTTATTGTTTTGTTTTTATTTCAGCTTATTATGGGAGTACAAAAGTTCTGCATAGATATATTGCCCATGTCCTTCCCATTCCCTCGAGTCTGAGCTTCAAGCGTGTCCATTCCCCAGACAGTGCACATCGCACTCTTCATGTAGGTATACACCCATCCCCTCCCCCAGCCCCATCCCCTCAAGTCAGAACTTCAAGCGTGCCCATTCCCCAGACAGTGCGCATCGCACTCATCATGTAGGTATACACCCATCCCCTCCCCCCACCCCCCACCTCTGTCCAATACACAATTGGTGTTGTTCCCAAATGTGCACTTAGGTGATGATCAGGGAAACCAATTTTCTGGTGAGTACATGTGGTGCTTATTTTTCCATTCTTGGGATGCTTCACTTAATAGAATGGGTTTCAACTCTCTCAGCTATAAGAAATAATGATGATACGACACCTCTTTGGTTCTCCTGGAGAGCTTAGGGTTTTCTTAGGCCATTTCTGCACATGCATTCTTACCTGGTCATACTTGTGGCTTTCTGAATTCCCCAATATATGCTACAATGTTTTTGAGGAATGACCTTCGTGTAGTCACTTTTCCACCCTGTATAAATTTTCAGTTAGGTAAAACAAAGGGAACTACTTTGTGTCAGACCTTCAGGCAACCCCCAGACAAATTAGAATAGACGAACACAATTCTTTGAGAATGAGGTCTGCTCTGCTCCCTCTAGAAATAGGAACTGGTGTCCCACACTGAGAATATAGGTTGCCATCTTCAATATTACTGTAGAGATGTGGAGAGGCATGGAATAAGGGCAAATAAAAGTGTCATAAAGCTTTACTACCATTTTAAGTTGTCTTTTTATTGATTTGACATTCACTTGGTTGCTATAATCCTGCAGGTATTTTCTGTAATTTTTAAAAAGTTGATTCTGATAATTTTTGCTTGATTTTTCTATGGTTCTGTGGAGGGACATACCCTTTGAGCTGCCTATGCCACTATTTTAACTGGCATCACTCAGCGTATTCAAATTTTGTTGTCATTTTATTGAATCTACAGATCATTTTGGGAAGAACTGATATCTCCATAATACTGAATCCTTTGAGTCATGAACATGGTATATCTCTCCATTTATTTATATGTTCTTTAATTTACCTCAGATTTTTTTTTAATTTTAGTGTAAAAGTCTTTCATATATTTTGTGAGATTCATTTCTGAGAATTTAAAATTTCATTGCTATTGCAAATGATATTACTTTTGAGTTTTATTTTCCTATTTCTTCCTGATATATAGAAAAAACTGATTTTAAAAAATATCTTTTATTCTATAATCTTGCTAAAATACCCTATTATTTCTCATAGAATATTTTTATTTGGTTAGATAGATTTCCTACATAAATTATGATGTCCTCTGCAAATGGCAAATAGAGACAGTTTTACTTATTTCTTACTATCTTCTGCATGCTTTTCATACTTGTTTGACTTACTGCACTGGATAGCCTCTCTAGAGGAATGTTGTAAGAAAATGGTAAGATTGTACATCTTTGTCTTTTTTCTTACCTTCGTGGAAAAGCATTTAGTCTTTCACCATTATGTTTAATGTTAGCAGGAGGTATTTTATTCCTTTGTTGCTGAGAGTTTTTATAAGATATGGTAGTTGAATTTTATCCAATAGTTTTTCCTGTATTTTTGATTATGTTTTCTTTTACTTTTGGTTAGGTAATATATTTATTATATTGATCGATTTTCAAATATTAAATCAACCTTACATTCCTGGGATTAATCCCACTTAGTCATGAAGAATTACTCTTTTCATATATTGTTAGTTTCAATTGGATAAAAACTTGTTTATAATTTTTTATCTATGTTCATGAGGGATATTTGGTCTGTAGTTGTTTTTCTTGTAATATCTATAGTTTTGGTGTTAGGGTAACTCTAATCTCATGCAATGAGTTGGGAGATATTCTCCTTCCCTTTTCTAGAAGTGTTTGTATGGGATTTGTATTATTTATTTCTTTTTTTTTTAAATTTATTATAGCTTATTATGGGGGTACAACTGTTCTGGTTAAGTATATTGCCCATGCCCCTCCCAACCCCCCGAGACTGAGCCTCAAGGGTGTCCATTCCCCCAACAGTGCACATCACACTCATCATGTAGGTAAACACCCATCCCCTCCCCCACCCCCAACACCCCGAGTCAGATCTTCAAGTATGTCCATTCCACTG
>CM052457.1:48727161-48752705 GCA_028533085.1 Varecia variegata
CCTCTGTCCAATACACAATTGGTGTTACTCCCCAATGTGCACTTAAGTGATGATCAGAATCAAGGGAGTCCAAATAGGGAAAGAAGAGATCAAACTTTCACTCTTTGCTGATGATATGATGTTACATCTGGAAAATCCCAAGGATTCAACCAAATGACTCCTGGAATTGATCAATGAATTCAGTAAAGTCTCAGGATACAAAATCAATACACACAAATCAGAGGCATTCATATATTCCAATAACAGTCAAACGGAGAACCAAATTAAGGACTCAATACCCTTCAAAATAGCAACAAAGAAAATAAAATACCTAGGAATATATTTAACTAAGGAGGTAAAGGACCTCTATAGGGAGAACTACGAAACACTGAGGAAGGTACATTCTTTAAGATAAGGTAAGTACAAGAGTTTGTCATTGACAGTTCTATTTCCCATCCTCTACATGCCAAATAAGTCACTATGAAAAGTGTCAAAGAATTATATCAAATGATATAAACATCAAAAGAAGAGATGCTTCTACACAAAAGGGAAAGAATAATCATTGACAAATGTGAGGAGAATGCCATCTCCACAACACAGTCCTATGCCATATGGGTCATGAAATAAAACATAGCCTCAAGTTGATAATTTTGGAGTAAAACAGAAAGGCCAATGGTAATGGTGAGAAGAGGCGGGCCAGGGATGTGGAGTGTGATAGAGAGTTAAGAGTACAGAGGACATAGACATAAATGGTGTTATATTTAGCTGGCAACTATGGTTAATAAAATAAAGAAGCGTGGGTAGAACTGACTGATCTCAAGTAGTCTATCACTGATGCACAGAGAACTAACGAAAGATTACACAGTTAACCTGACCTGGTTGTGATATGGGTTTCCTTTACTGCCTGTGTCAGCCCTTATTTTAGTGGGAACTGTCTTTAGGTTATATGAGAGCATCAAGGAGGACATTTGTATGGATGGGACCTACTTCACTGTGAGCAGCCTCTGGTTTTAGTTAGGTCTGCCACACTATCTGTGAAATCAATTCAAAAGAGAAAATTATAGACAATTTAATACAAAGTACATAAAAAAGAAGAAAAGCAAATTGACACCTAATGATCTGTTGTTGTTGTTGTTGTTCAGAGATGATTTCTTTATTGTAGTAAAATATATATTACATGATGTTTTCCATTTTAACCATGTTTAAGTGCACAGTTCAGTGGCATTAATTAACTTCACAACAGTGTACAGCCATCACCACTATCTGTTTTCATAAGTTTTTCATCACCCCAAACAGAAACTCATAACTATTAAGCAATAACTCCTCACCACCATCACCACCCCAGCCCCTGGTAATCACAAATGTTCTTTCTGTCTCTATTAATTTGCCTAATCTAGATATCTCACCTTCATTTTCTCAGTAAGATATTGGTCATTTGTTAAGAGTAATGTGTTAGTAGCTTGAGAGAACTGGCCACTGATGGTATGCTGAGACAACAAATAAACTAGAAGATGGCAAACAGCCTACAATGGCCAGAACAGTCATTAAAATGAGTTCAGTGATTCAGATTTCACTCAATAGATATTTCTGGGAGCTGCCAAATTAGAGATAAAATATTCTACCTAAAGGGTACAGTGACTTCTCAACTCTTCCAAATGTTGCCATTAAGAAATTAAAAATCTAGTGCCACCAGATGATTTATTTTTGAGAGAACTGAAACATTTGGACTCTCAGATAAAATTTCCAAAATTTATAAAGTCTGCAGGTCAAATCTGGCCCTCATGTCATCAGCTTATGGATTCTATTATAAACACAAGTCTTAGTTTATAGCAGAAAAATCCCATAATATGCTAAATGGCATGCATTTTTAATGGAACAAAGATGGGAGCTTTGTGACTTTTTCCAGCACTTTGAGAAACCCAGAAATATAAGTGAAAAGTGAGTAGTACCCAAAAATGAGGAATGGCAAAGCACAACTAGCAGAAGGTTAGGAGCCAAGGGATTCTAGTGTGGTAGGTTATTTCTCTGTTTCTTTATTTTATTTTTTTAATTTTTGATATATAAAATTATATATATTTATCATGTACAATATGATGTTTTGAAGTATATGTACATTGTGGAATGAATAAATGTAGCTACTTAACAAATGTATTGCCTTACATTATCATTTTTGTGTTGAGAACACTTAACATCCATTCTCTTAGAATTTTTCAAGAGTACAATATATTATCATTAACTATAGTCACCATGCTGTATAATAGATCTCTTGATTGTATTCCTGCTATCTAGCTGTAAATATGTACCCTTTGATCAACATCTCCCTAAACTTCTCTTTTCTCTAACCACTGCAGCCTTTGTAAACAACATACTACTCTTTACTTCTATGAGATCAACTTTTTAAAAATTTCCCATATGAATGAGGTTATGTGGAATTTGTTGTTCTGTGCATGTCTTTGTGCCTTTTTAAAATAGCACCTTGTGCTTTTCACTTAAGATTGCTTTGGCTATATGAGGTCTTCTCTGGTTCTATACAAAGTGTAGAATTATTTTTTTCTAGGTCTGTAAAGAATGATGATGGTACTTTGATAGGCATTGTATTGATTCTGTAGATCACTTTAGGTAGTATGGACATGTTAACGATATTGATTCTACCAATCTACCAGCAAGGTAGATTTTTTCCATCTGTTTACATCTTCTACAATTTCTTTTCTTAGTGTTTGGCAGTTCTCCCTGTATATGTCTCTCACATCTTTCATTAAATATATTCCTAGATATTTAATTTCCTTTGATGTTATTGTAAAATGTATTGCATTTTGATTTGAATTTTGGCTTGACTATTATTGGCGTATATGAATGTCTCTGATTTGTGTGTATTGATTTTGTATCCTGAGACTTTACTAAATTCATTTATCAATTCTAGGAGTAAAAAGAACAAATTGGAAAGTATCAGTCTACCAGACTTCAAGCTGTACTACAAGGCTATAGTAACTAAAACAGCATGGTACTGGCACAAGAACAGACACATAGACCTTTGGAACAGGACTGAGAATCCAGAGATGAAACCATCCACATATGGTAACCTAATCTTTGACAAAGCAGACAAAAATATACACTGGGGAAATTAATCTCTTTTCAATAACTGGTGCTGGGAAAACTGAATAGCTACATGCAGAAGATTGAAAATGGATTCCCCACCTCTCACCTCTCACAAAAATCAATTCAAGATGGATAACAGACTTAAATCTATGGCATGAAACCTTAAGAATTCTAGAAGAAGATGTGGGGAAGACCCTTTCAGACATCAGCCAAGACAAATAATTTTTGAAGAAGACCCCAAAGTAATAACCTCAGCAAGAAAAATAAATCAATGGGATCTGATCAAATTTAAAAGCTTTTGAACAGCCAAGGAAACTATCATTAGAGCGAATAGACAGCCTATAGAATGGGAGAAAATATTTGCTCTCTACACATCTGATAAAGGGCTGATAACAAGAATCTATCTAGAATTCAAAATAATCAACAAGAAAAAAATCAAACAACTCCATCAATAGATGGGCAAAGGAAATGAACAGAAACTTTTCAAAACAAGACAGAATAATGGCCAGCAAACATAGAAAAAAATGCTCAACGTCTCTAATCACTAGAGACACGCAAATGAAAACCACAATGAGATATCACCTAACCTCAGTGAGATTGACCTCTATCAAAAAATCCCAAAACAACAAATGCTGGTGAGCATGTGGAGAGACAGGAACACTCTTACACTGCTGGTGGGACTGCAAATAAGTGTAAATTCGGTGGAAAAGAATTTGGAGATACCTCAAAGAGCTAAAACTAGAAATACCATTCGATCCAGCAATAGCACTAATAGGCATCTACCCAAAAGAGCAAAAGACATTCCATAATAAAGACATCTGTACCAGAATGTTTATGGCAGCACAATTCACTATTGCAAGGATGTGGAAACAAACCAAGTACCAGTCAATTCATGAGTGGATTATTAAAATTTGGTATATGTATACAACAGAATATTGCTCAATTATAAGAAACAATGGTGATCCAGCACCTCTTATATTTTCCTGGATAGAGCTTGAGCCCATTATCCAAAGTGAGGTATCACAAGATAACAAGAAGAATAGGCTCCACATGTACTCGCCATCAAATTGGCACTAACTGATCAACACTATGGTGTTCACATGGTAGTAATATTCTCCAGGGATTAAGGAGTTGAGGGGGTAAACTCACAAGTAACGGATGCGGTGAGCATTGTAGAGGGGAAGGGCATGCCTCTAATCCTATCTTGGGTGAGGCAAAGGCATAAAATGTAACCAAAATGTTTGTACCCTCATAATATCATGAAATTTAAAAAAAGAAAACAAACAAGAAATAGCACCTTGCAATGTATAGATATTCAATAACTATTTCTTCAGTGGTAAAATAAGAAAAGGAGAAAACGTCAGTTGATGTGATCTTATTGGACCACTCAATTTAATACTGCCTTCATCAAAGTCATAAAAGGGCACTTTACTTTCCAAACATTTGGAAGAGGCAGCATTTTAGCTTTCCTAGATTTTCCTAAACTAACAAAATTTGTTATGACTTATAGGGTCCTATTTTGTGAGCAAATTTTAAGGCTTTACTGTTTTAGATGTCAGGATAATAATAAAATAAAATAAAATAAAATAAACACTTACTATAAAGTCCTTCTTGTTATATTGACAATAACTGTGTTCCACTCTTTGAAACACAGTGAATATTTGCTTATCCATTTTATATAAAATCGTATGAATCTTTCCTAAAACATATTCCCTGAAAAACATTTATGCTCTCATTTTAAAATAGGGAGCATAGGTCTGGAACACAGAAAGTGTAAGTCTATTTTTCTGTTCCAAGCAATGCATTATAAATTCTTATTCAATATTGGTTTAATTGACTAAGATGGAAAATTGTAACAATTCTCACAGCCTGGGCTTCCAGTTTGTTTTTCCCCCTTCTTTCTGATCCGAATTCTGATGGTTCCACCTTGTGGTAAAAGTCAAAATAGGTTCTTTGTATTTTGCTTTGTTTTGTTGTTTGTCTATTTTAAAAATTGTAAAGTAAAACCTATTCTGAAAAAAGAATTAGAAAATTATTTCTGAAGTGTTTAAATTTATTTTCCTTACCCTCAAGGAATTCATAGCTAACAGGGAAGAAAGGCACCTGGGGAGATATTTCAATATGATTTGATTGATGCAAAAAAGAGAGATTTGCATAGGGGGCATTAGTGGCACAAAGAAAGCATCTGATCCCTTTCACCTCTTGGGAAAGTTAGGTATTAAATGTTACTGTTTGGGTGATCCTTCAGGGCTTGGTTTAAGATGCCAAATTATGATCACATGAAAGGAGAGGACAAATGTCAGAGTTCTTTTGGAGGCAGAACAACAAGGTCTCAAAACTGAGATCAGAGAGAAGGGACTGAGAAAATATTAGGAGTGAAACCTGAGAGCTAAGCAGGGATCAAAAACCCAGGGATGATACTAGGAACAAGCAATAGGTAGAGGACAGGCAAAATGGACATGTCGAAAATTTCTAAAGGTAATGAAGAGCTAGTGGAATTGGAATTGGAAGGCAAAGCAGAGGGCTTAGACATCTAATCAAGATGGCATTTTAACTTCATATTTGAGTCACTGCTCTGGACCAAACCCATAATAATGTCAGGTAAAATATAAATAGTGAAAATACAGGACAAATTAAGGCCAAAAAATTATCTGTGAATCATTAATATCATTACTAAAAGATAAAGACAGACCAATGAGTAGCTGGGCATGGTGGCTCACTACTCCTATAATCCCAGCATTCTGAGACAGCCTGGGCAACATAGAAAGACTATGTCTCTCTTAAAAAAAAAAAAAAAAAGGTGTGGTGGCACGCACCTGTAGTCTCAGGTACTTGGAGGCTGAGGCAGGAGGATCTCTTGAATCTAGGAGTTTAAGGTTGAAATGAGCTATGATGATGCCATTTATGGTATTTGTCTTCTTAAAAAAAATACACCAATGAGTAAAGCTAAAGCAATTCCATGCTGCTCTCTGAGCTCAAAACCAGACAGTAGATCATCTAGGAAGTTAGTTTCCCACAGAGACCTAGAATCTGAAAGTGTTCCATGTATGTTTGGAGACTAGAGCCAAACTTACTGATTAAAACCAAGATCTGGCAATATATGTAAACTAAACATTTGTACCCCCATAATAGGCTAAAATAAAAAATTAAAAAAACAAGATCTGGGATGGTATTTTCCCATGAAAAAAGACTGTAAAAAGCTGCTAACAATCTCAGCCTGAGGCAGACTATGTGAAGTGACATATCTTGGAAGGCTCAAGGACAGAAACAGTAGAATCATGAGAAGAACCTGAATAAAGTCCCTGCAGTGACTAAATCTGAAATATGTACAACATGACTGTGAAACAGCAAATCTGAACCATTAATACAGTCTATATAGTAGACATTATCAGTGCACCACACTGATCTGACTTCCAAAAGTCAAAAAAATATATATATTTGCCTGTAGGCTTTCTCTGACATACGAAGCCCTATATGTCACCCATGCAACAAGCCAGAAGTGCCAACAAATTAACATTTCCCAGAGTATCCCTCAACCAGTGACTGACAGAAACTGGTGCATAAATATCCCAGCTCCCTCAGTCCTTCAGGGAGATAAGTCTGAGGTGGGTATTTTACATTAGATTTCAGAGTTTCCCAGAAAAAAATAAGCTTAATTTACTTACAGTGATAATTTGCTTGATGACAAACTCTTTTGGCTACTTTCCCTTCTTTGCCTCACTTTCTCATTCCCTTTACAGTGTTTTCTTCCATTACATCCAAAATAAACTATTTAAACTGGAATCTTTGCTTCAGAGTCTTATTATAGGCTAGCCCAAACTAAAACATACTGGTTTGGAACTGAGGATACCAGGGGGCCAGGTAAAGGTAAGAGCATAACTGCTAGTAAGGGAGAAGTAGAGAAAAGAAGAGGGAGAAAAAAGTGTCTCTGATTCAAGAAGCAAAACAAAATAACGGAATATTTTTAAAATACTTTAACATATGTGTGTTTAGGATACTCATAGAGATAAATGAATGAATAAAATGTATAATAAGAATAACAAAAGAAATGCAGGCAGAAACAAAGTAATGTGGATATCAACAGTAATCTATTATAAACTTTAGAAAATAAAATTTTAATAATTAGAATAAAAGTATTAATGGACAGGATAAACTTTTGACTGGAACTTGAAGAGCGAATGATAAAATTGGGAGATAATCCTGAGAAATTCATCCATAAAGCAGCACAGAGAAAAAAATATCATAAGATATATGAGAAGGAGGATAAGTAAAAAGATGATAGACTGAAGAATGCCAGTATATATTTAATAGTAGTTCTAAAAGAATACAATAAGGGAATAATGAAAAAGTGCTATTTGAAGAAGAACTCATTTTTTTGAAAATTGAAAAATGCACTAATTCTCAGATTTAAAATATACTCTATATGCTAAGCAAGATAAATAAAAATCAATCTATATCCAGATGTATCGGATAGATAGTAGGTGAGAAAATTGTAAAAGCTAACAATAAACAGAGTAGAACCTAAGACAAAATTATAAATAATAATAAGAGAGATAGTACTTTAAATTATAGGAAAATCTAAAGAGGATAAATGAACCAAAAATTTTTATATAACTGACAATAGAAGGTCAAAATATATAAAGCTCAAACTGACAGAATTAAACTTAGAAAAATGGACCTATGAATAAACATGGTAGAAGATTTTAAAATACCACTACCAAAAATCAATAGATCAAGCACATCAACAATTAATTAGGTTGTAAAACATTTTAATGGAAAAATAATAAGCCAAATCCACTGGAAGGATCAAGTTGGAAAAGCCTCAGGCTACAGAATATTTCCAGAAATTTTCAGCCAGGCCAAGGTAAATGCTGTTAGGGTGAATCTTGCATTGATCAAGATTGGGCAGTCATTAGTACCTAACCCTTCTCCATCATTGGCTAGGAGTAGCCCAAAGTAAGCATAGCCTAAGCATTCACAAGAATGGCATGAATATTTTGTGTATCTTCTAAAAGAATATATGTTTTCTATTTGTTAGAAACAGATATTTTCATATACAGAAAAGCTAAGAGAATTTAGCACCAGTCATCAGAGAACACTAACTAAATGAAATAAATGTCACCTGGTCATCTACTTTATGTGGAAGGAAAAATGGCCTGAGGTGAGAACATATACATATATCTAAACAATGGTCAATGGCCTACCTACCTGATCAGATGTCTGAAAGGAAAAGGACTGGAAGATGGAAGACAACGAGGTGTTGAGTAGTGGCATGTTGAAGTACATATGGGAGTGAGCACTAAGTAGAAAGACTTTTGCATCATATGTTAATGCCCTGAGGAAAATATCCAACCAGAAGAGACATTGAATAAATATATAGACAAAATAACTTTGCCAGTTGGCATTAGTTAAACATTGTACTTTGGTCACCCCAGAACTGGCACTATGGGCACATGAACAGAATGAGCCAGGTGGCAGAGACGGAGGCTATGCATGGGCCCAAGAGCATACACTCCATCTTATCAAGATCCGCCTAGCTACTGCTGCTTCCCAATGCCCAACCTGCTGGCAACAAAATCAATGCTGAACTCCAATAATATATTATTCTTCAAAGAGACCAGTCAGCTACTTGGTGGTAAGATCACTGCATTGGGCTTCTCTTCTGGAAGAGTCAGTGGTTTATCCTTTTAAAGAGAGATGCTTATTGTGGTATGGATTTACCTTTCTTGTTCATAGAGCTTCAATCAGCATCATTATATAGGAGCTTACAGAATATCTGATATGAGGTGTGGTAGTGGGTCAAGATCACATACCACACAATCTAGAATCAGCCAGTACCACAGAATGTTGGAATGACCAGTTTAAGGTATAGCTGAAGTGGCAGCTTTCAGGAAATACTCTGAAAGGATAGAATTCTACCCTTTAGGATGCAGCATATGAATTAAATCAGAGACCTTTATATGGTACAGTGCCCCCAGTAGGAATGAAACATGATTCTGGGAACTAAGGAGTGGAAGCAGGAGTGGCCTCACTTCCCGTTACTCCAAATGACCCAGTAGAGTACTTTGTATTCCTGTCCCCACAATTCTGGGCTCTGCAAGATTAGATGTCTGGGTCCCTAATAGATATACTTTTTGCCTGGTATTAGGCAAAAGTCCTGCTGCAGTAGAAGCTACAGCTGCCACTTGGATTATTTGGTCTCCTTGTGTCCACCAACCAGCAGATGAGGACTCAACACGGTAGCAAGGATTACTGACCCTAATTGGCAGAAGGAGATTGGACTCCTTTTACACAATAGTGTCAGAGAGAAAATGTGTGGAACTTAGGTAATATATTTGATCACCTTTTGGTACTTCCATCACTATTTGGACATCTGCAACAATTCCATTCTGAGAAAGGAATGATTATCAAAGACTCAGTCATTTTAAGAATTGTTGGATCAAACGACCAAGTAAGCCATCAAGACCTACTGAGGGTATAGTCA
Source organism: Varecia variegata (assembly GCA_028533085.1). Classification (NCBI taxonomy): domain Eukaryota; kingdom Metazoa; phylum Chordata; class Mammalia; order Primates; family Lemuridae; genus Varecia; species Varecia variegata. The sequence continues at coordinate 48,736,721 of CM052457.1, forward strand.
AGGTAGGAGATGAGTAGTAGGTGTAGCCTGAGACCAAATACAGTGATGAAAGCAGTAGTTTACCCCATTAATTTCCCTTTTCTGAGTTTCTTCCCAGTAATAAAGTCCTACAAGAACCATGGAGGATATGCTCCATGAACATATACAGAAGAATAGAAATATGCAGCACAGAGGTGGTATATAGCAGGGTGGAGATCCCCCACTTAGACGTCTTTCAAAGGAGTAAAAAACAAAGATCATTGTTTCATCTACTACCCCCATGAGTTTTGAGACTACACTTACTCAGTTCTGCTCCAAGTCAGTGAATAAATATAATGAGGGTATCAGTGCTGGCCCATTCCTGCCCTCAGGGACTCCATATAGGCCTGCTGAAACTTTATCAAAATTTTCCTGTGGCCAGAGGATCTTCTTACCCATTCCTTTCTTGTCTCTCTTCTTTTGCAGGTATCATACCTGAATCACAATCTAAAAACTCTCTTTATCTGCTGGTTCTTTCTGCTTCATTAAACATCCCCACAAATATTTTACCAATAAATTTGTTTCACATCTAGTCCTATCTCTACATGTGTTCCCCAGAGGATGAGAAATGCCTTAAAAGCTATGAAAATTATCCTCTAGATATGGATATTAAATGTCAGACTTAGCCCTCCTACTAAAAAATGGAAGATACCTATAATTCTTTAAATTTTATATGAAGAAATCAGAAAACAATCAGGGATATGATTCTGGACATAAGGGAAACATGGATATCTAAACCTCAGATTCACACTGCTTTACATTCCAAGGCATTTTTCAATTCATAAGAGATAGCCAAATGTTGGGAAGCCAAAGAGAGATTTCAGATATCTCATGTAACGGGTGAAGCAAAAATTATAGCTCAGGGCACATCAAGGTGGAAGATAACACACCAGGTTTGAGTTGGGATCCCTGAGTGGATAGACTCAAGACAAAGAGCAAAAATCAGAAATAAACAATCCCTCAAAATATTAAAAACCAGCCTTCATTCAGCTCAATCATTGTATTAAGATAGTCTGCCTCTACCATAACTACCTCCCACAATCAAAAGTTAATCCTCTCCAGAAGAAGATATCATAATTAAGAGCATAAAATTGTCTTTACAACTTTTTATATAATGTACAGGATTCAATAAAAATTATAAGATATACTAGATTTTTAAAATGAACAAAACCCAAGAGAAAAATATTCAAAATGAACATACTCACAGAAGTTCCAGATATTGAAGTTATCAGAAAGAAACCTTAAAATAACTATAATTAACATGTTCAAGAATATTGTGGGGAAAATAAAGAATTTCAGCAGAGAACTAGAATCAATAAAAATAATTAAATGCAAATTCCAGAGAAGAAAAATTAAAATTAATAATTTAAAAATGTGCTTAACAGTAGAGAATTAAAAAAAATGATTAGTGAAGTGGAAGCTAAGGCATAGAAAATATCCAGACTGAAGCATGGGAAGAAGAAAAAGATGAAAAACATAAACAAAGAGAGACAGAAAGAGAGAGAGAGAGAGAGAGAGAAATAAAAGATATAAAGGATATATCAGAAAGGTAGACTATATATTTAATTGGTGTCCCAAAGGGAAAAGAGAGAGTGAGGCATAAATAATATTTTAAGATATAACATAAGAGATAATGGCCAAGAATTTTCCTAAACTCATGAAAGATATAAAGCCATAGATTAAAGAAATACTAAAAATCTCAAGCATATGCATTCAAATAAGACCACAGCTAGGCATTTCCATAGCAAAAGTGCTAAAACTATAATTCAAAGAGAAAATCTTAAAAATCACCAGAGAGTAAAACACATTACCTTTGAATAGGATCAAGAGAAGACAGAAAACAATGATATAACCTTTTCAAGACACTTAAAAATAATTTACAACAAAAATTTCAACAGCCAATGAACATTCTTTTTAAGTGGAAGCAAAATAAGATATTTCAGGAAAAAAAAATCTGAGAGACTGCACCACCAGCAAACATAAAAGCCTTACTAATAAAAATAACACAAATTTTTCAGGCAAAAGGAAAGTGATCCCAGGTGATAAGAAAAGCTAATATTTTTCCAGTTCTTTGACACTATTCATTAAATTGTTGATTTGTGATCTTTCTGTCTTTTGGATGCAGGCATTTACGGATACACATTTTCCTCTCAGGACTGCCTAAGCTGTATCCCACAGATTTTAATAACTTGTGTTTCCTTTCTCATTTATTTTAAAGAATATCTTGATTTCCATCTTAATTTCATCCTTAACCCAGTAATAATTCAGCAGAAGGTTGTTTAGTTTGCATGACTTTGTGTAGAGATGAGAGTTTCTGTTGGCGTTGAATTCTAATTTTATTCAACTGTGGTCTGAGAAGATCCATGACATACTTTCTATTTTATTTTTTTGAAATTTGTTGAGACATGTTTTGTGGCCTAGGATATGGCCAATCTTAGAGAATGTCCCATGAGCTGATGACAAAAATGTATATTCAGTGGTTTTGGGGTAGAATGTTCTGTAAATGTCAGTCAGTCCCATTTGTTCTAGAGTTTGGTTTAAATCCATTGTTTCTTTGTTTATTTTCTGTTTGGAGGATCTCTCCTGGTCTGTCAGATGGGTGTTGAAGTTTCTGGCTATTACAGTGTTGCTGTTTATCATTTTATTTAGATCAAGTAGGATTTGCTTTATGAATCTGAGTGCATCTGTGTTAGGTGCATAAATAATTAGAATTGTTATGTCTTCCTGTTGAATTGTACCCTTCACCATTATATAGTGACCATCTTGGACTTTCATTACTTTTGTTGATTTGAAGACTAAGTTATCTGAAATCAGAACTGCCATGTGAGCTTTCTTTTGGCTTCCATTTGCATGAAATATTGTCTTCTATCCCTTAACCTTGAGTCTGAATACATCCTTGTTGGTTAATGTGTTTCCTGAAGACAGCAGATACTTGGCTGGTGTATATTTGTCCATTCAGCCAGTCTTGTTTGTCTCTTTAGTGGGCAGTTTAAGCCATTCACAATTATTGAAAGAATTGATACGTGGGGCGGATTTCCATTCATCCTGGTGAGCTGAGCTTTGTTGCTTTGTTTTCTCTCTTGAGCCTTTGTGGTATCTGACCTTAGACCTTTAGCTTTTGGATAATTTTACACCGGTGGGTGTCCATAGTGCCGATCTGTATGTAACTCCGTTCTGAGTACTTCCTGGAGGGCAGTTCTTGTTTTGATGAATTTCCTCAGTCTTTGCTTGTCTGACAAGTTTTTAATTTCTCCTTCATATAGAAAACATACTTTTGCAGGATATAAAAATCTAGTCTGGGCATTATTCTGTTTGAGAAGACTGAGGCTGAGAATGGGGCCCCAGTCTTTTCTGTCTTGTAAGGTTTCAGTTGAGAAGCATGAAGTTAGCCTGATAGGTTTTACTTTGTAGGTTACCTGGTGCTTTTGTCTTAAGCCTTGTAGGAGCACCTGTTTCCTTTTTTATTTGGGCCAGTCTGATGACTACATGTCGTGGTATCTTCCTGTTTGCAATGTATCTCCCAGGAATCCTTTGAGCTTTTTGTACCTGAATATTTAGATTTCTAGCAATTCCAGGGACATTTTCCTCTACTATATCCTCAAATAGTTTATCAAACCCTTGTGTATTTTCTTCTTCACCCTCAGGGATGCCTTGATTCTTATGTTAGGCCTCTTCACATAATCCCAAATTTTTTTAGGCTTTGCTCTTTTCTCTTATTTCTCTGATCTATCTCTACAACTGACTTGTTTAATTGAAAGGTGCTATCTTCAATCCCTGAGATTCTTTCTTCTGCTTGATCTACCCTATTCTTGAGGCTTGCCACTGTGATTTGAAATTCCTTGAACAAATTCTTCATTTCTAGAAATTCTGTTTGATTTTTATTTAATATTTCAATTTCTTTAGTGAGTTTTTCTTCCATATCCTGGATTTTTTGTGTGGTTTCTTTGTTTTGGGTATCGATTTTCTCTTGTCTTTCATTGCATTTTCTTACAATAGATGTTTGAAATACTTCTGTCACTTCGGTGTTCCAATTTTGGTACGTATCCATTGCTAGAGAGCTGGTGATCCCTGTGGGGATGTCCTTTCAGTTTGATTCTTCATACTTCCAGAGTTGTATTGCTGATTCCTTCCCATCTGGAGCAGCTGTTGCTTCTTACCTTTGGATTTTTATTTAGATAAAAATAAAGCCCGGTAAATTGCCATTTCAAAACCTGTTGAAGATTGGTTTTATATTTAGATTTATATAACTGGTTATGTGAATATATTTAAATACTAGGGAAATCACTGTCTTGGAACCAAGCAAGACTCACCGGTGTTTTAACTTGTGTTCATTAGCCTGTTAAAGGCGAGGGCTGGAGATAAGGTAGCAATGTTTACTGCCTCAGGTGGTGGGTGGGGCCCTGGGACTTCCAGGTGTGTCCTAATTTTCCACCTCAGCAAGGACAGGTTGGGGAGTGAGGCTAGGTAGGGCTTGATTGGATGAGCCTGCCCTCTAGCTCCACAAATTCTTTTATCAGGGTCAAAGGTCTGTTCCCCACCTCTGGGAAAAGCTGCCAGGGAGGGACTGAAGTGGCCCCACTCAAACAGAAAGTAGGTGTGTAAACGTGGGGCAGTCTGATATCCATAGTCTGGCAGTCTGGAGTAGGTCTCGCTCCTTTCCACTGTCTGCTATTCCGTGGTTTCTCCTGGGCCCTCTGCCTGCAGGCAGGACCTCAAGCCAGCTGAGCTCCAACTAGACTGTGATGTGAACCATGAGGTTCCCTGCCCAGGATCACAACCTGAGCTGGGAGTGTGGCCCTTCCATGGAAGGAGGGGTGCCCTTCAAGCACAATGCAACTAGGACCCACTCTGATCTTTCCCTGAAGGAACCACATACACCTCAGGAGACTAGTTCACAAATATCCCTTCTGTGCCCCTGGGCAATGCAATCGAGACCTAGGTGCATGGTACCTGGCCTGCAGGCCTGTCACCAAGGTCCCAGAGATCAATCCCTGACTATGCCAGGGAGAAGAATGCTGGTTCCAAGTCACCCACAGGGCACCCGTGCTGGATCAATGTCTCTCTGCCTCAGGGGTTGCCCTGCTCTCCTGGAGTCATGAGGCATGCAGCACCAGGATAGGCTAGCAGGTAGGGAGCTTATTCCAAGCACCCCTCAGTCCACTGAAGGGCCCAAAAAGGAAAGGTCCCTTTCCCTGTCGATGCCTCTGGATGTTGGCTAAATTGTCTCTCTCAGCAGTCACAGGAGGGGTAGGGAAGGGGAGAATAAAATAATATGACACCTGCTGATCAGCTTGAGTCTGAGGGGCAGGAAGTATTCTGAGGGGGCTGGGAGCCTAATGCCTTGTGCACAAGGGGACCTCCACTCAATGGTGGCAGCAGTCTCTGGGCTACTGTTGGCAGGTCTCTCCAGCAGCTCAGTAGCCCACCATAGCAATGCAACACCAAAACCAGCAGAAGAAAAGACATAACTAAGATTAGAGCTAACTAAATGAAATTGATAACAAAAAAAACTATTGTCAGATTCATAAAATAAAAGGTTGGTTCTGTGAAAAAATAAATAAAATTGACTTTTGTATTGCTAGATTAATGAGAAACATAAAGGAAAGTACTCTAAAAAGCCCAGTCAGGAACGAAAACAGAGAAATTACCACTGATTCCATGGAAATACAAAATATTATCTATGAATATCATAAAAATCTCTATGCACATAAACTTGATAAAAGGGAGGAAATGGACAAATTCTTAGAAACACACAGCCTCCCTAAGCTCAAACAGGAAGAAATAGAATTCCTAAACAGACCAATATCAAGTGCCGAAATTGAAGCAGCATTAAAAAAATAAATTCCTAAAGAAAATACCGGGGCCATATGGTTTCACACCTGAATTTTAAAATACCTACAAAGAAGAACTGGTGCCTATCCTGCAGAAATTATTCCACAACATCGAAAAGAAAGGAACCCTCCCCAACATGTTTTATGAAGCCAACATCACCCTGATACCAAAACCAAGAAACTATGAAACAAAAAAATAGAACTATAGACTAATATACCTTATGAATATAGATGCAAAAATTCTCAACAAAATCCTAGCGAATTGAATTCAGGTGCTTATTGAAAAAATAATCCATCACAACCAAATGGGCTTCATCCCAGAGATGCAGGGAAGGTTCAACATATGCAAATCTATACATATACTTCACCACATAAATTGAAGTAAAAACAAACACAACATGATCCTCTCAATAGGTGCAGAATAAGCATTAGACAAGACTCAGCACCCTTTGATGATAACAATGCATTACAAACTACACATAGACGGGACACACCTAAAAATGATAAAAGCCATATATGAGATACCCATAGCCAACATCATACTGAATGGGGAAAATGTGACAGCATTCACACATAGAACTGGAAACAGACAAGTTTGCCCTCTATCACTACTTCTATTCAACATAGTACAGGAAATCCTAGCCAGAGCAATCAGAAATGAGAAGAAAGTCAAACCCATCCAACTCGGGACAGAAGAGGTAAAGCTATCACACTTTGCTGACAATATGATCTTATATCTAGAAAACCCAAAGATTGTGCCAAGAGACTACTGAAATTGATAAACAAATTCAGTAAAGTCTCAGGTTACAAAATCAATGTACAGAAATCAGTAGCATTCCTGTATGCAAAAAACAGTCAAATTGAGAATGAAATCAAAGACTCAATACCCTTCACAATAGCAAAAAAGAAAATAAAATACCTAGGAATATATATATGGAGGCGAAAGACCCCTACACGAAGAATTATGAAACACTGAGGAAAAAGACAGCAGAGGATGTAAGCAGATTGAAAACCATAACATGTTCATGGGTTGATAGAATCAACATTGTTAAAATGTCTAAATTATACAAAGTGATCTACAGATTCAATGCAATCCCTCTTAAAATATCAACATTATTTTTCTCAGATCTAGAAAATATAATTCTACGTTTCATATGGAACCAAAAAAGACCCGAGATAGAAAAAGCAATTTTAAGTAAAAAAAAAAAAAAAAAGGAAATTGGGAGGCATTAGTTTACCAGACTTCAAGCTATATTAAAAGGCTGTAGTAATTAAAAGAGCATGGTACTGGCACAAGAACACAGATATGAACCAAAGGAACAGAACTTAGGACCCAGATATAAAACTATCCCCATATAGCCATCTGATCTTTGACAAAGCAGACAAAACTATACACGGGGAATCCAGTCCTTATTCAATAAATGGTGCTGGAAAATTGGATAGCCACATATAGAAAACAGAAACAAAATCCATACATCTCATTTCTCACAAAAATCAACTCCCAATGGATAACAGACTTAAACCTAAGGCATGAAAGTATAAGAATTCTAGAAGAAAATGTAGAAAAAAACTCTTATAGACATAAGCCTAGGGAAAGAATTTATTAAGAAGACACCAAAGGCAATCACAGCAACAACAAATATAAGTAATGGGAACCTGATCGAATCCAAAAGCTTCTGCACAGCCAAGGAAACTATCACAAGAGAAAACATACAACATATAGAATGGAAGAAAATATTCATATGCTACAAATGCAATAAAGGATGGATAACTAGAATCTATAGAGAACTCAGGAAAATCATGAAGAAAAAATCAAACAACCCCATTAAAAAGTGGGAAAAGGACATGAACAGAATCTTTTCAAAAGAAGGCAGACCAATGGTCAATAAACATATGAAAACTTGTTCAACATCCCTAATCATTAATGTAAATCAAAACCACAATGAGATATCACTTAACTCCAGTGAGAATGGCTTTTATCAAAAATTCCCAAAATAATACATGTTGGCATGGATTCAAAGAGATAGGAACATTCATACACTGCTGGTGGGACTGGAAGCTAGTAAAACCTCTGTGGAAAGTAATATGGAGATACCTCAAAGTGATAAAAGTAGAACTACCATTTGATCCAGTAATCCCATTACTGGTCATCTACTCAGGGGAAAAAATGCATTCTCTAAAAAAGCCATCTGCACTAGAATGTATATAACAGCATAGTTCACAATTGCAAAGATGTGGAAACAACCCAAGTGACCATTAATATATGAATGGATTAATAAAATGTGATATATATATATATATATATATGTGTGTGTGTGTACATACACACACAACATGGAGTACCTCTCAGCCACAAAAACCAATGCTACTCTAGCACCCCTTGTATTATCCTGGATAGAGCTAGATCCCATTCTAGTAAATGAAATATCACAAGAATGGAAAACCAAGCACCACATGTAGTCACCATGCAATTGGTATTAATTGATCTACACTTATGTGCACATACAGTAGTAACATTCATCAAGTGTCAAGCAGGTGGAAGGGGGAAGGAGGGGATGGGTATATTCACACCTAATGGGTGCAGTGCGTACCATCTCAAGGATGGACATGCTTCAAGCTCTAACTCAGGTGGGGCAAAGGCAATATATGTAACCTAAATATTTGTACCCCTGTAATATGCTGAAATAAAAAATAAAAGAAAAACTAATGTAGAAATAAAGGAAGAGAAACAAAGAAAGGAATCATGTGAGTAAATTTAAGTGAAAATTTATTTTATAAACAATAATGTAGTTTAATAATGCTTTTAGAAGTTTAAGAGATAAGAAGAATTAAATAACAGAATGAAATGGAACAACAGCCTAGAGGGAGTAATTAAAGATAGTGTTCCGAGAATTTTGAATTATCTGTATATTATAAACATGTTAATTTATATAATGTTTTAATAATTTGAGGATTCACACTGTAATCTCTAGGATGAAAAATAAATATAGAAAAAGAATTTAGTTAGAAAGCTCATAGAAGAAGGATATTGTAAAACAAAAACAAACAAAATAATTGTGATCCATACAACAGTTGTGACAAGTAGAAAGCATATAGCAATATGGCTAACTTAAATACAGAAAGATGATTAATTATATTAAAATATAATAGATTGAAAGATTCAGTTAGAAGATAAAGAGTGCCATATTAGAAAAAAGTACATGTAGCTTATAAGAGAACTAATTGAAAAATAGGGATTTAGAAAGTTTGAAGGAGATTCTACCTAACTATATATTTTTTAACCACCAACCACCTTCTCTTGATAGCACAGTAGGGTGACTGTACTTGTCAATAACTTACATATATATCAAAATAGCTAGACAAGAAATGTTCTCAACACAAAGAATTCATAAATGTTTGTGGTGCTGGATATCCTAATTACCCTGATTTGATCATTACACATTATATGCATGTATCAAAATATTACATGCACCCTATGACTATGTACAATTATGTATCAATTAAAAATAAATAAATAAATATTTTTTAAAAGAAAGCTTGAAATTAAAATTATGGAAAAGATAAGCCATGAAAATGTGAACCAAAAGGAACCTATATGGCTATACTAATGTCAGACAAGATTGAATTCAAAATAGCTAACATTACTATGAGTAAAATAAAATGCTCCAAAATAAAACATCAATCCACAAGATATATATAATTATAACTTTGTATGTATCTAATCATATAATTTCAAGATATATAAAATTGATAGAAATAGATATTAACAATTAGCAAGGGAGACTATAACAAGTGACTCTCAATAATTGATTAAACAATACAAAAATCTTTCACAATATAGATGATTCACTTAACAAAGTAGACCTAGTGACATATATAGAAAACTTAATTTAAAAATAAAGAATATATTTTCAAATATGAGATAATTCAACACACATTCTAACAACTATTGGGTAAAAAAATTCAAAAGAGAAGTTAGAAAATATCTGAAGATGAACAAAAATAAAACCATAACATACCAAAACATAACAGATGCAGTAAAAGCAGTACTAAGAAGGAAGTCTATAGTAATAAATGCCCATATTGAAAAAATAAAAATCTCAAATAAATACCCTAACTTTACATTTTAGGGAAATAGATAAAAAAGACTAAACTAAGCCCAGAGTTAGCAAAAAGAAGGAGATAATTAAAAATAGAGAAAAATAAATGGTGAATAGAACAGTAGAAAACTCAACAAAATGAAAAATAGTTTTTTTAGTAGATAGGCAAAATTGAAAGCCCTTAGCTAGACTTAAAAAAAAAAAAAAAAGACAAAAGACTCAAATAAGAAAAATCAGATATAAAATTAGTATCACTGGAATTGAGGACACAGAAATAAAAAATACTTTCAAACTAATTTTACAAGGCCAGCATTACCCCAATACCAAAGCTAGAAAAGGACACTGTGGGAGAAAAGAACATTACAAGCCGATATCCCTGATGAACGTAGATGCAAAAATCCTCAAAAAAATATAGTAAATTGAATTTATCAACACATTAAAAGAATTATTCACCATGATCAAGTGGGATTTATCCCTGGGATGTAAGAATTATTTGACATACACAAATCAAAAAATATAATACACCACATTAACAAAATGAAGAATACAAACCATATGATCATCTCAATAGAGATTTCATGATAAAAACTCTCAGCAGATTAAGTCTGGAGGAAGGATACTTCAACACAATAGAGGCCATATATTGCTAACAACACTCTCAATGGTAAAAAGTCAAAAGTTTTTTTTTTTTTTTTCTAAGATGAAGGACAACACAAGAATGCCCACTCTCACTACTTCCTTTCGACATAGTATTGAAATTCCTACCCAAAGCAATTAGATAATATAAAGAGATTTTTGGTGACTTAATAAGAACAGAAATGAAACTGTCCCTATTTGTTGATGACATGATCTTTTATATAGAAAGCCTTAAAGACTTCACAAAAAAAGTTACACCTTAAAAATAAATTCACTAAAGTTGTGGGATACAAAATCCACACACAAAAATCTGTAGCATTTTTATTAATATACACAGATAATAAACTATCTGAGAAGGAACTTAAGAAAACAATCCTTTTAACAATGGCAACAAAATATTAATCACTATGTGTCAATTTAATCAAGGAGTTGAAAGACTTGTATACTAAAACTATAAAACATTGACAAAAATTGAAAAAAATACAAATGGAAAGATATCCAATGTTCAGGGATTGGAAAATTAATATTGTGGAAATGCCCATACTACCCAAAACAATCTACACATTCAATGTATTCTCTAGCAAAATTCCAATGTAATTTTTTACAGAATTAGAAAGTCATTAAATTTGTATGAAACCATAGAAGATCCTGAATAGCCAAAACAATCTTTAGCGAAAAGATCAAAGCTGAAGACATCATACTCCTTCATTTCAAAACATATAATAAAGTAATTGTAATCAAAACAACATGGTACTGTCATTTTAAAAAAGACACATCAGAAAGTCCAGAAATAAACCCATGAAGGGCATTTATGGATTTTTGACAAATTGTTCTTAGACAAACATGCCAAGAACACACAATGGGTTTTGGTTTTTTTCCCCCCAAGATTGCTGAGTAGAGATGTTGGACACTAATTCTCCTCAGATAGAAGAACCAAAATTACAGGTGAATAATCACAGTTCTAGTGGAGTGTTAAGGGGAGAGTGCTGGAGCTTACCAGAGAGCTCACAAGAAGCAGCTATTATACATAAAAAGAAAGAAGCAAGAAGGACTTAGTATTCTACGGAAAAGGGCAGGTGGGAGTCTTTTCAGTTCCCCTCATCCTTATGGCAGACAGCTCATTTTTGAAATTAAGGAGAGTTTATATTTCCTCATGAGCCCAACTACCCTACTGGGCTTCAATTTGGAGATTTCTCAAGGACATTACACCAGGCTACCAGCTGGGGCAGGGTTACTCTCTTTCTCCCTAGTGCTGAGCTGTGGTGGTGGGCACCATACTAAGTGAGCACCTACTGTGGGACTCTGTACTGACCAGGTACCTTCAACCCTTGTGTCTTCACATCACCAGATCTCCCATAGATATTCTCCAACACCCACTTGGATTGCAGCAGCCAAACAAAGCTGTTAGATCCAGAGGAGCAACATGATTCTCAGTGGTTTAGCCCTTGGGGATTGCTGCTCCTAAGTAAAGAGGCAGTGTACTGCACCAAAGGAACACCTGTTAGGAAAAAGGAAACTAGAGTGTGGGTTTTTCTGTGTCTCAGAGCTTCCTACTTGTGGGCAGAGAGTGACTATGCCCCTTTCAGCAGAGATATAGGCATTGTGTTGGGCTCTATGTGGGGGGGATTTGGTTTTGCCCCAGCACTTAGCAGTCCCAGTGGTCATGAAGGGGCATAGAGAAGGGGATTTCACCTCTTCACCTCCCCCTCTCCCACTACAGTGGACACAGCCAGGGCTTCACACATAGAAACTTGGCATGAGTGTATCTGTGGACAACCTTAGGGGAAAATACAACCCCATGGGGGGTGTGCCCTATGGGCTTAGGCTTACATGAGTGGTGGAGCCCCTTCCCCTCTTTACATGGAATGGCAACATGGACAGCGGTGTCTTTCTGATATGACTATCCTGAGTGCCAAGAGAGGAACATGATGATGAGGTGGATCATATTCCAGCCAGCCTGGTAGTGGAGATGAAATGGCTCCCTCCTCTGCTGCCTGAAAAGATCTCAGTGAAATTGACTGGGAGCTCTATCTACCACCCTTGTCAGGGCTGGGGCTTGTGCCTACCATTGAGGTATTCCATATACCCATCTGTTTCTGCCACAGACAGTTCTTATATGTGAACACCACCTACTGGCGTGCAGGCTGAATTAGTTGCTCAATGCAATGAAAAAAAAAGTACTTACAAAAGTGTACATAATTGGAAAACAGTATAAGCTTTATGAGACCTCTGCCTGCCATTCCAGCCCCCCAGGAGGCAGTGAACTTGTTCACCCAGCCAGTTCATTGCTACTACCACCAGCATCTGAGAAAGCCACCTCACAAAAATTATCTATAACCAAGGAACTCATACAGAGTCTAGAACTGAAGTCAGGTGATCAAAAACAACATACATTACAGTCATGTCCTCAAGGGAAAAAAATGTCCTGTTAAAAATAAATTCAAAAATAATAAGAATAGGCTGGGTCCGGTGGCTCACGCCTGTAATCCTAGCACTCTAGGAGGCTGAGGTGGGCGGATCATTTGAGCTCAGGAGTTTGAGACCAGCCTGAGCAAGAGCAAGATCCTGTCTCTACTAAAAATAGAAAAAATGATCTGGACAGCTAAAAATATATAGAAAAAATTAGCTGGGCATGGTGGCACATGCCTGTAGTCCCAGCTACTCAGGAGGCTGAGGCAGAAGGATTGCTTGAGCCCAGGAGTTTGAGGTTGCTATGAGCTAGGCTGATGTCATGGGACACTAGTCTGGGCAACAGAGTGAGACTCTGTCTCAAAAGGAGAAGGAGAAGGAGAAGGAGAAGGAGAAGAAGAAGAAGAAGAAGAGAAGAAAGAGGAAGAAGAAAGAAGAAGAGGAAGAGGAAGAAGAAAGAGGAAGAGAAAGAGGAAGAAGGAAGAGGAAGAGGAGGAAGAGGAAGGAGAGGAAGAAGAGGAAGAAGAAGAAGAAAGAAGAAAGAAGAAGAAGAAGAAGGAGGAAGAAGAAGAAGAAGAAGAAGAAGAAGAAGAAGAAGAAAGAAGAAGTAAGAAGAAGAAGAAAGAAACAAAGAAGAAGAAGAAGGAGGAGGAGAAGGAGGAGGAGGAGGAAGAAGAAGGAGGAGGAGGAAGAAGAAGCGGAGGAGGAAAAGGAGGAGGAAGAAGAGGAGGAAGAAGGAAGAAGAAAAGAAGAAGAAAGAAGAAGAAGGAAGAAGGAGAAGAAGAAGAAGAAGAAGAAGAAGAAGAAGAAGAAGAAGAAATAGTCTATCCAGAGGAGAAGAAACCAGAAACACAATAATGGTAATATGAAAAAAAACAGAGTTTTACAACATCTTCAAAGGATAAAAACTAACTCTCCTTTTGATATTCATTTTGGATACAAACCAAAATGAAAAATTTGAAGTAACAGAAAAAGGATTCAAAATATTGATTACAAAAAGCTCAATGGGATCTAAGAGAAAGTTGAAAACCAACAAAAAGAAATAAAAAAATCAGGACAGGAATGAAAAATTCTTTAAAGAGATACTTTAAGAAAAACTAAACAAAACTTCTGGAGAGGAAAAATTCATTTGAGGAATTACAAAATACAGTGGAAAGTTTTAAAAATGGACTAGAAAAAGCAGAAGAAAGAATTTCAGATCTTGAAGACAGTCTTTTGAATTAACCCAGCCAGACAAAAATTTAAAAAAAGAATTTAAAAAAATGAGTGAAGCACTTGAGAAATATGGAATTATGGAAAGCTTCCAAACCTGCAAATCTAAAGTATTCCTGAGGGAGAAGAAGAAAAAGTAAAAGTGTGTAAAACCTATTTAAGGGAATAATTGTGGAAAACTTCCCTGGTCTTGCTAGAGATTTAGACATCAAGATAAAAGAAGCTTAAAGAATCCTAATAACAGCAAGACAAAAGTGCTTAATCAACTATAAAGAAAATCCGATCAGACTAACAGTGGACTTCTCAGCAGAAAGCTTACAAGCAAGAATGGGTTAGGGTCCTATTTTTAGTCTTCTTAAACAAAATAATTGTCTGCCAAAACATTTGTATGCTAAACTAAATTTCATGAAGGAAAGAGAAATAAAATCGTTCCCAGACAAGCAAACACTAAGAGAATTTGTCACCACTAGACCAGCCATACAAGAAATGCTCAAAGGCATTCTGAACATCAAAATGAAAGGTTGATTCTTGCCATTATAAAATACCATGAAATTATAAAATTCACAGGTCTTATAAAACAGTGACACAATTGGGATTAAAAAAGCAACTATATAACAATCAACATTATAACAAGAGCAGTACCTCACATATCAATATTAACTTTGAATATAAATGAACTAAATGCACCACTTAAAAGATAGATTAGCAGAAAGGAAGAAAATAGAATCCAAGTATATGCTGCCTTCAAGAGACTCATTTAACTGGTAAAGATTTTTATAGACTCAAGGTAAAGGGGTGAAACATATTTTATGCAAATGGAAACCAAAAGTGATCAAAGGTAGCTATAATTGCATCAGATAAAAGAGGCTTTAAACCAACAACAGTAAAGAAAGACAAAGAAGATCATTATATAATGATAAAAGAATCAATTCAATAACAAGATATAACAATCCTAAATATATATGCATATAACACCAGAGCTCTCACATGCATAAAACAAATACTACTAGACCTAAGAAAAGAGATATACAGCAATACAGTAATATTGGGGGATTTCAAGACTCCTCTGATAGCAGTAGACAGATCAAGACAGAAAATCAATAAAAAAAAATACTGGACTTAAACTGGACTCTAGAACAAACAGACATTTATAGAACGTTCTCCTCCAAAATCACACAATCTTCATTCTTATCATCAGCACATGAGACATTTTCAAAGATAGCCCATATGTTAGACCACAAAGCAAGCCTCAATAAATTAAAAAAAAATGAAAATCATATCAAGTACCTTGTCAGACCATAGTGAAATAAAACTGGAAATCATTTCCAAGAGAAACTCTCAAAATTATATGAATATGTGGAAATTAAACAACCTGCTCCTAAATGATCACTGAGTCAATAAGAAAATCAAGATGCATAGAATGGGCTCCAACTCTCTCCTGGAGAACAAAAGAGATGCCATATCACCGTTATTTCTTATAGCTGAATAATACTCCATGGTATACATATGCCACATTTTACTAATCCACTAATGAATTGATGGGCATTTGGGTTGTTCCCACATCTTTGCAATTGTGAATTGTGCTGCTATAAACATTCGGGTGCAGGTGTCTTTTTTATAGAATGACTTTTGTTCTTCTGGGTAGATGCCCAATAATGGGATTGCTGGATCGTATGGAAGGTCTACTTGAATCTGTTTAAGGAATCTCCATATTGCTTTCCACAGGGATTGTACTAGTTTACAGTCCCACCAGCAGCATATGAGTGTTCATGTGTCTCC
>CM052457.1:48753205-48781130 GCA_028533085.1 Varecia variegata
GGTACACAAGTTCAGGTTATTTATATTGCCCATGTCCCCCCCATCCTCCCGAATCAGAGCTTCAAGCATGACCATTCCCCCAGACAGTGCGCATCACACTCATCATCTACAAGAATCTATTTAGAACTCAGGAAAATTAGTAAGAAAAAATCAAACAACCCTATCAAAAAGCGGGCAAAGGACATGAATAGAAATTTTTCAAAAGAAAATATAAGAATGGCTAACAAACATATGAAAAAATGTTCAGCATCTCTAATCATCATGGAAATGCAAATCAAAACCACAATCACATATCACTTAACTCCAGTGAGAGTGGCCTTTATCAAAAAGTTCCAAAACAATACATGTTGGCATGGATGCGGAGAGACAGGAACTAGTGCAAACCCTGTGGAAAGCAATATGGAGATACCTTAAACAGATAGAAGTAGACCTACCATTTGATCCAGCAATCCCATTATTGGGCATCTACCCAAAAGAACAAAAGACATTCTATAAAAAAGCCATCTGCACCCGAATGTTTATAGCAGCGCAATTCACAATTGCAAAGATGTGGAAACAACCCAAATGCCCATCAATTCATGAGTGGATTAGTAATATGTGGTATATGTATACCATGGAGTATTACTGAGCTATAAGAAATAACAGTGATATAGAATCTCTTTTGTTCTCCTGGAAAGAGTTGGAACCCATTCTAGTAAGTGAAGTATCCCAAGAATGGAAATATAAACACCACATGTACTCACCAGCACTTTGGTTTCCCTGATCATCACCTAAGTTCACATTTGGGAATAACACCAATTAGGTGTCGGGCAGATGTGGGGGGTGGGGGGAGGGGATGGGTGTATCCCTACGTAATGAGTGCGATGCGCATTGTCTGGGGAATGGACACACTTGAAGCTCTGACTCAGGGGGCTGAGGGGGAATAGGCAATATACGTAACCTAAACTTTTATACCCCCATAATAAACTAAAATTAAAAAAATAATAAAGACTATTATAGATATGTAAAAAAGAAATAAATTTTTACAAACTTCTTTTTGGATATCTTTGTAATATTCTGTTTATTTTAGGAAATAATATTTTTGTTTTGCATCTTGGTAATTCATAAATAAAACATAAAAATGGCAGTGAAGAATAAATTTGTTTGGTAAATTATAAACAGTATTAACAATTGTGTTAGAACGTTTTGGGGTACAATAATCCATTGTCTCTTTCCTTTCTAGAATGCTATTTCTCATCACATGATAGTTCTGAAATAAAGGCTAAATGGTGCCAGTCATTAATTAGTAAGTTTGTAATACTATAACTACAGATATTGTTTCCTCCCAGTGTTTTCAGCATGACAACAATGACTGTGTATTTCCGTCATATACTATGTGTGGTATGTTCAGGTGCATGTTTATGCTTCCTAGCAGTTTCTTTAATTGAATATTTTGTTAACAATGCAATCCTCACAAGTACACTATCAATTAATCAGTGAAAGTGTCATTATCCAGTTTTACTTTAGAATTGAAGGTTTCAAGGTGCTTTATTTAAAAATTGTAAGTCAATTTTAGTAATCTCCCTTGCCACTTGTGTAAATTTATATATGCACATATCAGTACTATAGGCAAGTTGGAAGCAGTCATTTTTGTTCTTTTTTTTTTTTTTTTGAACCTTACAGTCTCTTTATTTTTTTAAATTTATTTCAACTTATTATGGAGTTACAAAAGTTCAGGTTATATATATTGCCTATGTCCCGCCCATCCCCCCAAATCTGAGCTTCAAGCGTGTCCACCCCCCAGACAGTGCACATCGCACTCCTCATGTAGGTATACACCCATTCCCTCCCCCCACCCCCACCTCAGTCTGATACCCAATTGGTGTTATTCTCAAATGTGCACTTAGGTGAATCCCTTTTGGTCTCCTGGAGAAAGTTGGAACCCATTCTATTAAGTGAACTATCCCAAGAATGGAAAAATAAGCACCACATGTACTCACCATCAAATTGGTTTTTGTTCTTTTTGGTTTTTGTTTGTTTCAGTAGTTCTACCAATACTTAGCAGGACTTAATCATATTTATGTAATGAAAGTTGTTAACTGAAAGGTGCCTTCCCTCCCCCCAAAAATGATTTGACTATTCACTAACTTTCTATGGCCTTGGTGGTGATAAATGAGCATTTGTTCTGCCATTAGTGGTTTTATTCCTGTTTATTTTATGCTTAACTTGATCTGTTTTGTCCTATGTATGTAAGCCTTTCTAATTTGGCCAAGAAACATACATATGTTTAACGGATTTGTCTACTTATTGGGTTAACTCAATCAGTAAATTTAACTGAATCCAAGATCATAGGCTTGGTCTCACGTGGACCTGTTAATTTTATTCTCATTCTTTGTTGAAAACTACATCCTTAAGTATGCTCAGCTGTTTCACCCCACAGTGACTTCAAAAGAAAAGGTATTAATAAAATGTGCCTACATTGAACTGGTAAGGTTTCAATCCTATGAATATTGTAAGCCATTGCTCACAAGAGAAATTGGGTAAGAAACTGTGAATATATCAGTGCAAATACAACACTATTGAGGATGCCTCATTAGAGTGTTTTTGCATATAAAGGAGACAATATCTACATCTTTTATGAACATGGGTCAATGGAAACAAACTACATTACCTAGTATTTGTATCCTAATAGTAAATGTGCTGACAAGATATATTATTTTACCTCATTCAAGAGTTATATTTTAAGCATTATATTTTCTATCAATGGTTTTTGCTTTAAATTTGTTTATTTTTCATAACATATGCAATACAGTTAACAAAATATGACTTGCCTCAGATAGTGGCTTAGGTATTATGTGAACTTATTATTATGAAGGATTTGGGAATAAGTTTAAAATTCTTCTCTGTTACCTATGACATTAGTAACTTATTCAAAAGTGTGGAGAGATTGCCATTTTTTTTTTTTTGAGGGAAGCCTGAGACACAGGACAGATTTGTGTTCTCTGATATTGTGACAGATTGTGTACAATTCTAGAGGGCCTTTCTTTCCTCTCTTGATTGTGTTTATACCTATATTGTTTTTTCCCCAAGGTGAAAAAATATGACAAAGTGCATAGGTCAGTAGATGTTTTAGCTTGGTCTGTCAGATGGTTGTTTCTGTGGATTGCTTTTGTCTTTAAAGTATTCTTTCTTGGCATGTGGTCACTTAAACAGCTATAGATCTGTTTCTTTCATATTATAAATCTCAGATACATGGGAGCATTTGAAAATAAATACTTTATGATGTTCACTATTATTTTTCTTTTCAAACCATTCAATAAATAATAAAGAACAAAAAGCAAATTATGACCCATCATCTTGTCTGCCTCACCCTATGTGTAATGAGACACAGGAAGTTTTACCTCTTTGTTAGCTGATTTTTTTCATTTCTGCCTCTTGACAAATTATCTGATGGAGATTCTCTCCTTGTGATTATTTTAAGATTGAAAAGGATCCCCACAGTGCCAAAAATGCAGAGTAAGATGTTCTAATGCTTTGCAGGAGCTCTTCCATTTCCAATATTTGAAAGATAATTTTTGGAAGTTTTATGTATAGAATGACAAGATTTCCACTTAAATTTCTGGACTGTAAATTATTTACAATCCCTAGAGAAATAAATGGAGATCTAATGAGTGGCAGATCAAGGGTATATTCTTTGTCTCTTTTATGTCTTTACAAAGGGGAGGGGTTATAATCTCATTCAGGCAGTCAGGACCTTCTCTCTACAATAGCTTATTCTCCACATCGCATTATGTTGTCAAAGAAAGAATCAATGAGTATCTACGGTACGGTAGATGATGGTTTTCTATATGCAGCTTTCCTTGGTTGCCAGGGAATATCAGTAAAGGCAATTAGCAATTCCCGAAGAATAATGTATTTCAGTTTTTATAAAAAGCACTCACATTAAAAAACCCAGATACACCAAATTGTTTTTTTTTTTTTTTAATTTTCTGGATTGTTACTGCCTGTCTATTTAAATAGCTTCTTTGGAAACTGGAAACTATTTGGAATTTCAAGTGAAATGTGATTATTCTCTTTGGAACTCAACTTACATTCTAAACATTTCCTCATTATCTCTATCAGTACTATTCTAGAGGAAAGGAAGAAATCCTCTTCTATTGAAGTACTGGGTTGGTGTGGGATTTTCTTTCAATTTGTAAGTTGAATTTTTACCTAGATTTATTTTCCTATTCTTTACCTCCCTACTCCAATTTATGTGTACATGGAAAAAACTAGAGGACAATAGTTTTTTGGATAACCAAATATAACTCAAAACTTTTCTTCTATTATGTCCTTTCAGTTATAGTATTAGTGCAAGTAATTCTGATTATCTTGACTATTATTACTTTTCTCCACTTTCCAGCAGGTGATTCCATAGCTTCTTCTGGTATGAAATAGGGTCGCTCCAAGTCAGAATGTTATATTACTTCTCTGAAGGACATCAGTGTAAAATGGATAAATGAAGATGAAACAGACCAAGATCCAAGATTATAAAAGCTACACCTGGTGATTTCTTGCTATCTCATGGAACTACCAGTTATTGGATTAATTATTCACTCAATAAGTATTTGCCTAGTCTTTTATATTACAGGATATTGTTAGGTGTTGGGCATATAACAGTAATGCACTTATAATAATTAGTGAATGTAAGTTTGTAAGATGAACTAAATGTGATAATCAGCAAGTTATATTTTACATATGGGTTTTATGTTATTTTAAAAGTTATACTGAATATAATTTTCACAAAACATGGGAAGGTACCAAATATTATATAAAGACATCTTGCCTACTAACAAAGATAAGACTTTTTATTCTATTTACTATTCTTTGACACTTTATTAGACTTTCAAATCTATTTTTCAGTCTTCATAGTTAAAACATGACCCAATCAATAGTGGCAACTCAGAAGAGTTAACCAAAAATTTGTAAAATGAAGCCAAAGAGAATATGTTAACAGGATTGAGCACATTTTAAAGGTAAAATCATTTCATTTGTGAGAAGAATATTACAGTAATATAGAGACAAATTAATCTAATTTGTCTATGAAAACAAAGGAAACATTGAATAATATGTAAGTTATAAACTCAGAGAAATTTTAGAACTCTAAAAAAAATCAGAGCAGCGAAAACCATTTCCCAGAGAATCTGTACATAGCTTAAGATAGTCAAGTTAACTGTTCCTAACAGCCTACTGTTGACTGGAAGGCTCAATGATAACATAAACAGTTGATTAACACATATTTTGTATGTTATATGGGTTATATATTGGATTCTTACAATAAGAGAAAGTGGATCATCATAAAGGTCTCCACCCTTGTATTCACGTTGAGTAGGCTGAGGAAAAGGAAGAAGAGGAGAGGTTGGTCTTGATTTTTTAGGCATGGCAGAGGTGGAAGAAAATCCACATGTAAGGGGACCCACACAGTTCAAACTCATGGTGTTCAAAGGTCAACTGTAGTTGGTTTTGCTCTATGTTTTGTGTATCTAATTTAAAAATTCTATTGTTTGAAAGTGTGGGCTCTGGATTCAGGTGGACCTGTGAATAGTGCTCTCTGACACCAGGGGAGTTAACTAATGTAACCTCAGGCTTTCACCTATAAAATGTATATACATTTGCATGCCACCTAATGATGTTTTGGTCAATGATGAGCTGCATGTATAATGGTGTTTCCATAAAATTATAATGGAGCTGAAAATTCCTATTGTGCAAATACTTACCATTGTGTTACTATTTCCTTACATTATTCTGTACAGTAATGTGCTGTATGGATTTATAGCCTAGGAGCAATAGGCTATACCATATAGCCTATGTAGTAGGTTATACCATTCAGGTTTGTGTAAGTACACTCTGTGACGTTAACACAACAATAAAATCACCTAAAATGTATACCTCAAAAAAAAATAAAGTTTTCTCTAAAAATGGTGAATATTATCTTGGAATTCCTTATGGCAAATTTTCTTTCTGAATGTTGGCCATTTTCTTCTTCTGTATGTATTGTAATATTAATTTTAAACATCTCTGTTTAAATATCAAATTGGTCCAACATCAGTATCACAATCATCAAAACAAAGACAAAATTGCATGATCATAAAATTTATCTGCTTTCTCCATTTCTTTAATCTTTTTTCATGGATTACTTCATATTTCTCCCAGCTCCATTTTGCCTTCACTAGGTAGATTACTGTCACTTTCTCTATAGAAGCATGACCAAGATATATATCCAAACCTCAGTATTCCTAAAGCTATGCCCATCTCTAAAGTATGGTTAGATAAGATATACTTTCAATTTGCTAATTATGACGATTGAAAATTATGTAGAGGGAATTATATAAATTAATCTCCTTCTATATTGAGAATAACAAAAAGGATATTTGCCTTCTTATTTATATAAGGGAAGACATGAAACTTCCGATTAAATAGTCAAAGCATTGTAATCATCCTGATTCTATATTTATCCATTATAATCAGAATTCCTGTCATTCATCTCCCAGTGCTTTATATTTATATTCTTCTAATCCAAAAGATCCCCACATTCCAGTTCATACATACTGCATTTTTGTCACTAAAGATGATGAAGAGTTTTCTTTTTAATGGAGTCTGCCTTACTAATGCAAACATTTTCAATTTTATTTAAATGTAATGCTTCACTGTATACAATGGAAAAGAGATCACAGACTAACTACATTACTTTACTAAGATACTCTCTGAATTGTTATTCTTTATGTAAACTGAAGTTTTACAATAATGCCTATTAAAGTCAATTTCCATGTTAGATACCACATCTTGCTGCTTTATGTAAACAGTTTCCAACATAAAATTAGCTGATTGCATTTAATGCTACTGTAATTCTCCAGCATAAATACTTGTACTGATGTTTAAAGCTGTATGTTTCTTCTCATTTCTTCTTTAGTTGATGTCTAAACCTCAGATTTTGAAGTGAAAAAAATATCACCTTTGTTATGTCAAAGGTTGAATGGCAAAATTGAGATACAGAGTTTTAGTAAATTCACACAGAAGTTTAATGTAATGGAAATAATTCAAAAGTAGGGAGGCTTTGTGAAGCTTAAGAATATAGATAAAATAGGCAGTATTATGGCAAGTATGTTTTTTCTTTCTTTCTATGTGCTCGGCTATATAATACTGATCATTGAGAATTAAAATATTCTGTATCTGTAGGACACTTCTCTTAAGGTACTTACTGTGTTTTCCAGATTGTAAGGCATTCTTTCCCCCCCCATTAGAATAAATTGTTTCCCATCGCATACACTAACAGTTCCACTTGGAAATGTTTCCACTTTTGAAGATACGTTTTGAAGAAAAAGAAGATATGGCTGATTGAATAGAAAGAGATCAATTAACAGACATGAAAATAACACCTGTAGCCATGTAAATTTAAATACCATTTATAGGGAAATCATTAAAAATAATTGCAAAATCAAGAACTTCATCTTCATGCAGGGCATCTCATGTCCCAAATAACAGAGCAAGCCATTCTGCTTGTCAATACTATTTTTCAAGTTCTTACAGATGACGTGCATATGTTATGGAGTTGTATGGTAAATGTCTTCTGTTCCCAAAAGACTTCAAAGACCAAGAAGAAGGATATGCATATAATGATAAAAAAGTTAAAAAATTATTTTAAAGTGATCTCTGAGTGAATAAGTCTGAGAATTTTTAAAAAAGCAAATACTTATTGAACACATAGTATGTACAAAGGTTGTACTGATCACTGAGAGTTATCTTAATGATTAATAAACTATCATGTTGCTTACAGCACATTGGGATATATGAATATATGCAAATAGTTAATCTAGTGCAAAATATGAATGCCATAAAAGTGATATGGGCAAAGTGCCAGAGATCTGAGAAATGCCTGGGGCATATTTGGGAGAAAAATCTTGCAAGAAATAAAAACTTCTAGTTTTACTTTACAGGACAGGATGTAGTGTGGCAGATACAAGGTCATTTGATATTTTGGCACAAGGGTCAGGTGTGGGGTGGGGTTGAACAAAGGCTCGAGGGTGGGAAACGGGAACAGATCCAACTTCAAGGGATACAAGGAAGCAAGCTTGGAGTAAATGATGTGTGTGTGTGTGTATGTGTGTGTGTGTGTGTGTGCATGTGTGTGTGTTTTTCTTTGGTGAATTGCTTAATTCTGTTTGCAATATCCAAATCGGTAGCTGCAAATTTAAACCACTGGTCATGGCATTTGGTGTATAGTTTTCATGTGAGTGGATAATATTGGCTTAAACATCAGGTATTGCATAACAAATTATTTTAGGTGGGAGTCATCACTGTTCTGTTTCCTCACATTTATTAAAGAAACAATAGAAAGAACATTGGACTAGAAATCAAGAGAAATAGAATGTAATTAAAGCTTTTCAAATTACTTTTCTCTGCCATTGGCTAGGTTGCTTTATCTTCTGAAGCCACATTTTTTGTCTACTTATTTCTTAAAGATTTGAAGAGAAAATCAGATAATAAATGAAAATACATTGTAAAGTTCAAAACAATATATATATATTTGTATAATATTAATATAAAATATATATTGTAGAACTTACAAGAACTCTTACAGCATTTAAATTCTGAGTCACATCTAAGTAAAATGACCTCCAAGAAATGTCTCAAATTATTTGATTTTCTCAGAATTTTATTGAATATGAGCTAAAATAAATGGGTCATTAAATTGGTCTTTGGTATTATTTTGCCAATGTTTTAGGTTTTTCTTAAAGTTTTATTTTATATTTAATTGACAAATAAGAATTGTATGTATTTGTGGAGTGCAATGTGATAGTTCTATACATGAATACATTGTGGAATGATCAAATCAGACTAACATATCCATCGTCTGCAATGCTTACCTTTTCTTTGTGGTGAGAACATTTAAAATGAATTATTTTATGCATTTTGATATATACAAAACATTGCTATTAGCTATAGTCACCATGCTGTATAATGTACCACTTTTTAGGTTTTGAATATATTAATGGACTGATTAAATTTTTCTACTCATTCTTCTTTTAAACTATTGCATAGTTTTTCACAAACTGTTACCTGTACACTTATGTACAAACACACACACATACACACACACAAAGACATACACACTCTTACTGAATGTGTCCTCAGAATATCTTAAAGGAACTGGTGTTGAATCTGTAAAACAGATCTTTTCTGATTATAGTTTCCCAATGCTTCATTTTCTGCTAAACTTAACCTTCTAAAAGTATGGTTAATAGAAAAAGAAACAATTTTTTCCCAAAGTATTGTAGCCAGGCTGAAAACTTCATGAAATATTTTCTAGTTACATTATGGCTCTAATACAATTCCAAATAACAATTTCAACTCTATTTCTTCAATTATTTTTGTTAGAAATCATTGTTGGTGATCTTGAAACTTTATAGCTGAGTGGAAAACTGTTAAATACTTGGACATTAGTGTGGATAATAAATTTTTTGAAGACTTTTAGTCTTTAAAAATGTTTAAAATGTAGGTTCATGCTGTCATTATACATTGCACAGTTTCATGGGAATATATTTTAATAGTGTTATTCTGGTAAGCAGTTCAAAAAGATTACCCTAAGGAGATTCTCCCTTTTCTTTCACTCATTGTTTCTTTCCATCTTTTCTCTCTTTTCTTCTCTCTCTTTCTTATTTTTTCTCTCTTCTCACTCTTCCCTTTGCATATTTGCTTATCCTTTCACCAGGACATAATCTAATACTCTTAAGGGTGGAAGGGTGTAAATTGTAAATTACAAATATATAAAAAATGGGAATGTCTTTTGTTTTTTGGGTAGATGCCCAGTAATGGGATTGCTGGATCAAATGGTAGTTCTACTTGTAGCTCTTTGAGGCATCTCCATATTGGTTTCCACAGAGGTTGTACTAGTTTGCAGTCCCCCCAGCAGTGTATGAGTATTCCTATCTCTCTGCATCCACACCCACATTTACAGCTTTGGCACTTTTTGATAAAGGCCATTCTAACTGGCGATAAGGGATATCTCATTGTGGTTTTGATTTGCATTTCCCTGATGATTAGAGATGTTGAGCATTTTTTCATATGCTTATTAGCCATTAGTCTATCTTCTTTTGAAAAGTTTCTGTTCATGTCCTTTGCCCACTTACTGATAGAGTTGTTTGAGTTTTTCTTTCTGATTTTCCTGAGGTCTATATAGATTCTAGTTATAAGCCCTTTATCAGATGTGTAGCATGTGACAATTTTTTCCCATTCTGTAGGTTGTCTGTTTGCTCTCATGATAGTGTCCTTGCCTGTGCATAAGCTTTTTAATTTGATCAGGTCCCATTTATTTATTTTTGTTGTTGCTGTGATTGCCTTTGGGGTCTTCTTCACAAACTCTTTGCCTAGGCCAATGTCTATAAGAGTTTTGTCAACATTTTCTTCTAGAATTCTTATAGTTTGATGCCTTAGCTTTAAGTCTGTTATCCATCGTGAGTTGATTTTTGTGAGAGGTGAAAAGTGTGGATCCTGTTTCAGTCTTATACATATGGCTATCCAATGTTCCCAGCACCATTTATTGAATAAGGATTCTTTCCCCAGAGTATATTTTTGTCTGCTTTGTCAAAGATTACATGGTTATATGAGGATGATTTTATATCTGGGTTCTCAGTTCTGTTCAATTAGTCTATGTCTCTGTTCTTGTGCCAGTACCATGCTGTTTTAGTTACTATAGCCTTTCAGTATAGTTTGAGGTCTGGTAAATTGATAGCTCCCAATTTGTTCTTTTTGCTTAAGATTGCTTTTTCTATATGGGATCTTCTCTTGTTCCATATGAAGTGTAGAATTATTTTTTCTAGATCTGTGAGAAATGATGTTGGTATTTTAATAGGGATTGCATTGCATCTGTAGATCACTTTGAGTAGTATAGACATTTTAAGAATATTGATTCTGCCTACTCCTGAGCATGGTATGGTTTCCCACCTGTTTATGTCCTCTGCTATTTCTTTCTTCAGTGTTTCATAGTTCTCCCTGTAGAGGTCATTTACCTCCTTAGTTTAATATATTCTTAGCTACTTTATTTTCTTTTTTGCTATTGTGAAGGTTATTGAGTCTTCGACTTGGTTCCCAGTTTGACATTTGTTGGCTTATAGGAATTCTACTGATTTCTGTAAACTGATTTTGTAACCTGAGACTTTGCCGAATTTGTTTATCAATTTCAGTAGTCTCGTGGCAGAATCTTTGGGGTTTTCTAGATGTAAGATCACATGGTCAGCAAAGAGAGATAGTTTGACCTCTTCTGCCACCATTTGGATGCCCTTGATTTTCCTCTCTTGTTTGATTTCTCTGGCTAGGACTTTCAGCACTATGTTGAATAGGAGTGGTGATAGAGGGCAACCTTGTCTGGTTCCAGTTTTAAGTGGGAATGCTTTCAGTTTTTCCCTATTCAGTATGATGTTGGCTGTGGGTTTGTCATATATGTCTTGTATCATTTTTAGGTAAGTCCTGTCTATGTCTATTATGTTAAGTGTTCTTATCATAAAATGGTATTTGATTTTGTTGAATGCTTATTCTGCATCTATTGAGAGGATCATGTGGTCTTTGTTTTGTTTCTATTTATGTGCTGAATTACATTTATAAATTTGCATATTTTGAACTATCCCTGTATCTCTGGGATGAAGCCCATTTGGTCATGATGGATTATTTTTTTGATAAGCACCTGAATTCGGTTTGGTAGAATTTTTTTGAGAATTTTTGCATCTATATTCATAAGGGATATTGGTATGTAGTTTTCATTTCTTGTTGTGACCTTTCCTGGTTTTGGTATCAGGGTGATGTTGGCTTCATAAAAATGTATTGGGGATAATTCCTTCCTTCTCATTGTTTTGGAATAATTTCTGCAAGATAGGCACCAGTTCTCCTTTGTAGATGTGGTAAAATTTAGGTGTGAAACCATCTGGTCCTTGACTTTTCTTTTTAGGAAGTTTTTTTATTGCTGTTTCAATTTTGGTACTTGATATTGGTCTGTTATGGAATTCTATTTTTTCCTGGTTAAGCCTAGGGAGGCTGTGTGTTTCAAAGAATGTGTCCGTTTCCTCCATATTTTCCAGTTTATGTGCATAGAGATTTTTATAGCATTCATAGATGATACTTTGTATTTCTGTGGCATCAGTTGTAATATCTCCTTTTTCATTCCTGATGGAGCTTATTAGAGTTCTTTGTTTTGTAGCCAAAGGCATGTCAATTTTGTTAATTTTTCAAAGAATCAACTTTTTGTTTTATTAATCTTCCATATAGTTTTGTTTTTTATTGTCAATTTCATGTAGTTCTGCTCTGATCTTTGTTATTTCCTTCCTTCTGCTGTGTTTGGGGTCAGCTTGCTCATCCTTTTCTAGTTCTTTGAGTGGATTCATTAGATGGTTTATTTGTGATATTTCTGTCTTTTGGACAGAGGCATTTATAAATATAAACTTTCCTCTTAGGACTGCTTTAGCTCTGCCGCACATATTTTGGTAACTTCTGTCTCCTTTGTCATTTATTTCAAAGAATCTTTTGATTTCTATCTTGACTTCCTTGTTAATAAAATAATCATTCAGGAGAAGGTTGTTTAGTTTCCATGACTTTGTTTAGAGATGAGAGTTTCTGTTGGAGTTGATTTCTAATTTTATTGCACTGTGGTCTGAGAAGATCCATGGTATAATATCTATTCTTTTACACTTTTGAGACATGGTTTTTTACCTGGGATATGGTCAATATTATAGAGTGTCCCATGAGCTGGTGAGCAAAACGTATATTCAGTAGTTTGGGGGTTGAATGTCTTGTAAATGTCAGTCAGTCCCATTTGTTCTAGAGTTCTGTTAAGCCAATATTTTTTTGATAATTTTTTTGGAGGATTTGTCCTGTTCTGTCAGAGGGGTGTTGAAGCCTCAGGCTATTATGGCATTGCTGTTTATCATTTTGTTTAGATGAAGTAGGGTTTACTTTATGAATCTAGGTATACCTGAGTTGGGACCATAAATATTTAGAATTGTTATGTCTTCTTGTTGAACTGTACCCCTCACCATTTACAGTGACCCTGTTTGTCTTTCATTACTTTTGTTGATTTAAACACTAAGTTATCTGAATTCAAAACTGATACACCAGCCTTCTTTGGCTTCAGTTTTCTTGAAATATTATTTTCCATCCCTTCACCTTGAGTCTGAATACATACTTGCAGGTTACATGTGTTTCCTGAAGACAGCAGATACTTGGCTTGTGTATATATATTCAGTCAGCCTATGTCTCTTTAATGGGCAGTTCATTCCATTCTCATTTATTGAGATAATTGATAAGTGTGGCAAATTTCTTTTCATCCTGTTGAGTTGAACTTTGTTGCTTTGATTTCTTTGTTGAGCCATTATGATATCTGGCCTTTGACCTTTAGCTTTTGGGTGATGAAAAGACTGTTCTTTTCCATTAAATATCTTTGACATCTTTGTCAAAAATAAATTTGTCCTATATGTGTGGGTTTATTTCTGGATTTTGATCTTGTCCCTGGATCTATTTGTGTATCTTTATGCAAATACTACATTTTCTTGATTAATATAGCCTTATAATAAATTTTGGAATCACATAATAATAAATCTATTTTTTTTCAAAATTTTTTGGCTATTTTCTTTATCATTTATATTTCCATATAAATTTTGGTATCATTTTCTACACAAATATCTACTGGAATTTTGATTGAAATTGCATTGAATATTTTAATTAATTGTGAAGAAAATTCATATAATAACAACACTGAGTTTTCCTGCCCATAAATGGAGTATTTCTAGATTCATATATATGTTATTTAATTTATCTAGTGATTTATAAATGTCAATTTATACATTTTAGATCTTTTTTGTTAATTTCCCCTAAACATTTTATCTTTTGTGATATTATTACTTTTTTTATTTCCTGTTTAAATTGAGATTTATTTTTTTATTATTTTATTATTTATTTTTTTATTTCCTGTTTATGATGGGATTTATTCCCTCCCTCACTCACTCCTTCTTTCCTCCTTTCATTCCTCTCTCTTTCTGTGTAGGACTTTATGTTCAGAAGAGAAACTGATTTATTTAGCTATACATGTGAACTTAAAGTTTGTGTTGTGTGTGTGTTTAGTTTCCGTGAAAAGTACTGTGTTTGCATTTCATTGTTTCTAACTTTCTTCCATTGTGATAATTCCTTAATGATATGATATTTTAGCATATGCACTTATTACATTTTTCTTATCTAATTTTAGAGTTAAGACCACCTCCTATAGTCTCCTTACCCCGTTTTTACCATACACAATTATGAAATGCATATTGTCATATATGTCTGATTGTGGAGCTGGGATGTAAATGTAAACATTCGGATGTTAGCTCCCAGGGTATTCACATACTTACTTTCACTAAGTACTGAACCATTGTTCTAAAAATATATATCCTTTAATCTAAATAC
The DNA here is from genome assembly GCA_028533085.1 of Varecia variegata. Taxonomy (NCBI): domain Eukaryota; kingdom Metazoa; phylum Chordata; class Mammalia; order Primates; family Lemuridae; genus Varecia; species Varecia variegata. Next base: position 48,767,648 of record CM052457.1, read on the forward strand.
CATGGCAGTATGTGAGTATTTTATTTCCTCATATTATCAGCAAGATTATTTTTAACATTTTAAATTTTTTCTAATATGGTTCTTGTAATGTGGTTTCTAATTGTTTTGTTTTTATTTCTGAGGATATTAATGAAGGCATGTAATTATTTAAATATTTATAATAATACATACTTAAAAGGATTGCTATGAATGCTTTACAAATTAATATATGTAAAACAATTCTTAGAAACATAGTATTAGCTATTTCTATTATTGCTATTATTATCATATATTAGTCAGTTTTTCTCTTTCTGTGATTTGCCTGTTCCTATGCTTTCCCCAAATTTCTATTGGGTTTCTTGTCATTTACTTATTTCCAAATGTTCTTTTGTATTACAGATATCAATCCCTCATCTGTTTAAATGGAGAAAATATCACCCACCTTCAACTCTTGTCACAAAACGGGTAACTTTGTCTTTTAAGTAATTAAGTAAAGAAAACTGTGCAATTTGGATATGGATAAATTCATTTATTTTTCTCCTTACAAGTATTTTTCTTTTGGGAAGTGTTTTAAGAATGTCTTCATTATTCAAAATGACAATTTTTAGAAATTTTTTATATTAGCTTTAGAGCTGTATATTTGGGCCTCTAATCCATTTGGAATTCAGGAGTGATATAGAGGTAAAATTTTATGTTTTTATGACTTTCAATTTACTGAGCCTATTTTTCCAATAACATTTATTTAAAACTCCATTCTTTATACTACTAATGCGTGATGTCTCATATATCACACACTTATATTATAAATGGTTCTTGTTATTTTAATTTCTAAAAATTTATTTTTATAGAATATACATTTATACATATCTACTTGTATCATATGACTTTGCTAAACTCAGTTATTAACTTTAGTAGTTTTCTTGCAGATTGCTTAACATTTTTCTACACACCTGATCCTGTTTGAGAATAGTTTTATTTCTTATGTTATAATCCAAATGTGTTATATTTCATTTTTTAAATTATTACAGTTACTAGGACCTCCAGTGTGATGTTAAATAGGAGTGGTGAGAATAGACATGTTTGACTTATTCCTGATGTTTCAAAAATGTGTTTAGTCTTTTATCTTTAAGTATAAAGATAGTTGTGGCTTTTATATTAATGGCCTTTATCAGATTGAGTAAATGGACCTGCATGCCTAGCTTGCTGAGTATGAATCATAATTAAGTATAAATTTAATCTAATGGTCTTTCTGCATAGCTGATGTTCATGTACTATTTATTTTGTAGTTTGTTGACATAATGAATTATGTTAATTGGTTTTTACTAACAGTTTTATTGATAAAAATGTGACATTTTATTTATGTACAATTGACAAATAAAACTTATACATATCTAAATTATACAACTTGATGGCTTAATATATGTATACATTGTAAGATGATTACCACAATCAAGTTAATTAACATATCCATTATTGCTCATAGTTACCATTTTTTTTGTGCTGAGAACTCTTGAGATCTACTCTCTTAGCAAATTTAAAGTATATAATAGATCATTATTAATTATATTCACCACATTGTACATTAGGTCTTCGGAATTTATTCATTTTATCACTAAAAATTTGTGCTTTTTGACCAATGTTACTCCTTTTTCACACCCCTAAAAGCTTGGTAACCATAATTCTACTCTCTGTTATTATGAATTTGACTTTTTTAAAATATTCCTAATTAAGTCAGATAATGTAGCATTTGTCTTTTTGTGTCTGACTTATCTTACTTAGCATAATGTCCTGAAAATTCATCCATGTTGTTGCAAAGACAAAGAGAGAATTCTAAAATCAGCAAGAGAAAAACATTAAGTCAGATATAGGGAACTTCCCATCAGAGTCGCAGAAAATTTTATAGCAGAAACTTTATAGGCCAGGAGAGTGGGATGATGTATTCAACGGTCTGTACAGCAACAACAACAACAATAAAATCCTGTCAGCCAAGAATACTGTACTAAGCCAAGCTGTCCTTCAGAAAGGAAAAAGAAATAATATCTCAGACAAGCAAAAGCTGAGTGAATTTATCACAGATTGTCAGCCCTACAAGAAATGCTTAAGGGAGTGCTAAATCTTACAATGAAAAGACAATACCACCATGAAAACAAACAAGAGTATAAAACTCACTGGCAGAGTAGTTACACACTGAGAAAGATAAACCAATCATATTATTATCCCTACCGGAAAACACCAAAATGAAAAGATAAACAATAGGGGATGGGTAAATTGACACCTAATGGGTACAATGCACACTATCTGGTGATGGGCATACTTATAACTTTGACTCAAACTATACAAAAGCAATTCATTTATCAAAAACATGTGCACACCTGTAATATTGTGAAATAAAAAGAAAAGAAAAGAGAATATACAAAACAACCAAAAAAATCATTGAAAAATGACAAAAGTAAGTTCTCACCTATCAATAATAAATTTGAAAATAAATGGATTAAATTTATCACTTAAAAGATACAGAATAGCTGAATGGATAAATCAAACATGACCTAACTAGATGCTGCCTGTAGGAAACTCACCTTATCAGTAAATACACATACAGATTCAAAGTGAAAAGATGGAAAAAATATTCCACACAAACAGAAACCAAAAGTGAACAGGAAGATCTATAATTATATCAGGAAAAAACAGACTTTAAGTAAAAAACATAAACATCAACAAAGAAAGATTATTAAATAATGATATAGGGATAAATTCAGCAAGATATAACAATACTCAAATACAGTAATAGTTTGCAGATTTAACGCCATCCTACTTAACCATTAAACAGATAAATCACCTGCACAAGAAAGCAAGAAAAAACCATTGAATTTAAACTTCATTTTGGACCAGATGGACCCAACAGACATTTACATAATATGTTATCCAATAGCTGTAGAATGCACATTCTTCTCATAAGCATATGGAACATTCTCTATGATATAAAATTTATTAGGCTGCAACATAATTTTTTTTAATTGAAATCATGTCAAATATCTTCTTTCTTTTCAATGTTTCACCATTGACTTTATTTTTTTCAGCTTATTATGGGGGTGCAAAAGTTTAGGTTATATTGCCCATGTCCCTCCAACCCCCAAGTCAGAGCTTCAAGCATGTCCATTCCTCAAATATCTTCTTATACCACAACAGAATGAGACTGGAATTCAATAACAAGAGCAACTTTGGAAAGTATACAAATACATGGAAATATATTCCTAGGTATTTTATTTTCTTTGTTGCTATTTTGAAGGGTATTGAGCCCTTAATTTGGTTCTCCATTTGACTGTTATTGGCATATATGAATGCTTCTGATTTGTGTTTATTGATTTTGCATCCTGAGTCTTTACTGAATTCATTGATCAATTCCAGGAGTCTTTTGGTTGAAGCCTTGGGGTTTTCCAGATATAGCATCATATCATCAGCAAAGAGTGAGAGTTGATCTCTTCTTTCCCTATTTGGACTCCCTTGATTCTGCTCTCTTGCCTGACAGCTCTCGCAAGGACTTCCAATACTATGTTGAAAAGTAATGGGGACAATGGGCAGCCTTGTCTGGTTCCAGTTCGAAGTGGGAATGATTTCAATTTTTCCCCACTGAGTATGATGTTGGCTGTGGGTTTCTGATATATGGCTTGTATCATTTTTAGGTAGGTCCCGTCTATGCCTATTTTGTTGAGCGTTCATACCATTAAAGGGTGTTGAATTTTGTCAAATGCTTTTTCTGCATCTATTGAGAGGATCATATGGTCTTTATTTTGGCTTCTATTTATGTGATGAATTACATTTATAGATTTGTGTATGTTAAACCATGCCTGCATCTCTGGGATGAAGCCCACTTGGTCATGATGGTTTATTTTTTTGATAAGCACTTGGATTCAATTTGCTAGGATTTTATTGAGAATTTTTGCATCTATATTCATAAAAGATATTGGGCTGTAGTTTTCTTTTATTTGCATCCTTTCCTGGTTTTGGTATCAATGTTATATTGGCTTGGTAAAATGTGTTGGGGAGAATTCCATCCTTCTCGATATTGGAGAATAGTTTATGTAGGTTGTGCCCAGTTCTTCTTTGTAGGTGTGACAAAATTCGGGTGTGAACCCATCTGGACCAGGGCTTTTCTTTTTGGGAAGGTTTTTTTATTGCTGTTTTGATTACAGTTCTTGATATTGGGCTATTCAGGAATTCTATTTCTTCCAGGTTGAGTCTGGGAAGGCTGTGTGTTTCTAAAAATTTGTCTGTTTCCTCCACATTTTCCAGTTTGTGTGCATAAAGATTTTTGTAGAATTCATAAATGATATCATGTATCTCTGTGGCATCGATTGGGATTTCTCCTTTCATGTTCCTGATGGAGGTTATTAGAGATTTTTCTTTTCTGGTCTTGGTTAGTCTAGCCAAAGGTGTGTCTATTTTGTTTATCTTTTCAAATTACCAACTTTTTGTTTTATTAATCTCCCTTATGGTTTTTTATTGTCCTTTTCATTTACTTCTGATTTGATCTTAATAATTTCTGGCCTTCTGCTGGGTTTGGGGTCGGTCTGTACTTCTTTCTCCAGCTCTTTGAGTCTATTCATTAGGTTGTCCATTTGTACGTTTTCTGTCTTTTTTTTTTTTTTGAGACAGAGTCTCACTCGGTTGCCGGGGCTAGAGTGAGTGCCGTGGCATCAGCCTAGCTCACAGCAACGTCAAACTCCTGGGCTTAAGCGATCCTACTGCCTCAGCCTCCCGGGTAGCTGGGACTACAGGCATGCACCACCATGCCCAGCTAATTTTTTTTTCTATATATTTTTAGTTGGCCAGATAATTTCTTTTTATTTTTAGTAGAGATGCGGTCTCGCTCTTGCTCAGGCTGGTCTCGAACTCCTGAGCTCAAACGATCCGCCCGCCTCAGCCTCCCAAGTGCTAGGATTACAGGCGTGAGCCACCGCACCCAGCCCGTTTTCTGTCTTTTTGATATAGGCATTTAAGGAAATGAATTTTCCTCTCAGGACTGCTTTAGCTGTGTCCCAGAGATTTTGATAAGTTGTGTCTCCTTTGTCATTTAATTCAAAGAATCTTTTGATTTCCATCTTGATTTCTTCATTTATAAAATAATCATTCAGGAGAAGGTTGTTTAGCTTCCATGACTTTCAGTAGGAATAAGAATTTCTGTTAGGGTTAATTTCTACCTTTATTCCACTGTGATCTGAGAAGATACATGGTATAATTTCTATTTTTTAAATTTTTTTAAGACATGCTTAATGTCCTAGGATATGGTCAATCTTAGAGAATGTCCCATGAGCTGATGAGAAGAATGTATATTCAGTGGATTTTGGGTAGAATGTCCTGTAGATGTCAGTCAGGCCCATTTTTTCTAGCATTCTATTTAAGTGAGAATGGCCTTTATCAAAAAGTCCCAAAAAATACATGTTGGCGTGGATGCGGAGAGACAGGAACACTCATACACTGCTGGTGGGACTGTAAATTAGTGCAACCCTGTGGAAAGCATTATGGAGATACCTTAAACAGGTTCAAGTAGACCTACCATTTGATCCAGCAATCTCATTATTGGGCATCTGCCCAAAAGAACAAAAGTCATTCTGTAAAAAAGACACCTGTACCCGAATGTCTATGACAGCACAATTCACAATTGAAAAGATGTGGAAACAACCCAAATCCCCATCAATTCATGAGTGGATTAGTAAAATGTGGCATATATATACCGTGGAATATTACTCATCTAAAAGAAATAATGGTGATATTGGATCCCTTTTGTTCTGGAGAGAGTTGGAACCCATTCTGTTAAGTGAAGTATCCCAAGAATGGAAAAATAAGCATCACATGTACTCACCAGCAAATTGGTTTCCCTGATCATCACCTAAGTGCACATTTGGGAATATCAGCAAATGGGTTTCGGACTGAGGTGGGGTGGGGGGAGGGGATGGGTGTATACCTACATGATGAGTGCATTGCTCACTGTCTGGGGAATGGACACGCATGAATGTTCTGACTCGGGGGGATGGGGTTGGGGGGAGGGGATGGGGGTATAACTACATGATGAGTACGATGCATACTGTCTGGGGAATGGACACGCTTGAAGCTCTGACTTGGAGGGATGGGTGGGACATGGGCAATATATATAACCTGAACTTTTGTCCTCGTATGATAAGCTGAAATAAATAGACAAAACAAAATAAAAAATCAACAAAAAACACAAATACATGGAAATTAAAGAAGCTCACAAATAACATTTGGATCAATGAAAGATTTAAGGAGAAAATAAAAAAAAATTCTGCTGTAGGTACTCAAAATGAAAGGTCCCATTCCCTGCAGATGCCTCCAGGTGGTGGCTAAATTATCTCTCTCAGCAGCTGCTGGTAGGGAAAGGGGAGGGGAGAATGAAGCTTTATGGTGCCTGCCAATCGACTTGGGTCTTCAGACCAAGAGGTGCCCTGAAGGAGCTGGGGGCCTGGTGCCCTGTCTGCAAGAGGCTGATGGCTCACTGGCAGCGGCTGTCTCTGGGCTGGTGTGGGCAAGTCTCTCTGCTCAGGAGCCCACCCGCAGTCCAAAATGCAAGGCAGGGGAAAGGTAGCTGCTCCACCTTCCCTTGTTACTGGTGGGGACCTACAGCAGACTCAGGGGTATTCAGATTGTGAGCTCCCTACCCGCCAGCCTTCCCAGGTGCTGCTTGCCTGGTGATTCCAGGAGAGCGGGTCAAATACCAAGGCCAAGAGGCATCAATCCAGCGCTAGAACAAATGGGCCTGACTGACATTTAGAGGATATTCTATCCAAACTCCACTGAATGTACGTTCTTCTCAACAGCTCATGGGACATTCACTAAGATTAACCATATCCTAGTACACAAAGCATGTCTTAAAAAATTAAAAAAATAAAAATTATACCATGCATCTTCTCAGATCACAATGCAATAAAAGTAGACATCAACCCTAACAAAAATTCTCATTTCTACTCAGAGTCATGGAAGCTAAACAACCTTCTCCTGCATGATTATTTTATATATGAAGAAATCAAGACGGAAATCAAAAGATTCTTTGTAGTAAAGGACAAAGGAGACACAAGTTACCAAAATCTGTGAAACTCAGCTAAAGCAGTCCTGAGAGGAAAGTTTATTTCCATAAACACCTATAGCCAAAAGACAGAAAATTCACAAATAGACAACATAATGAATATACTCAAAGAGCTGGAGAAAGAAGAACTGACTGATCCCAAACCCAGCAGAAGGAGTGAAATTAATAAGATCAAATCAGAACTAAATGAAATGGACAACAGGAAAACTATACGGGAGATTAATAAAACAAAAAATTGGTTCTTTTAAAAGATAAAGAAAATAGACATGCCTTTGGCTAGAGTAACTAAGAGCAGAAAACAAAAATCTCTAATAAGCTCCATCAGGAACATGAAAGGACAAATTAAATCTGATGCCACGGACCCTAAACACTTAATCAAGAAACTCTTAGAATTGATAGATGAATTCAGTAAAGTTACAGGATAGTAGTCATCCTATAAAAACCAGTAATCATTTTATACATCAATAATGTTCTAAATGAAAAGATTTTAAGAACACAATCCCATTTAATGTGGCTAAAAATATACCTTGTAATAAATTTAAATGATGAGGTGAAAGACCTCCAAAAGGAAATGTACGAAGTGCTGATGAAATAATTGAAGAGGACACAAACATGGGAAAACATCCCATGTTCATAAATTAAAAGAAAAAGTACTAATAAATGATCATACTGCCCAAAGAAATCAACAAATTCAATATAATTCCTATGAAAATGCCAATGACATTATTCAAAGAAGTAGTAAAAACAATCTTAAAATTTGCATGGAACCAGAAAAGACCCTGAATAGCCTAAATAATCTTGATAAAAAATAAAAAAGCTGGAGTAATCACACTATTTGACTTCAAAATATACTACAAAGCCATAGTAACCTAACCAGCATTGTATTGGTTTAAAAACAGATATATAAACAGACGGAAGAGAATAGAGAATATAGAAATAAATCAATTTTTAAACAGCAAAGTGATTTTTGACAAAGATGCCAAAAACATAGATTTAGGAACACACATCCTCTTGAATAAATGGTGCTGGCCAAATTGTATATCCATATGCAGATGAATAAAACTATAACACCAACCTCATCAACTACAAAAATCAAATGAAAATGGATAAAAGTCTTAAGCACAAAACTATGAAACTACTAGAAGAAGACATATGGGAAAGGCTTCAGGACATTGGTCTAGGCATAGATTTTATGGCTAAGACTGAAAAAGCACAGAGGCATTCATATATGCCAATAAGAGTCAAACTGAGAACCAAATCAAAGACTCAATACCCTTCACTATACCAACAAAGAAAATAAAGTACCTAGGAACATATTTAACTAAGGAGGTAAAAGACCTCTACAGGGAGAACTATGAAACAGTGAGGAAAGAGATAGCAGAGCACGTAAACAGGTTGAAAACCACACCATGCTCATGGATCAGAAGAATCAACATTGTTAAAATGTCCATACTACCCAAAGTGATCTACAGATTCAATGTAAACCCTATTAAAGTACCAATATCATTTTTCACAGATATAGAAAAAATAATTTTACGCTCTGTATGGAACCAGAGAAGACCCCATATAACGAAAGCAATTTTAAGCAATAAAAACAAAATGGGAGGTATTAATTTGTCAGACTTCAAACTATACTACAAGGCTGTGGTTATTAAAACTGCTTGGTATTGGCACAAGTACAGGGACACAGACCAGTGGAACAGAACAGAAAATCCAAATATAAAACCATCCTCATATAACCATCTAATCTTTGACAAAGCAGACAAAAACATACACTGTGGAAAAGATTCCTTATTCAATAAATGATGCTGGGAAAACTGGATAGCCACATGTAGAAGACTAAAACAAGACCCACACCTTTCACCTCTCACAAAAATCAAATCATGGTGGATAACAGAGTTAAACCTAAGGCATGAAATTACACGAACTCTAGAAGAAAATGTTGGAAAAATTCTTACAGACATCACCGTAGGGAAATAATTTATTAAGAAGACTCCAAAGGCAATCTCAGCAACAACAAAAATAAATAAATGGGACCTCATTAAATTAAAAGTTCCTGCACAGCCAAAGAAACTGTCACGAGAGCAAACAGATGACCTACAGAATGGGAAAAAATTTTGCATGGTACACATCCGATAAAGGACTGATAACTAGAATCTATTTAGAACTCAGGAAAATCAGCAAGAAAAAAAAATCAAACAACTCTATCAAAAAGTGGAGAAAAGACATGAATAGAAATTTTTCAAAAGAAGACAGAACAATGGCCAAGCAACATGAAAAAATGCTCAACATCTCTAATCATCAGGGAAATGCAAATAAAAACCACAATGAGATATCACTTAACCCCAGTGAGAATGGCCTTTATCAAAAAGTCTCATAACAATTCATGTTGGTGTGGATGCGGAGAGACAGGCACACTCGTACACTGCTGATGCTACAGCAAACTAGTGCAACCTCTGTGGAAAGCAATATGGAGATACCTTAAAGAGATACAAGTAGGCCTACCATTTGATCCAGGAATGCCATTATTGGGCATCTTCCAAAAAGAACAAAAGACATTCTATGAAGAAGACACCTGCACCCGAATGTTTATAGCAGCACAATTCACAATTGCAAAGACGTGGAAACAACCCAAGTGCCAATCAGTACATGAGTGAATTAATAAAATGTGGTATATGTATACCATGGAGTACTACTCAGCTATAAGAAATAATGGGAATATAGCATCTCTTATGTTTTCCTTGGTAGAGCTGGAACCCTTTCTACTAAGTGAAGTATCCTAAGAATGGAAAAATAAGCACCATATGTGCTCACCATCCAATTGATTTCACTTATCATCACCTAAGAGCACATTTAGGAATTACACTAATAGGGTGTCCGGTAGATGTGGGCCGGGGGAGGGGATGGGTGTATACGTACATAATGAGTGCGATGCACACCATCTAGTGATCGACACACCTGAAGCTCTGACTAGGTTGGGTGGGGGGGGGAGGGAAATATATGTAACCTAAACTTTTGTGCCCCCATAATTTGCTGAAATAAAAAAAGAATACTAGTTAGACTAGCATTTGCTGAAAATAAGAAATTAATGGATCAGAAATTTTCAGATAATTAGAATTAAATGCACTCATTTCTATTTTCTAATATGGAATTTCATAGGATGATAAGCTAGTGTAATATTTATGTAGAGAAAGCAGAGATCAATGTGAGGCTATGACGTTGTACATATTAGCTTAGGTTGTTACCAGCATACAACATAGTCTTGTTAAGCACAAATAATTGAGGCACAGAGAGAGGAAAAGGAAAACTGTTGATCCATATGTAATCCCTTATCTTATTTTGTTTAGCTATTCTCACCCACAGTCTCCTCTCATAGTACACAAATAATCACAGCTGCTGGCAAATGAAGCAATTGATAAATTTCATCTATAGCTCTTTTCTTGTTGGCTTCTGATGAGCTCAAGTGGTATCAAACTAGTGTGTGCTCTATAATTACCTGTGGGAGATTTAAAAAAAATGTAATACCCCCTTAATATTTTGAAATTAAAAAAAGGAAAAAATGTAGTTCCCTGGCCTTCACTGCTCACAGAGTTTGAATTAATATATCTGGGTCTTGGGATCCACATTTATAACATTCTTCTCTTAAGCCCTATGGCAAAAATGTATATATGGAAATTGTATTTTGAAGAACGTATCTGTTATATAGTCAAAAGATTGGGAAAAATATTGAAAGCTATCTCTACATTGACCAAATACATTAATCATATAGTCACATTATTTTGGTCTCCATTAATATAGATGACTTGGAGCTGCATTGTAGTTTCCAGCATTTTAAAAAAGTATAATTTCTTTCACAGCCACTACAAACTAAAGAGAAGAATCTGCTGAATCCTCCTGAAACATTTAGAAGCATCCATTTACATCAGGAAAATTACCCTATTAAATCAATTGAGATCCATAAGCACTTCTAGTAGGCAATGCATTTTTCAAAGTATAGCTTAAATAACTATTTACTTGAAAGTACTAACTAAATTTCTTTAAATATGTCTTTTAGCCTAGGATTTCTACTGGTTAATATTGCCTTACTTTGTATTCTTTGGAATAAGTAAGGCTTGACTGCTCACATTTTATCTTCCTAGTCACCTTACTCTGAAAAATTTAAACGATGGCAATAACCTGGCTGCAACATTTTCAGTGCATCTATGTTTCATAGAGATATTTTTTCCAGTCAAACTTGTCTAAATGAGCAACATCAATGATGTCATTTCTGGGCCTCAAAGTCACTGGCTGTAAGCATGGAAAAAGGCAAGTGTATGATTTTTAACTCAAAGTGATGGTGCAATTGTTCTCTAAGATTTTCTCTAGAGGGACACATAGAAGAAATATATAAATTTAAGGAAAATAAAAATATTTGACTGTATTTATAATATACCTTCTTGGGGCAACTGGTTAACTGACACTCTCCTTTTTAGAGCACGAATAACCTCAGTCACATTGCACAAAGTCAGTGGGCTTTCTCTTGGGTCCTTCTAAATTCAGGAGTATGTGAATCATATGCTCCCCATTTAAATTTATGTCATTAGGTGGCAGGTCAATCAAAAACATATATTGAGCTTACTGTAAGCCAAATACTGTGAACTTAGTCTTCCTTTTAAAATTTCTGCTATTTAAAACTTTTCATTATTAAAAAATTCAAACGTACACAATAGTAGGAGAAATACTATAATGATCGCACATCTACACATCTACATGCCACCTAACTTCGAAAATATCAACATTTTCTCCTTTCTTTTGTTTGTGGAACAGTATAAAGTCTTGCCACCCAAATTAAAGTCCACAGACCAGTAGCCATAGTATCATTGGGGCGCTTGCTGGAAATACAGAATTTTAGACTCCACCCAGATATAATGAATCAATATGTGCATTTAATAAAGATTTATAATTTTTCCCATTAAAATTTGAGAAGCACTGATAAAAAACAAATGCCAGACCGCATATCCTGCAAATATACTTCCCACCCTGCAGATAAATTCTATGCCAGTATGCTGTAGAATTCCATGCAAAATGAGATTTCATTTGTAGAGTTCCAATTTTAAAATTTGAATATTTTATTTCATCTGTGATGAAGATGTGAGAGACTATGAGGTAATGTCTGTTAGATTCCATCATGAAGGCTTCTTTTGGCAGTGTTGGTTCTTTGGAGAAGATCCACAAACTTCAGTCTGGAGATACTGGTTTAATGAGTATGAGATGTTATTACACTATGTTTTAAAGGTATGGCCTCAGCTTCAAAAATAATCTTTTATACAAAATTGAAGAGGACAAATATCAGCAATGCAGATATTAATATACCAAGATTGGAGGGCTAAACTTTCTCTTTTCATATGTTTTTGAGATTAGATGGTAACTGGTTATTATAAAGCCATATGAGTAAGATAATACTAGCCTTACCATCAGACTGAAAATCATCCATGTTTTCTTCCAAGACAAGACAGCTACTTTAGAAGGCTAATTATACCTTTCTATATAACTGTAAAGAGTTGCTAAGGCAGAATTAAAGTCAATAATGCATCAACATAAATTTTGAATTTTAGAGTCTTCATTTAATTTATGCTTTATAATTTTAAAATCATATTGTTTTCAAGAAATGACCAGGATTTTACCTAACTGCTGAAATAATGTCATCCACCGGAAACAGGGATTTTTGTCCTGACCTTCGCACTTTCTGTGTTACCGTGGACAAATTTCTTTCTTTTCTTTTATTCTTATTTCAGCATATTGTGGGGGTACAAAAGTTTAGGTTACGTATACTGCCCTTGCCCCCCCCACCCCCTGAGTCAGAGCATCAAACGTGTCCATCCCCTAGACAGTGCGCATCACACTCATTATGTATGTATACACCCATCCCCTCCCCCACCCATATCTGCCATACACCCGATCAATTTTATTGCTAAATGTGCTCTTAGGTGATGATCAGTGAAACCAATTTGATGATGAGTACATGTGGTGCTTATTTTTCCATTCTTGGGATACTTCACTTAGTAGAATGGGTTCCAGCTCTATCCAGGAAAATACAAGAGGTGCTATATCACCATTGTTTCTTATAGCTGAGTAGTAATCCATGGTGATATATATATATATATATATATATGTATTTATATACATATATATATATCACATTTTATTAATCCACTCATGTATTGATGAGCACTTTGTTTATTTCCACATCGTTGCAATTGTGAATTGTGCTGCTATAAACATTCAAGTGCACATGTCTTTTTTATAGAATGTTCTTTGTTCTTTTGGGTAGATGCCCAATAATGGGATGGCTGGATCAAATGATAGGTTTACTTGTATCTCTTTAAGGTATCTCCATATTGCTTTCCACAGAGGTTGCACTAGTTT
>CM052457.1:48781230-48799927 GCA_028533085.1 Varecia variegata
ATTTTTTTCTTGCTGATTTTCCTGAGTTCTAAATAGATTCTAGTTATCAGTCCTTTATCGGATGTGTAGCATGCAAAACTTTTTTCCCATTCTGTAGGTTGTCTATTTACTCTTGTGACAGTTCCTTTGACTGTGCAGAAGGCTTTTAATTTAATCATATCCCATTCATTTATTTTTATTGTTGCTGTGATTGCCTTTGGGGTCTTCTTCATAAATTCTTTGCCTAGGTAAATGTCTATAAGTGTCTTTCCCACATTTTCTTCTAGAATTCTAATAGTTTCACTCCTAAGGTTTAAGTCTGTTATACACCGTGATTTGATTTTTGTGAGAGGTGAAAGGTGTGGGTCCTGTTTCAGTCTTCTACATGTGGCTATCCAGTGTTCCCAGCACCATTTATTGAATAAGGATTCTTGCAAATTTCTTAACCTTTTATCAATTACTTCTTCATAATGATCATTATTTATTTTATTTTATTATTATTTTTCTTTATTTCAGCATATTACAGGGGTACAAATATTTAGGTTATATATATTGCTTTTGTGTCACCTGAGTCAGAGTGACAAGCATGTCCATCCCCTACACGGTGTGCACTGCAGGCATTAGGTGAGAATATACCCATCCCCTCCTCCCCCTCCCATCTGCCCTATATCCAGTGAATGTTACTATTATATGTGCAATTAAATGTTGGTCAGTTAAGTCAGTTAATAACAATTTGATGGTGAGTACATATGATGTAAATCTTCCATTCTTGTGATACTTCTCTTAGTAGAATGGGCTCCAGCTCTACGCAGGATAATACAGGAGGTGCTAGATCACCATTGTTTTTTGTGGCTGAATAGAACTCCATGGTATACACATACCACATTTTATTAATTCATTCATATATTGATGGACACTTGGGTTGTTTTAACGCATTTCATTTGTGAATTGTGCTGCTATAAACATTCTAGGACAGATGTCATTTTTATAGAATGTTTTTTGTTCCTTTTGGTAGACACCCAGTAATGGGATTCCTAGGTCAAATGGTAGTTCTACTTGTAGCTCTTTGAGGTATCTGTGTACTACTTTACACAGACGTCGTACTACTTATAAGTCCCACCTGCAGTTTATGAGTGTTCCTATCTCTTCACATCCACGTCAACATTTATTATTTTTGCACTTTTTGATAGAGGCCATTCTCACTGGAGATAAGTGATATCTCATTGTGGTTTTGATTTGCATTTCCCTGATGATTAGAGATGTTGTGCATTTTTTCATATGTTTGTTGGCCATTAGAAAACCATCCAAAAGTTAAAGGTAAGAGGCCTGAACCACAGTGGATTAAGGGAGAAAAAGAGGAGCAATGTTTAACTCAACAGGATGAACAAAAACCAATCCCACTTATCAATTCTTTCAATAAATGTGAATGGCTTGAACTACTCAATAAAGAAACATAGGCTGGCTAAATGGATAAATATACACAAGCCAACTATCTAATGTCTTCAGGAAACACATATAACCCACAAGGATGCATTCAGATCCAATGTGGAGGGATGGAAAACAATATTTCAAGCAAATAGAAGGCAAAAGAAAGCTGGTGTGGCAGGTCTGATTTCAGATAACTGAGTCTTCAAATCAACAAAAGTAATGAAAGACAAAGATAGTCACTATATAATGGTGAAGGGTACAATTCAACAAGAAGACATAACAATTCTACTTATTTATGCACCTAACACAGATGCACTCAGATTCATAAAACAAATCCTACTTGACATAAATAAAATGATAAACAGCAACACTGTAATGGCCGGAGACATCAACACCCATCTGACATACCAGGGGAGATCCTCCAAACAGAAAATAAACAAAGAAACAATGGACTTAAACAGAACTGTAGATCAAATGGGACTGACTGACGTTTACAGAACATTCTACCCAAAAAACACTGAATATATGTTTTTCTCATCAGCTCATGGGACATTCTCTAAGATTGAACATATCCTAGGCCACAAAGTATGTCTCAAAAACTTTTAAAAAATTGAAATTTTATCATGCATCTTCTCAGACCATAGTGGAATAAAATTAGAAATCAACTACAACAGAAACTCTCATCTTTATACAAAGAGATGGAAATTAAACAACCTTCTGCTGAATGATTATTGTGTTAAGGAGGAAATTGAGATGGAAATCAAAAGATTCTTTGAACTTAATGATAAGGAGACAGAAGTTATCAAAATCTGTGGGACACAGCTAAAGCAGTCCTGAGAGGAAAATTTATATTCATAAATGCCTACATCCAAAAGCCAGAAATATCACAAATCAGCAATCTAATGAATTATCTAAAAGAAATGAAAAAGGATGAACAAAATAACCCCAAACACAGCAGAAGAAAAGGCACAATAAAGATCAGAGAGAACTAACTGAAATTGATAACAAAAAACTATATAGATGATTAATAAAACAAAAAGTGGCATATATATACCATGGAGTTCTACTTAGCCTCAGAAAACAATGGTGATCTAGCACTTCTTGTATTACCCTGAATAGAGCTAGAGCCCATTCTATTAAGTGAAGTATCTCAAGAATGGAAAAAGAAGCACCGCATGTACTCACTCACCATCAAATTGGTATTAAGCGATCAACACGTAAGTGGATACATAGTAATAAAAATCATCGGGTGTCGGGCAGATGGGGGGGGATAAGGGATGGGTATTTACACACCGAATGGATGTGGTGTGCACTGTCTGGGGGATGGACACACTTGAAGCTCTGACTCCAGTGGGGCAAAGGCAATATATGAAACTTAAACATTTGTACTCCCATAATATGCTGAAATAAAAAAATTAAAAATAATAAAATAAAACAAAAAATTGGTTGTTTGAAAAATAAACAAATTTCACACACCTCTTTCTAGATTAATGAGAAGCAGAAAAGAAATGACTCTAATAAGCTCCATCAGGAATGAAAAAGGAGAAATTATAACTCATAGCATGGAAGTACAATATATCTAATCTATGAATACTATAAAAAGTATGTGCGGCCAGGGGCAGTGGCTCACGCCTGTAATCCTAGCACTCTGGGAGGCCGAGGCAGGCAGATCGTTTGAGCTCAGGAGTTCGAGACCAGCCTGAGCAAGAGCAAGACCCCATCTCTACTAAAAATAAAAAGAAATTATATGGACAAATAAAAATATATATAGAAAAAATTAGCTGGGCATGGTGGCGCATACCTGTAGTCCCAGCTACTTGGGAGGTTGAGGCAGGAGGATCATTGAGCCCAGGAGTTTGAGGTTGCTGTGAGCTAGGCTGACGCCATGGCACTCTAGCCCGAGAAACAGAGTGAAACAGGTGCTTATCTTGCAGAAATTATTCCACATAATCTAGAAGGAAGAAATCCTCCCCAACATATTTTATGAAGCCAAAATCACCCTGATACCCAAACCAGGAAAGGACACAACAAGAAAAGAAAACTACAGACCACATCTTTGTGATTGTAAATTGTGCTGCTATAAACATTCATGTGCAGATGTCTTTTTTATAGAATGTCTTTTGTCCTTTTGGGTAGATGCCCAATAATGGGATTGCTGGAATCAAATGGTAGGTCTACTTGTATCTGTTTAACGTATCTCCATATTGCTTTCCACAGAGGTTGCACTAGTTTGCAGACCAATATCCCTTAAGAATATAGATGCAAAAATTCTTTAAAAAATCTTCCCAAACTGAATTCAGATGCTTATCAAATAATAATCCATCACAACGAAATGGGCTTCATCCCAGAGGTGCAGGGATGTTTCAACATACCCAAATCTATAAATGTAATCCACCACATAAGTAGAAGAAAAACAAAGACCATATGATCGTCTCAATAGATGCAGAAAAACATTAAAAAAATTCAGCACCCTTTTATAATAACAAGCTTAACAAAATAGGCATAGATGCGACTTACCTAAAAATGATACAAGCTATATATGAAAAATCCACAGCCAACATCATACTGAACTGGGAAAAAGTGAAAGCTTTCCCACTTAGAACTGGAACAAGACAAGGTTTCCCTGTATTACCACTTCTATTCAACATAGTGCTGGAAGTCCTAGCCAGAGCAATCAGACAAGAGAAGGAAATCAAGGGCATCTAAATGTGGGCAGAAGAGGTCAAACTATCAGTCTTTGCTGATTATATGATCTTATATCGAGAAAACCTCAAAGATTCTGCCATGAGAACACTGAAATTCATAAACAAATTCCACAGTCTCAGGTTATGAAATCACTATACAAAAATCGGTAGCATTCCTATATGCCAACAACAGTCAAACTGAGAACCAAATCAAAGACTCAATACCCTTCACAATAGCCATAAAGAAAATAAAATATCTAGGAATATATTTAACTAAGGAGGTAAATGACCCCTACAGGGAAAACTATGAAACACTGAGGCAGGAAATAGCAGAGGACGTAAACAGGTGGAAAACCATACAAACATACAATGCTCATGAGTTGGCAGAATCAACATTGTTAAGATGTTTATACTATGCAAAGTGGTCTACAGATTCAATGCAATCCTTATTAAATAGCAACATTTTTGACAGATCTAGAAAAAATAATTCTACACTTTGTATGGAACCAGAGAAGACCTGTATAGCAAATGCAATCTTAAGCAAAAAGAACAAATTTGGAGGCATCAGTTTATCAGACTTCAAGCAATACTACAAGGCTATAGTAACTAAAACAGCATGATACTGGCATGAGAACAGAGACATGAACCAATGGAACAGAACTGAGAAGTAATATATAAAACCATCCTCATACTGCCATCTAATCTTTGAAAAAGCAGACAAAAACATACACTGGGGAAAAGAATCCTTATTCAATAAATGGTGCTGGGAAAATTGGATAGCCACATGTAGAAGAGTGAAACAGGATCAACACCTATCACCTCTCACAAAAAATCAACTCATGGTGGATAATAGACGTAGAATAATGCATGACACTATAAGAATTCTAGAAGAAAATGTTGGAAAACTCTTACAGACATTTTCCCAGGGAAAGAATATATGAAGAAGACCCCAAAGGAAATCACAGCAACAACAAAAATAAATAAATGGGACCTGATCAAATTAAAAACCTTCTGCACAGCCAAGGAAACTATTACAAGAGCAAACAGACAACCTATAGAATGGGAAAAAATATTTGCATTTTACATATCCGGTAAAGGGCTGATAACTAGAGTCTATATAGAACTCTGGAAAATCAGCAAGAAAAAAATCAAACAACCCTATCAAAAAGTGGGCAAAGAACATGAATAGAAACTTTTCATCATGATTATTGTTAACACGTTTATCAATGTTAATTTAATATACACCACCAAGAACATTCATAAAACCATGAGTCCTGCCTTTTTCTGTTTCTTTAGATATTCTCCCCCTCCATAAAGCTGCAAATCAAATTAATGGCAATCAATGAGTTTAACTTTGAAGAAAATGAAAGAGTTGACACATGGTCATGCACCATGTTTATTTAACTAGTTGTTTTTAGCACATGAGGGCTCTTAAAATATTATATGAAAATAAGAAGAAGAATTTAAGTGTGAATGTAGAATATTATTAGGGTCTCTGGAACACTACTTCTTCAGGCATGCCTGGTCACTGCTGTAATGCTAGAACATGTATATGAAAAGGTAATTTCTATTTGTTCTAATGATCTAATAATCTAGGGATCTTATTACCAAGCATACTTAAGAGGCTTTTAGTTCCATCAATGAACAAAGTAATTGTAATATCAATACAAATAGAATCTTATTTAAGGACTCATCAGAGAGCAGATTTACTCAATGAAAAATTCACTAAGAGTATCATATATTTACAGTACTGTACTTAACTAGGAGGGCTATGAAGAGGTTACTAGATACAACCTATGTCCTCCAAGACCTTATTCCCTAATTAGGGTCAAGGCATAAACACATTTCATAAATATAACAAAAAAGCCAAGTATGTATGTCATGTCACAAGGCAGTATAGGCCCTATAACATGAGTGTAGGCATTAAATATTTAAAAGGTCAGAGGAAACAGAGGGATTAATAAGAACTGTGATAGTCATGGATGGTTTCTTCTTGGAGATGGAAGTTGAATTAAGCCTTGAATGATTGGAAGGATTTGGGCAGCAAATTAAAAAGGTAGAATATATAAGGAGCATGAATAAAGATGTAGATGTAGGAAAATAATGGCATTTTTAAATCACCCTGACAGCTATGGATGGTTCATGGAGGGGTGTGGTGGGAGATCAGATGTGAGAGTAGATTGGGGCCAGTCTGTGAAGAGCCATACATCACCAACAGTAGAAAACAACAAATCTCAGGACACAATGCTTCAGTGGAAAGTATTTTCCTTTGATGAGATGTGCAAACTCCCCTGAAGCTTTAGAAAATCCATTATATTTGAATAATTTTACAGCAAATGATGAGCACACTGCTATTTATATTTCTCAACATTTAATTGAAAATATGGAAAGCACATATAGTAAAATTCAAGTAGTGAGATTAGACTTATGGGATGGTGGACTAAGAAGCTCAGAGGACCCTGCTATAGTCTGAATGTTTTTGTCTCCAAAAATTCAAAGATAAAATCCTAACTCCCAAGGTAATGGTATTGGGGTGGAGTCTTTAGGAGGTGATTATGTTATGAAGGTAGAGCCCTCAGGAATTGGATGAATGCCCTTATAAAAGAGGCCCTATAGAAACCCCTCACCCCTTTGACCATTTAAGGATACAATGAAAAGGCTCCATTTGTGAACCAGGAAATGGTCTCTCACAAGACACCAAATATGCTGGCACCCTGATTTTGAACTTCCACACCTCCAGAACTACGAGAAATAAATTTCTGTTTGTAAGCCACCTAGTCTATATTATTTTGTTATAGCATCCGAAAAGAACTAAGACAGATACTCCTTTTAGCAAAATAATACTTCAATGAAAATTATGAAAAAAATAATTCAAAATATTCCTGAGGGCAAACAAAAAATAGAGAAACATTTATTCAAGAATACCAAATCTTATTAATAACAGAATGAATCTGTGGCATTTGAGTGACAACCCACTCTATCACACCTCCCTTCTCAGCTCTGTGTTATGAAATATTTACCTTGTTTGTGTGCAGCCAAAAAGATAGGGGTTTATTTTATCCTACCTCCTAGTCTGAGGTTATGTGTTCATTCTGGAAGGGGCAGGATGTTTCTGTGTCCTAACCCCTCCATCCATGAGTTAAAGAAGCTCTACTTTGGGTATGCAGCAGAAAGAACTTGGTCTATCTATCCCACCAAGCCCCACTCATAGGATGGAAATTCTACCAAATACAGCAGGTTGAGGACGCTAGGCTCCATGGTACCTCAACCAGTGTGGACATAGTTTATAGGTTCCATGCTGGGCCAAGCAACCTGAGAAGACCAAGGGATACCACCTGCTCCACACCCAGCATCGTTCATAGAATGGGGATGGCATTCATGTCCCCTGCCCTCAGCTCTGGTTCAAAGTTCTGCTGAGGGGAAAAGTTAGGCAAGAGATGCATACCATAAGACCAGAGAGCTCCACAAGTCAGCCTAGAAAAACAAATTTGATTTAAAACAGAGATTGCAGAACTCCTTGTCTGAGATTGCTGTCAAAAAATGGAGGTCTTTTGGGAGAACAATTCAGAGAAGGCTGCTAGCTTTATGGTTCAAGCAAAACAACAAAGTAATGAGAAGTTTAATAAGAGAGAACTAGGGAAGAGATCTGTGAGTACAGTCAATTCTGGAAGCTGAGAAAGCTGAACATATGTGCTGGGCTGTACCCACTCAGAAGATATCAAAGTAAGATGAGAGGCAGACTTGAAAACATTTCTCAGTAAAGTAGACCCTTCAACACAGGGCTTAAATCTCACTGGCACGAAGGGTTTAAATGCAATTTATGACCAAACACTGACTAGACAATAAACTACTCTAATCTAGGGTTTATTCCTAGGAATCCATGGTTAAAAATATTACAGAAACCCCAGAAAGCCTAGAAAACTGTATACCTATTCATGACTGTAGTCCTTTAAGGGTGATCAGAGAAAGAATCTCTAAGTTACTAGTGCCTACATGGATGTGGGGAAAAATACATTAACTTCTTGAAGTATAATAGCAGTCTCAAAGCCACACATATACATATAACCATAAATGATAAAAATCTAACTGGCCAAGGGAGCATTAACACAATTTTTGATAAATAAGTGGCTTATGCTGACACCAGGGTGATCCCTAAGTAGCCAGGCTGAAAGAAAAATAATTAAGAGCCAGAACATCAGAGGCTGTGCAGGAGAAGTAGACTCATGAAGTTAGCTCAGACAAGTCACAAAATAAATAAATAATCAACCAAGCAAATAATGAAAATAACAACCCTAAGGATGGAAATATGAATAGAGAGCATCATTAATATGTTATCTAAACTGTTTGTTTTCAACAAAAATAACAGAACTTACAAGGGAATGGAAAGTTTAACCCATTCACAGGCAAAAAACAAAAACAAACAAACAAACAAAAAGAAATAGAAACTGACTTTGAAGGTGTCCAGATAGCAGACTTAGCAGGCAATGAATTCAAAGAAGTTATTATAAATATGTTTAAATAAATTATTTAACTTAATTAAACCATGCTGAAAGAAGTAAAGGACTGTGTAATAATAATGTCTTATCCAATAGGAAATAACAACAAAATGATATACATTAATGTTAGGCCTGGAGGAGGGCAAATGGTTGGCAAGGCAGGCAAGGAGGTGGCTAAGTGCAGAGAGCAGGAACCAAATTGTACCTAGGAATCAAATTGTGGCTAGGAACTGTTCCTTGGTGGGAACATACACAGTAAGGAGCACCTAGTGACCTTTAACTGACCTGAGTCTCATTACTATCTAATTAGCATAGCATGGTGGAGTTTTGTGAAGGATTCTGGGGAAGATGCATGCACAGAAAGAGAAACTGTTTCATAACCAACCTGTTAGGTAACCTGTTATGTGATCTGTTATATAACCCCAACCTGTCAGCCACCCCAAAGGTGGGAAACGGCGACCAGTCATGCCAGGAGAAAGAAAGGACAAACTAGTGAGCATATAAAACACAGGGTGTGCTCAGACTTTGGGGTCTTCTCCACTCGCAGAGAGTGACCCATCTCTCCCTCTGAGATTGCTATCACTTTGCGTTAAATGTTGTGTGAGATTGTCATCTCAGTACCAGTGCTCATTCTTGACACTGGGAACTGAAGGACCAGGAAATATCCACACAGACCTAACATTTGATGCCAAAACCCAGGAAATCCTTCTGACCTCAGGAATGCTTTCTATCTCTGGTAAGGTAAGATGATGGAGAGTAATGCATGTTTGTTGGAGGCTGATTTGTGTGGTGTTTGTTGGAGGCTGCTTCTTCAGTGGGGCAAAGCAGCACTGGCTTTATATTGCCCTATTTCCCTGTGTTTGGTCCCCAGAGTTTTCATAACCTCTGTTTCCCTCTCCTATCTCCACCATCTGAGTGGAAGGTAAATTGCAAGTTCCTGTGTATGCCCTAGCTTCTCTGATCAAGTCTTTGCTCACTGCTTTTCTGGTGCTTCCCAGTTGCCCTACCCCATACTGGGAAAAGCTGTAGTCTGGATATTGCAGCATTTGTTTCACTGTGTTGTATCTTTTCTCCTCTAGCCTTTGTGCTTTCTCAGCTGTACCAGCCTTGAAGTTGGAAGGTTTGGCCACTATTGCTTTGTTGATTTTCTTAGAGGAAAAGGGAGGGTGGAAACTTTGTACTTTATTAGTTCTCTGCCAGGCTCAGGGGGCTTCTCTAACCCCTGTGTCTAACAGAGAGCCTGTTCAGGATGGGGGCGATGGCAGGCATCCCAGGGGACTCCCATTGGGATGCCTCTTCAGCAACTGGAATGAATAAGTTAGAGGGTATAAAAAGAAAAACAGAAGCTCATTTTCTTTTGTGTCTCATGATTGGAATTTGGAGGTAACAAAATAGATTTGTGTTTATGTGATTTTTGATAAGTAGGAATAACTTTTGGTATTGTTGGTTTGGTGAGAACAGCTAACTCACAGTATCAAGATAATAATGCTGATTGACACAAAGCAACGTCTACTGTATTGGAATTAATATTGTACAGTTTCTACACCTTAATATCTAAGACTAAATGTTGAGAATTTGTAAGTTGAGAAAGATAATTCAGTTTCCATGAAATACTCAGTTAAGCAAGCAAAACAAAAGCCAATTAATCTACGTACTAAAGTGGGGTGGATACACTTAAATCCTTATAATAATAAAGGAATAGACAGGCCTTGGGAAGAAAAGTGGGTACCTTTGTTTTTTCTTCACAAATTAGAAACATATATATATATATATATTTCAGCATATTATGGGGGTACAAAAGTTTAGGTTATGTATATTGCCCTTCCCCCCTACTCCCCCAAGTCAAAGCCTCAAGCGTGTCCATCCCCCAGATGGTGTGCATCGCACTCATTATGTATGTATACACCCATCCCCTCCCCTCAACTTCTGCCTGACACACTATTAATGTCATATCTAAATGCGCTCTTAGGTGATGATCAGTGAAACCAATTTGCTGGTGAGTACATGTGGTGCTTATTTTTCCATTCTTGGGATACTTCACTTAGTAGAATGGATTCCAGCTCTATCCAGGAAAACATAAGGGATGCTATATCCCCATTATTTCTTATAGCTGAGTAGTACTCCATGGTATACATATACCACATTTTATTAATCCACTCAAGTATTGATGGGCACTTGGATTGTTTCCACATCTTTGCAATTGTGAATTGTGCTGCTATAAACATTCGGGTGCAAGTGTCTTTTTTACAGAATGTCTTTTGTTCTTTTGGGTAGATGCCCAATAATGGGATTTCTGGACAAAATGGTAGGTCTACTTGTATCTGTTTAAGGTATCTCCATATTGCTTTCCACAGGGGTTGCTCTAGTATGCAGTCCCACCAGCAGTGCATGAGTGTTCCTGTCTCACTGCATCCACACCAACATTTATTGTTATGGGACTTTTTGATAAAGGCCATTCTCACTGGAGATAAGTGATATCTCATTGGGGTGTTGATTTGCATTTCCCTGATGATTCGAGATGTGGAGCATTTTTTCATATGTTCGTTGGCCATTTTTCTGTCTTCTTTTGAAAAGTTTCTGTTCATGTCCTTTGCCCGCTTTTTGATAGGGTTGTTTGATTTTTTTCTTGCTGATTTTCCTGAGTTCTAAATAGATTCTAGTTATCAGTCCTTTATTGGACGTGTAACAAACGAAAGATTTTTCCCATTCTGTAGGTTGTCTGTTTCCTCTCATGACAGTTTCTTTGGCTGTGCAGAAGCTTTTTAATTTAATCAGGTGCCATTTATTTATTTTTGTTGTTGCTGTGATTGCCTTTGAAGTCTTCTTCATAAAGTCTTTGCCTAGACCAATGTCTATAAGAGTTTTTCCCACATTTTCTTCTAGAATTCTAAAAGTTTCACACCTTAGGTTTAAGTCTGTAATCCAACGTGATTTGATTTTTGTGAGAGGTGAAAGATGTGGGTCCTGTTTCAGTCTTCTACATGTGGCTATCCAGTGTTTCCAGCACCACTTATTGAATAAGGATTCTTTTCCACAGAGTATGTTTTTGTCTGCTTTGTCAAAGATTTGATGGCTATATGAGGATGGTTTTATATCTGGATTCTCAGTTCTGTTCCACTGGTCTGTGTCCCTGTTTTTGTGCCAATACCATCTGTTTTATTAACCACAGCCTTTTCATATAGTTTGAAGTCTGGTAAATTAATGCCTCCCATTTTGTTCTTATTGGATAAAATTGCTTTTGCTGAACGGGATCTTTTCTGGTTCCATACAAAGTGTAAAATTATTTTTTCTATATCAGTGAAAAATAATGTTGGTAATTTAATAGGGATTCATTTAATCTGTAGATCACTTTGGGTAGTATTGATATTTTAACAATGTCGATTCTTCTGATCCATGAGCATGGTATGGTTTTCCACCTCTTTACATGCTCTGCCTTTTTCTTCCTCAGTGTTTCATAGTTCTCCCTGTATAGATCTTTTACCTCCTTAGTTAAATATATCCCTAGGTACTTTATTTTCTTAGTTGCTAGGGTAAAGAGTATTGAGTCCTTAATTTGGTTCTCCATTTGACTGCTTTTGGCGTATATGAATGTCTCTGATTTTTCTGCATTGATTTTGTATCCTGAGACTTTATTGAATTCATTTATCAATTCCAGGAGTCTCTTGGTTGAATCCTTGAGGTTTTCTAAATATAATCTGATGTCATCAGCAAAGAGTGAGAGTTTGATCTCTTCTGTACTCATTTGGATGTCTTTGATTTTCTTCTCTTGTTTGATTGCTCTGACTAGGACTTTCAGCACTATGTTGAATAGAAATGGGGAGAGTGGGCAACCTTGTCTGGTTCCAGTTCTAGGTGGGAATGCTTTCAATTTTTCACCATTCGGTATGCTGTTCGCTGTGGGTTTGTCTTATATGGCTTTTATCATTTTTAGGTAGGCCCCGTCGATGCCTATATTGTTAAGCATTCTTATTATAGAGGGGTTTTGGATTTTGTCAAATGCTTTTATGCATCTATTGAAAGGATCATATGGTCTTTGTTTTTGCTTCTATTTATGTGGTGAATTACATTTATAGATTTGCATATGTTGAACCATCCCTGCATCTCTGGGATGAAGCCCACTTGATCATGATGATTTATTTTCTTGATAATCACCTGGTTTCGGTTTGGTAGGATTTTGCTAATAATATCTGCATCTATATTCCTAAGGTATATTGGTCTGTAGTTTTCTTTTTTGTGTGTGTGTCCTTTACTGGTTTTGGTATCGGGGTTCTGTTGGCTTCATGAAATGTTTTGGGGAGGATTTCATCCTTCTTGATGTTGTGGAATTCCTTTTGCAGGATAGGCACCAGTTCTTTGTAGGTGTGGTAAAATTCAGGTGTGAAACCATCTGGTCTGTGGATTTTCTTTTTAGGATGTTTTTTTATTGCTGTTTTGATTTCAGTTCTTGATATTGGACTGTTCAGGAATTCTATTTCTTCCTGGTTGAGCCTAAGGAGGCTGTGTGTTCCTAAACATTTGTCCATTTCCTCCATATTTTCCAGTTGTGTGCATAAATGTTTTTGTAGAATTCATAAATGATATCTGATATCTCTGTGGCATCAGGTGTAGTTTCTCCTTTGATGTTCCTGATGGAACTTATTAGAGATTTTTCTTTTCTGTGCTTAGTTAGTCTAGCCAAAGAGATTTCAATTTTGTTTTTCTTTTCAAGAACCAACTTTTTGTTTTATTAATCTCCCATATAGTTTTCCTGTTGTCAATTTTATTTAGTTCTGATTCGGTCTTATTAATTTCACTTCTGCTCCATATGGGTTCAGTCTGTTTTTCTTTCTCCAGCTCTTTAAGTCTATTCATTAGGTTGTCTATTTGTAAATTTTCTGTCTTTTGGCTACAGGTATTTATGGAAAAAAACTTTCCTCTCATGGCGGCTTTATCTGTGTCCCACAGATTTTGATAACTTGTGTCTCCTTTTCATTTAGTTCAAAGAATGTTTTGATTTCTATCTTCATTTCCTCGTTTATAAAATAATCATTCAGGAAAAGGTTGTTTAGTTTCCACGACTTTGAGTAAAATGAGAATTTCTGTTAGGGTTGATTTCTACTTTTATTCCACTGTGTTCTAAGAAGATGCATGGTATAATTTCTCTTTTTAAAATTTTTTTAAGACATTCTTTGTGTCCTAGGATATGGTCAATCTTAGAGAATGTCCCCTGAGCTGATGAGAAGAAGGTATAGTCAGTGGGTTTTAGGTAGAATGTACTGTAAATGTCAGGCCCGTTTCTTCTAGCATTCTGTTCAAGTCTATTATTTCTTTGTTTATTTTCTGTTTGGAGGATCTGTGGTGTCAGTGGGGTGTTGAAGTCTCTGGCTATCATGGTGTTGCTGTTTATCATTTGGTTTAGATCAAGTAGGGTTTGCTTTATGAATCTGGGTGCACCTAAGTTGGTTGTATACATATTTAGTATAGTTGTGTCTTCTTGTTTAACTGTACCCTTTTCCATTATATAGTGACCATCTTTGTCTTTCATTAATTTTTTTTATTTAAAAACTAAGTTATCTGAAATCAAAACTGCCATGCCAGCCTTCCTTTGGCTTCTGTTTGCTCGAAATATCAATTTCTGCCCCTTTATTTTCAGTGTAAATGCATCCTTGAAAGTTAGATGAGTTTCCTGGAGACAGCAGATACTTAGCTTGTATTTTTTTATCCATTTGGCCAGCCTATGTCTCTTGAGTGGGGAGTTCAAGACATTCACTTTTATCGAGAGAACTGATAGGTGGGGCAGAATTCTGTTCATCCTGTTTGGTAAAACTTCATTGATTTGTTTTCTCTTTTGAGCCATTGTGGTATCTGACCTTTGATATTTAGCTTTTGAGTGATTTTACATTTGTGAATATTTATTGTGCTCATCCATGTGCAACATTCTTTTGAGGATTTCTTGGAGGGATTGGTGTTGTCTTGGTGAATTCCCTCAGTCTTTGTTTATTTGAGACTGTCTTAATTTCTCCTTCATATACAAAACTTAGCTTTGCTGGGTACAAGATTCTAGACTGGGCATTATTCTGTTTCAGAAGAGCGAGAATGGGGCCCCAGTCTCTTCTTGCTTGTAAGGTTTCAGTTGAGAAATCTGGCATTATTAGGATGTGGTTTCCTTTGTATATTACTCATTTCTTTCACCTTACAGCTCAAAGAAGGGCCTCTTTAGTGGATAGTTTGGTCAGTCTGATGATTGCATGACGTGGTATCTTCCTATTTGCAATGAATATCCCAGGGGTCGTTTGGGCTTCTTTTACCTGTATATCTAGATTTTTAGCAAGGCCTGGAAAATTTTCCTCAATTATATCTTCAAATAGTTTATCCAACCCTTCCATATTATCTTCTTTACCCTCAGAAATGCCCATAACTCTCACGTTAGGCTTCTTCTCATAATCCCACATTCCTTGCAGACTCTGGTCTTTTCTCTTATTTCTTTGCTCTATCTCTGCGACTGACTTTTTTAATTGGAAGGTGTTACTTTAGATCTCTGAGAGTCTTTCTTCTGTTTGATCTACCCTTCTCTTGTGGCATTCAACTGTGCTTTGCAGTTCCCTGAATAAATTCTTCATTTCTAGGAGTTTGTTTTGATGTTTCTTTAATATATCGATTTCTTTAGTGAATTTTTCTTCCCACTTCTGGATTTTTTTTTTTTTTTTGTGGTTTCTTTGTGTTGGTTATCCATTTTTTCTTGCATATCATTGAGTTTTCTTACAATCCATGTTTGAAATTCTTCTGTCATTTTAGTTTTCTGAATTTGGTTCATGTCTATTACTAGAGAGCTGGTGTTCCTCTTTGGGGGTGTGTTTTTCATTTGACTCTTCATACTTCCAGAGTTCTTTCGCTGAGCCCTTCCCATCTGGATTAATGGTTGCGTTCCACCTTTCAGTTTTCATTTGAAAACTAACACACCATGTGCAGGTATGCTCCAGTAGATGCTGTAGGAACAAGGCAGTTCGCAGCTGCTGCCTAATAGCCTGGATTGTGTGCTTCTATGCCTGCTTCCTCTGTCACTAGGGAGAGCCACTAATGTGTTGTTCAGGGTTCTTCTACCAGAGTTGGGAGGCTGCTCCTGGTGGGAGGGGTTATTGGGGAGCCTCTTTTGGCCTCTTGTGAGGGTTTCTGTTCCCTGGCAGCAGATCCTACTGTTGGTAGCCAAACAGAGGCGAGAGTGAATCCCCAGAGTTTTTATCTGACCGGATGAGCAAATACAGTCTGATAAGCAAAGTCACTGGGCTGTCAGCTTTGCATGTGTGCCAGGGGTCCGCAGATTGATGCTAGTTGCAGAGAGAGAGTGTTTTTTCTTCTCCCTGCCTACCTCTAGAGGTGGCGCCTACCACTTCCAGCGTGAAAGATGCTGATTAGGGGAAGGGGGTGGTGCTGCAGTCCACCCAGTGCCCCAGCGCCCCAGTGCCTGCACGTCCTGCAGGCAATAGCCTTCTCTGCCCCAGCACCTGCAAGACCTTGGCACTAGTCTCCCATGGCTGGGAAAGCACTCAGAGTTCACACATCAAAACGGGTCCAGATAGTTGACTGTAGATATTGTAAGAGTGGAGCTTGTCGTGGGACTCCCTTGGCTGGGGGAAGGGAGCCATCCAACACCGTATCACACCACAGAGGCTAGGCTGTGGACCCCCCCAAATGGCGACTGCCCACCCGCAGAACACCAGCACTGGGGGGTGATTGTTCAGGAGTTGGTAGGTGCCGGGTCAGGGGGCTGAGTCATCAGGATGCCCCCTTGTCTCTTTTATAGGTTGCCTTCCCACAATCTCACGCCTGTGCAAAAGAGTTCTCACTCTTTCTGATCAACCCTGAGCAGGCCTGTTAGTCCACAGCAGTTTCCAGGTTAGAGTCCCCTATTTAGTGTTCACCTCTGTCGATCTGGACTCTCTGAGTGGTAGAGGCAATTTACCTGTCTCCTAACTGCCTCTAGTGGTAGCCCAGACCAGTCCCTCCCGCCCAGTGCAATCCTGGCACAGAGCTCGGGGAGTTCAAGATCCATTCAGCTAATGTCTCCTCTTCACAGAGCCCTATGTCTCCCGCAGTTATTTTGCACCGACTTCAGGCAGATCCCTGTCTGAGTGGCTGTGGTGGTCATTAGGGAAGCAAGACGTTCTCCTGTGGGACTGATCCCACCTCACTGGCTGGCAAGGCAGGTGCAGCCATTCCACGCTCTGCTCTCTATTGTTTCTCTCTCACTCTCCAGATTTTCGTGATCTTATCTCCTGTTCACCTTTTCTTTTTACTGCTTTTTGTGTCCCACACTGATCTTCTATCGATTCACAATGCTGTTCCTGCAGGGGAGCGATCCACTCATGTGTAGCACACCAACATCTATACCTCCCTCTCTTGGAGCAGGTATCTTGGAGGTTTCCTCCACTCCGCCATCTTTTGTCTTCTGTACTGATGGATTTAAACAGGATTGTTTTGTTTGGTTTTGTGTTTGACAGAGATCCATGATGGTCATTCTTAAGCATTTTCTTGACAATTTTCATTTTTATCCAGTTGAATTCCCTGACCTACAGTGAGGTTCGGAAAGCATTTCTATTTTCTTTGGTATATTGCTTGGTTACTGCTGCCACATACCTACTTTACAGCTCTTGTAAATCTCAAATTAATACAGTATCAGCTATCTATTGTGTCATAAATTACCACAAGCTAAGTGTTTTAAAACCACCAACATCTATCACCTCACAGTTTTCTCTAGATCACAAGTCCAGCACTAGATGGGCCCTCTTCTCAGAGTCTTGAAAGTCTGTAATCTAGGTGTCAGCCAGTTCTGCTAATATTATCTGAGGCTCACAGTACATTTTTAGTTCACTGGTGGTTGTCAAAATTTATTTCCTTGCAGTTGTATGACTTAGGTCCCCATTTTCTTTCTGGTTGTTGACCAGGGACCACTCACAGCTCTTACAACTACCGTTGGGGTATTGCCATGTTTACCCCTCCATGGGCAGTTCAAAACCTGGCTGTTTTTTTCTTCAAGGACAGCAGAGAGACCTCTGCTGCTGCTTCAAATCAGTTTTAAGGGCTTATGAGGCTAGGTTATGCCCACCTGGGACAATCTGCCTTTTGATTACTCAATGTCAACTGATTAGACACCTAATCACATCTGCAAAATTCCTTTACCTTTAAATACACTAAACCACTGTAATGTGTTAGATTTCTATGTTGCATTGCAAACTACCATAAATTTAGCTCCTTAAAACAATACAAATTTATTGTGTTTTCTCAGGGCAGAAATCTGAGAGCAGCTTACCTGGGACCTCTCTTCAGGGTCTCACAAAACTTCAGTCCAGGTGTCTGTCCATCTGTGTTCCTTTATGGAGCTCAAGGGAAGGAGATTATACAAGATGTTTATGCCAGGGAGTGAGAATCTTGGGAACTGACTTATAATGATGTTTACTATGTATTGGGGAGCCTGTTTGGTGGCCTTTTTCCAGTGGTTTGAAAGGGCTAGTTAACACCATTCCCCTTTCTCAAAAAAACTCCCCTTTCTTTTCACTTACCCTTTGCCAGAAATACGTGTTCTCAGGATAACATAGCCCCCCCTCCACTGGCAACCTGAACATTTTAAAGAATCAAAATAACTCTCAACTAATAATGATTGTGATCAAGGATATTCAGCTATCTGTTAATGAATCAGTACCTGTTCTTTTCATTTTTTCAAATAATTTGTGATGTCATTGATAAGGTTAGACTTTATTTGATTCTCTTTCACATACATTGGGATTCAGTCAGAGATTATGTATTTCTTGTATACTTCAACCAATGAATAATGAATAGAATGAAATTTCTTTTTTAAAAAATTTATTATAGCTTATGATGGGGGTACAACCGTTCTGGTTAAATATATTGCCCATGCCCCTCCCAACCCCCTGAGTCTGAGATTCAAGAGTGTCCATTCCCCAGACAGTGCACATCGCACTCATCATGTAGGTATACACCCATCCTCTCCCCCACCCCCATCCCCCGAGTAAAATCTTTAAGCGTGTCCATTCCCCAGACAGTGCGCATTGCACTCATCATGTAGACATACACCCATCCCCTCTCCCCACCTCTGTCCGATACCCAATTGGTATC
>CM052457.1:48800427-48815977 GCA_028533085.1 Varecia variegata
TATGGAAGGTCTACTTGAATCTGTTTAAGGAATCTCCATATTGCTTTCCACAGGGGTTGTACTAGTTTACAGTCCCACCAGCAGTGTATGAGTGTTCCTGTCTCTCCGCATCCATGCCAACATATATTGATTTGGGACTTTTTGATATAGGCCATTCTCACTGGTGTTAAGTGATATCTCACTGTGGTTTTCATTTGCATTTCCCTACTGATTAGAGATGTTGACCATTTTTTCATCATAAGTTTGTTAGCCATTCTTATATCTTCTTTTGAAAAATTTCTATTCATGTCCTTTGCCCACTTTTTGATTGGGTTGTTTGATTTTTTCTTACTGATTTTCCTGAGTTCTAGATAGAGTTTTTTTATCAGTCCTTTATCTGATGTGTAGTATGTGAAAAATTTTTCCCATTCTGTGGGTTGTCTGTTTATTCTCGTGATTGTTTCTTTGGCTGTGCAGAAGCTTTTTAATTTAATCAGGTCCCATTTATTTATTTTTGTTGTTGCTGTGATTGCCTTAGTGGTCTTCTTCATAAATTCTTTGCCTAGGCCAATGTTTGTAAGAGTCTTTCCTACATTTTCTTCTATGTTCATTTTAAATGGTTTATATTACTTTATCTTCAATGGTACTAATCTATTCTTCTGCAATGTATAATCTACTCTTAGTCCAAGTTAATATATTTTTATCTAGACACTGTAGTTTTTATCTCTAGAAGATTGGTTCTTGAGTATCTTTCATGTCTTTAATCTTTTGAACTTATATAATACAGTTATAACTGTTTTAACTTCCTTGAATGTTATTTAAAACATCCATGTTATTTTTAGCTCCATTTTGATAGATTGATTTTTCTCATCATTATAGATTTTATTTTCTTATATTGTTCTGTGTCTTGGACTATTTTGAGGGGAGACTTGTCTTATTTATTCATTCATTTATTTATTTATTATTAAAATTGTGGTACAATACACATAAGTTTGTAATCTTAACCATTTTTAAGTGTAAACTTCAGTGGTAATTAGTAAGTTTACATTGTTGTTCTACATTCACCACCATCCATCCACAGAACTCTTTTTATATTGCAAAACTAAAACTTTAGTCTCCCCTATTCCAGCCCTTGTCAAACACCATTCTACTTTTTATCTATGAATTTGACTACTCTAAATACCTAATGTAAACTGAATCATACAATATTTGTTATTTGTGAGTTGCTTATTTTACTCAAAATAATGTCCTCAAGGTTCACCCATTTTGTAGCATGTGTCAGAATTGCCTTCCTATTTTAAAATTTTGGTAAAATACACATAGTTGAAAATCAGCATCTTAACTGTTTTAAGTGTGCAATTCAGTGGTGTTAAGTACATTCACTTTGTTGGACAACCAATCTGTAGAGCTCTTTATATTTTAAAATTGAAAATCTACACCTGTTTAAACTTCCTCATTTCCCTTTACTTAAAGTCTCTGAAAACCACAATTCTTTCTGTCTATATAAATTCCATGATTCTAAGTACTACATATAAGTGGAAGCATAAAATATTTGTCCATTTTTATGTGGCTTATTTCACTTAGCATAATATCCACAAGGTTCGTTCATATTGTAGAATGTAACAGAATTTCTTTCATTTTAAAAAGGAGAATAATACTCCATTGTATGTACATCATTTTGTTTATTGATTTATCCATTGATGGATGCTGAGGTTGTTTCTACCATTTGGTTATTTTGAATAATGCTGCTAAGAAAATGGATATGAAAATACCACTTCATGTTCCTGTTTTCAAATATTTTGGGTATATTTCCCAGGAGTATAATTGCTAGATCATATGGTAATTTCATGATCAATTATTGAGGAATCATCATGCTGTTTACCACAGTGGATGCACCATTTTACATTCACACCAAAAGGGGACAAGGATACCAATCTATCCACATGCTTTCCAACACTTGTTTTTTTCATCCTTTTAGAAATAATAACTGTCTAATGGATGTGAAGTGACATGCCATATGGTTTTAATATGCATTTTCCTTATGATTACTGATCGTGAACATCTTTTCATATGCTTGCTGGCCATTTGTATGTCTTCTTTGGAGAAGTGTGCATTTAAGTATTTTGCCCATTTTTAAATTGAGTTGATTTTTGTTGTTGTTAAGTTGTAAGAGTTCTTTTAATATATTCTGAATATTAACCCTTTTCAGATATATTACTTTTAAATATTTTCTCCCTTTTCATAGGTTGCCTTTTCATTCTGTTGATTATATCTTTTGATACCCAGTAGTTTTTAATATTGATGTGATCTAATTTATTTATTCTTTCTTGTGTTGCCTGTGCTTTTGTTGTCATGTCTAAAAATCATTGCCAAATCCAAAGCCATAATTTTTTTCTCATAAGTTTTCTCCTGGGAGTTGTATAGTCTTTGGTCTTGTGTTTACGTCTTTGATCCTTGTTCACTTGATTTATGTATATGATGTAAGGTACATTTTTTTTTACATGTGGATATCCAAATTTTCCACCATCATTTGTTGAAAAGACTGCATTCTCTGTTCAATCATAGTAGCATTCTTGTTGAAAGTTAATTGTGGTTGCCAGGGACTGGGAGTAAAGGGGAATGGGGAGTTTTAAATATACTTGGTCATGACATATAGTCATTTACACACACACACACACACACACACACACACACACGTCTAGATTTATTTTATCACATTCTATTTTATTCCATTTTTTCATATTTCTTTTTGACATCACCACACTGTTTTCAAGACTGTAGCTTTGTACTGAGTTCTGAAATCAGAAACAGTCAGTCCAACTTTGTTCTTGTTTTTCAAATATGTTTATGCTTTTCTGGATCCCTAAAATACACATGAATTTTAGAATGGATTTTCCTATTTCTGGAAAAAAATATAGTTGAAGGTATAATATGGATTGCATTGAATCTGCAGATCACTTTGCAGTATTGACATCTTAACAATTTCAAAGCATGAACATAGGATCAAATGGTATTTCTAAATTTAGTTCTTTGAGGTATTTCCATATTAATTTCCATAGGGGTTGTACTAGTTTGCAGTCTCACCAGCAGTGTATGAGTGTTCCTATCTCTCTGTATCCAAGTCAATATTTGTTGTTTTGGGACGTTTTGATACAAGCCATTCTCACTGGAGTTAAGTGATATATCATTGTGGTTTTGATTTGTATTTACCTGATGATTAGAGACGTTGAATGTTTGTTTATGTGTTTGCTGGCCATTAGTGTATCTACTTTTGAGAAGTTTCTGTTCATGTCCTTTGCCTACTTGTTAATGGGGTTGTTTGCTTTTATGCTTCCTGAATTTCCTTAGTTCTATATAGATTCTAGTTATCAGCCCTTTATTGGCTGTATAGCACATAAATATTTTCTCCCATTCTGTACGTTGTCTATTTGCTCTAATGAGAGTTTCTTTGGCTGTGCAGAAGATTTTTTTATTCGATCAGATTCCATTTATTTCTTTTTGTTGTTGCTGTCCTAGCTTTGGGGGTCTTCTTCATAAATTCTTTGCATGGGCCAATTCCTATAATAGTTTTTTCCAATATTTTCTTCTAGAGTTCTTATAGTTTCATGCCTTAGTTTAAGTCTGGTCTTCTCTGGTTCTTTATGAAGCATAGTTATTTTTTTCTAGATATGCGAAAAATGATATTGGTATTTTAATAGGGATTGCATTGAATCAATAGATCACTTTGGGTAGCATAGGCATTTTAACAATATTGATTCTACTGATTCATGAGCATGGGTATGGTTTTCCATCTGTTTACATCCTCTGCTATTTCCTTCCTCAATGTTTCATAGTTCTTCATGTAGAGGTCTTTCATCTCCTTAGTTAAATATATTCTTAGGTATTTTATTTACTTTGTTGCTATTGTGAAAGTTATTGAGTCATTGATTTTGTTCTCAGCTTTACTGTTGTTGGTGTATGTGAATGCTACTGATTTGTGTACATTGATTTTGTGACCTGAGATTTTGCTTAATTTGTTTATCAATTCCAGTATTCTCTTGACAGAATCTTTGGGATTTTCTAGATATGAGATCATATTTTCAACAATGAGCAGTAGTTTGATCTCTCCTCCCCACCTCCCATAGGGATACCTTGATTTCCTTTGTTGTCTGATTGCTGTGTTAGGACTTCCAGCACTATGTTCAATAGACGTGGTGATAGAGGGAAACCATGTCTGGTTCCAGTTCTAAAGTGAAATTGCTTTCAATTTTTCTCCATTCAGTGTGATGTTGGTTGTGCCGTTGTCATATATGGCTTTTAATATTTTGAGGTAAGTCCTGTGTATGCTTATTTTGTTAAGCGTTTTTACCATAAAAGGGTGGTGAATGTTGTCGAATGCTTTATCTGCATCTATTGAGAGGATCATGTGGTCTTTGTTTTTACTTCTATTTATGAGGTAAATTACGTTTATAGATTTGCATATGTTGAACAATCTCTGTGCCTCTGTGATGCCCATTTGGTTATGATGGATTGTTTTCTTGATGAGCAGCTGAATTCACTTTGCTAGGATTTTATTGAGAATTTTTACATCTAAATTCATAAGGGATACTGATTATTCTGTAGTGTTCTTTTTTTGTTGAGTCTTTTACTGGCATTGATATTAAGGTCATGTTAGCTTCATGAAATGTGTTAGGGAGTATTCCTTCCTTCTCCATGCTGTGGAATAATTTCTTCAGGATTGGTACCAGTTCTTTGTAGGTCTGGTAAAATTCAGGTGTGAAACCACCTTGTCTGTGACTTTTATTTTTTGGGAGATTTTTTATTGTTCTTCAATTTTGGTACTTGGTATTTTACTGTTCAGGAATCCTATTTCTTCCTGATTGAGCCTAGGAAGGCTATGTGTTTCTAAGAATTTGTCCATTTCCTCCACATATTCAAGTTTATGTGCAGGAAAATTTTTATGGTATTAAGAGGTGATATTTTGTATATCTGTGAGATCAGTTGTAATTTCTCCTTTTTTCATTCCTGATGGAGCTTATTAGAGTCCCTTCTTTCCTACTCTGGTTATCTAATGAGAGGCATGTCAATTTTGTTTATCTTTTGAAAGAACCAACTTTTTGTTTCATTAATCTTCTTGGTGTGCTGTGTTTTATTTTTCATTTGTCACAAGACATTTTGTAATTTTCCTGTTATTTCATCTTTTACTGGTTTGTTGTTTAGGATGTTGTGTTTTGTTTCCATATATTTATGGATAATCCAGTTTTCCTCCTTTTGTTGCTTCTATTTTAACTTCATTGTCATTGATAACACACTTTGTATGATTTTAACTGCCTTAAATTCATTAAGTTTTGTTCAATGGTTTTACATAGTTTATCCTCCCTAATGTTCCATGTGCACTTGAGGAAAATATGAATATATGGAATACATGGTCTTTGGGTAGAGTGTTGTAAATACATCTCATAGACACAAGTAGTCCATAGTGTTGTTCAAGTCTTCTATTTCCTAGCTGAGCTTATCTCTGGTTGTTCTATTCATTATCGATTGTGGAGTATTGAAATATTCTACTATTTTTGCAGATTTCCGTATTTCTCCCTTCAACTTTTTCAGTGTTTTCTTAATATGTTTTGGAGCTCTCATGTGTCGTGCATATGTGTTTAAATTTATTATATATTGTTGGTGAATTGACAATATTGCCATTGGATAATTTCCGTCTTTGTCTCTAGTTACAGTTTTGGCTTAAGGTCTATTTAGTCTCATATAGTATAGCCACAACAACTCTCTTTTGGACACTCTATGTATTCAATATTTTTTCTATTCTTTCAATTTTAGTCTATGAATACCCCTTGATCTAAAGTATCTTTTAGACAGCATATAATTGGATAAAGTTTCTTTGATCCTTTCAGCTGATCATTTTTAGTCTTATTTTATTTTATATTATATTATTATTTTTTATTTCAAAGTATTATGTGGTTCAAATATGCTTCAGTAAAGCTTGAGTCAGGGCTATAAGT
Source organism: Varecia variegata (assembly GCA_028533085.1). Lineage (NCBI taxonomy): Eukaryota > Metazoa > Chordata > Mammalia > Primates > Lemuridae > Varecia > Varecia variegata. The sequence continues at coordinate 48,806,397 of CM052457.1, forward strand.
GTGACCATCACACAGATACTGTTCACTGTAGCTGTTAGGTGTATTTTCACACAACCCCTCCTCCACTGAGGGGGGGTTGACTTCCACTGAGTTTTACTTCACTTTGTGCACATGTGTGCTCATGAGTTAACTCCAACTTAATAGTGAGTACATGCGTTGTTTGTTTTTCCATTCTTTAGATACTTCACTTAGGATAATTGTATTGAGTTCCATCCAAATTGTTACAAAGGACATTAATTCATCCTTTTTAATGGCTGAGTAGTATTTTATGGTATACATATACCATGTTTTGTCAATCCACTCATGTATTGATGGGCACTTGGGTTGATTCCGTATCTTTGTAATTGTGAATTGTGCTGCAATAAACATTCAAGTATATGTGTCTTTTTTGTTAAAATGACTTCTTTTCCACTGGGTAAATACCAAGTAGGGGGATTGCTAGATCTTATGGTAGGTTCACTTCCAGTGATTTGAGGAATCTCCATAACATAATACATAGAGACTATGTTAATTTGTAGTCCTAGGAACAGTCCTTTCTCTCTGCATCCATGCCAGACTTTTTAATAAAAGCCATGTTAATTGGTATAAGTTGATGTCTTATTGTAGTTTTAATAAGCATTTCCTGATGATTAGTTATTTGAGCATAGTTTTCATATGTTTATTGACCATTTGTCTGTCTTCTTTTGAAAAACTTCTGCTCATATTTTTTGCCCACTTCTTAATGGAGTTGTTTGTTTTTTTCCTTACTGATTTGCTTGATTTTTTTTTTTTTGTAGATTTTGACTATTAGCTTTCTATTGGGTGTATAGCTTGAAAATATTTTATCCCATTCTGTAAGTTGTCTATTTGCTGTGTTGATTATTTGCTCATCTATGCAGAAGCTTTTTAATTTAATCAAGTCTCATGTATTTATTGATATTTTTGTTGTTGCTTTGATTGCCATTGTTGTATTATTTATAAAGCTTTTGCCAAGGCCTGTATCTTGAAGTGTTTTGCCTCAATTTCCTTCTAGAATCCTTATGGTTTCATGTCTTACATTTAAGTCTTTTATCCATCTTTAATTAATTTTTGTGAGTGGTGAGAGATATGGATCCGTTTTAGTCCTCACCATGAGCCTATCCAAGTAGCCTTCATACTAGCTATGCAAGAATAATTCAATATATGTAAATTAATAATTGTGATTCATCACATAGACCAAATAAGAATAAAGACCATATGATTATCTTATAGATGCAAAAAAACATCTGACAAAATTCAGCACTGTTTCCTGATAAAATCCCTAAGAAAACTGGGCAGGAAGGGACATATCTCAAAATTATACAAGCCATATGTGACAAACCCACAGCCAATGCCTTACTGAATGGGGAAACGTTCCAAGCATTGCCACTAAGAACTGGCACAAGACAAGGTTACCCACTGTGACCACTTCTATTCAACATTGGACAATCAGGCATGGGAATGAAATCAAGGATATTCATATCAGGACAGAGAGGGTCAAAGTATTGATTATTGCTGGCAATATGATCTTATATCTAGAAAACTCAAAAGACTCCACCAGGAGACTCCTAGAATTGATGAACAAATTCAGCAAAATCTTAGGTTACAAAATCAATGTACTCAAATCAATACCATTCCCATACACCAATAACAGTCAATCAGAGAGTCAAATCAAAGTCTCAACACCATTTTCAATATCTACAGAGAAAATAAAATACCTAGTAATATAGTTAACAATGGAGTTGAAAAATCTTTACAAAGAAAACTAGGAAACACTGAGGAAAGAAATCGCAGATGACACAAACAAATGGAATAATATATCATGGTCATGGAATAGTAGAATCAACATTGTTAAAAGTTCCATACTACCCAAAATGATTTACATATTCAATGCAATCCCCATCATAATACCAAGGTAACATTTAACAGATACAGAAAAAATAACTCTATGCTACATTTGAAACCAGAAACAGGCCTGGATAAACAAAGCAATCTCGAGAAAAAAGAGCAAATCTGGAGGAATCACAATATCAGACTTCAAACTATACTACAAGGTTACATTAACCAAAACAACATAGTATTGGGAAAAAATATGGAGATAGACTAATGTAACAGAACATAAAACCCATATATAATCATCCACATGCAGCCAACTAACCTTGACAAGCTAACAACAATATACGGTGGGAAAAAGAAGGCCTATTTAATAAATGGTGTTCAGAAAATTGAATAGCAACATGCAAAAGAATGGAATAGGGTCCACATCTTTTTCTACATTTTCATGGATTTTTTTTTGTTTTTTTTCCTTCCTGATTTGCTTGAGTTCTTTGTAGATTAGGTTATTAGCCATTTATAGGATATAAACAATGTGAATATTTTCTCCTATTCTGTAGGTTGTCTACTTGCTGTGTTGATAATTTCCTTGGCTGTGCAGAAGCTTTTTAATTTAATCAAGTCCCATTTATTTATTTTTGTCATTGCTGTGATTGCCATTGGGGTCTTTTTCATAAATTAATTGACTACGCAGATATCTAGAAGAAATTTTCCTACATTTTCTTCTAGAATTTTTATGCTTTCTTACCTTGTAGTTAAGTCTTTTATTAATCTTTTTTTTATTTCAGCTTATTATGGGGGTACAAAAGTTCAGGTTATATATATTGCCCATGTCCCGCCTATCCCCCCAAGTCAGAGCTTCAAGCGTGTCCATTCCCCAGACAGTGCGCATTGCACTCATCATGTAGTTATACCCCCATCCCTTCCCCCCACCCCATCTTAATTAATTTTTATGAATGGTATGAGATATGGATCCTGTTTCATTTTTCTGTGTGTGGCTATCCAATTTTCCTAGGAGAATTTATTTAATAGGGCTTTTTACCCCCAGTGTATATTTTTGTCTGCCTTGCCAATGATCAGTTTGTTGTAAGTGAATGGTTTTATATCTGGGTTCTCTGTTCTGCTCCTTTGATTTATGTCTCTAGTTTTGTGCTATTACCATGCTGTTTTGTTTACTATAACTTCATAGTATAGTTTGAAGTCTGGTAATGTGATACCTCCAGATTTGTTCTTTTTGCTAAGATTTGTTTGGCTATTCAGACTATTTTCTGGTTCCAAACAAAGTATAGAATTATTTTTTCCAGATACGTGAAATATGCCATTGGTATTTTGATGGGGATTGCATTGAATCTGTAAATTACATCGGGTAGTATGGCAATTTGAACAAAATTCATCCTGCTGATCCATGAGCATGATATGCTATTCCATTTGTTTGTGTTATCTGTGATTTCTTTCCTCACTATTTCATAGTTCTCCTTAAAGAGATCTTTCACCTCCTTGGTTAAATATATTTCTAGGTATTTCATTTTCTTTGTAGCTATTGTGAATTATATTGTGTCTTTGACTGGATTCTCAGCTTCTCTGTTATTGGTGTATAGGAATGATTCTGATTTGTGTACACTGATTTTGTAACCTGAGACTTTGCTGAATTTACTCACAAATTCCAGGAGTCTTCTTGTGGAGTCTTTGGTTTTTTCCACATGTAAGGTCATATCATCACCAGAAAGTGATAGTTTGACCTCCTCCTGTGTCCTGATGTGTATACTCTTTATTTCTTTCTCTTTCCTGATTGCTCTGGCTAGGACTTCCAGCCCCAGGTTGAACAGAAGTAGTGATAGTGGTCACTCTTATGTTGTTCAAGTTCTTAGTGGGAATACATTCAAGTTTTCCACATTTAGTATGATATTGGTGGTGGGTTTGTCCTGTATGGTTTTCGTAATTTTGAGGTATGTTCCTTCTAGACCTAGTTTGTTGAATCTTTTTATCATGAAAGGGTGCTAAATTTTATTGAATCTTTTTTTTTGCATCTATTGACATGATAATATGGTCATTGGTTGTCTTATGATTATGTGGTGAATCACATCTATTGATTAGGGATGATGAATCGTCCTTGTATCCTTGGCCATATGGGATACTTTTTTGACATGTTGTTGAATTTGTTTTGCTGGTATTTGTTGAGAATTTTTGCATTTATATTCGTAAGGGATATTGATCTATAGTTTTCTTCTCTTTTCTTGTGTCCTTCCCTGGCTTTGCTTTACTGGCTTCATAGAATGTGCTGGAGAGAAATCCCTCCTTCATATTATGAAATAATTTTTGCAGTATGAGTACCAGCTCTTCTTTGTATGTCTGGTAAAATTCAGCTGTGAATCCATCTGGTCTAGAGCTTTTATTTTTACTATGGTTGGAACATTTTTATGACTGCTTCAATCTCACTGACCTTTGTTGGTCTATTGAGGAGTGCTACTTCTTCCTGATTGATTCTTAGAAGGTTTTGTGTTTCCAGGAATTTGTCCATTTTCTCTATGTGTTTGAGTTTACGTGCACAGAGATTTTTTTTTGGTATCACTTTTAATATTTCCTTTTTCATTTATGATAGAGCTTATTTGGTTCCTTTTCTCTTCTATTCCTTGTTAATCTAGCAAGAGGTCTATCAGTTTTTTATCCTGTCAAAGAACCATCTTTTTGTTTCATTGATCCTTTGTAGTGTTTTTCAATTTTCCATTTTGTTTAGTTCTCCTCTGACCTTAGTTATTTCTTTTCTTCTGCTTGCTTTGGGTTTGGTTTCCTCCTTTTTCTCTAGTTCCGTGAGATATGTCATTTGATTGTTAATTTGTGATATTTCTGTTTATTTGATGTAGGAATTTAAGGCTATACATTTTCCCCTTAAGACCACTTTTGCTGTATCTCAGATTTTGGTGACTTTTGTCCCAACCGTTCAGTTTGAGGAATCTTTTGATTTCCATCTTAATTTCATTATTGACCTGATAATCATTTAGTATCAGGTTGTTTAATTTCCATACGTTTGTGTGGAATTGAGTGTTTTCCTTGAAGGTGATTACAGTGTTATTCCACTCTGGTCTGAGATGATAAATGTTATGATTTATATTTTTTAAAATTTGCTGAGACATGTTTTGTGGCCTAAGGTATTATCAGTCTTGAAGAATGTTCCATGTTTTGATGAGAGGAATGTATATTCAGTAGCATGGGGGGAAATGTTCTGTCAATGTCTGTTAGGTCCATTTGTTCTAGGGTCCCATTTGCATTCATTGGTTCTTAATTTAATTTCTGCTTGAATGATCAATTCTGTCAGTGGGATGTTGAAGTCTTTCACAATTACGATGCTGCTGTTTATCTCTTTGCTTAGTTCTAGTAGAATTTTCTTTATGAATCTGGGCACTCCTCTGTTAGGTGCATAAATCTTTAGGATTGTTCTGTCTTCTTGTTGTGATTCTCCCTTTACCATTGTATAATGACCATCTTTGTCTTTCCTTACTATTCTTGATTTAAAGTCAATTTTACCTAATCTGAGAGTGGCTACACCTGCATTCTTTTGGTTTCTGTTTGCATGGAATTTTTTTTCATCCCTTCACCTTGAGTCCTAGTGCCATAGATGTGTTTCCTACAGACAGCAGATACTTGGGTTGTGTTTTTGATTCACTTAGCTATCCTATGTCTCTTGAGTGGGACATTTTGATCATTAACTATGATTGATAGTGTTGACATGTGGAATGCTGTTCTGTTCATTCTTTGGGCAATATTTTATTGCTTTGATTTACCTCTTGTGCTATTGTTTTATATTATCTCTGAGCTCTAACTTTTGGGTGGCGGTACACTTCTGGGTGTTTATTGTGTTGATCCATGTGTAATGAAATTTTGAGTATTCCTTGCATGGCACATCTGGTTTTGACAAATTCCCTCAGTGTTTGTCTGCAAAAGACAAACACTTTATTTCTCCTTCACATATGAAATTAATTTTTCAGGATACAAAATTCTAGGCTGGAATTTTTGTTTAAGAAGGCTGAAGATAGGGCACCAATATCTTCTGTCTTGTAAGATCTCCATGGAGAACTTTGCAGTTAGCCTGATGGGTTTTCCTTTATAAGTTCCTTGATGTTTTTGCCTCACATCTCACAGGAATACCTCCTTTGTGTTAACTTTGGCCAGTCTGATGACTGTGTCTTGGTGATAGCCTCTTTCCAATGAATCTCCCAAGTGTCCATTGAGCTTCTTGTACCTGGATGTCTAAATCCTTAGGAAAACTGGGTATGTTTCCCTCAATTATCCCCTCAAATAGGTTTTCCAGCCCTTGTGCATTTCATTCTTCACCCTCAGGGATGCCTATGTTTCTTATATTTGGCCATGATACATATAATAAATTTCAACCTGTAACAATGTTCAAAGGGTAGTTAAATAGTGAGGTATACTATCCATGAGTACACAGTTTCATTTCTCAGATTTTGTAGTGACTGATATGATCATTTCCTCAGCCCCAGAAACTATACCCTGTGGTAGTTTTAATTACTTTTATTTCTGTTATAAATTCTTGCCTTATTTTATGTAAAAGTTCTAGCATTAATTTACAATTATTTTATTCCACCCAAGTTAATGCTGGTTAGGGAAAAGGGAAAGCTCAGATGCCAAGATTTGGTAGTAAGAAAATATATTATCAGAGTGGTCTACCATTTAAGTAGAATATATAAAACTCTGGCATTTATCACTGTGAAGAGTAAAGTCCTGATGGCATGTTTTATATATTTTATTATGTTAAAGGAATATTTATAACTTTCTGTTCCCCAAGATGTCTCCATCCAATACCTAAACATTTGAGATAACAGACTCCAAGAATAGATGGGAAAATTTCTTCCAATCCCCAAGTGAACTAATTCATTATTTTAAACTGAGTGTTTGCAATGAGATGCTCTGAGCTTCCTTAGAATGAGTCAGCCTCATACCCCTCTCACTCACTAATTTTTGGAAGGTTTAAGAATGGCCAATAGGCAAATTCTGCTCCTCAGCTTAGGAAGAGGCACTCTTTCTTTCTCTTGATGGTCTTTTCCTTAGATTAGTTTTGTATGTATCTTCTGACCATTGGATTGAAGATCTCCAGTGCCAGGTTTTGGTTATTAACATAAAGTAAAGCGGCCAATAAGGTGACTCACTTTGTTTTGGGTCTAGATCACTTAGTTCTGCCTGTTATAGACAAAGGTCATCTTTGCTGTTGTTTTTAGGTTAGTGTGGTTTTCTGGGGCAAGGAAATCTGCATTAACGGTTGGAGTTACAAGGAGTTAGTAATAAACATTTTGTATTTATTGGCATTTCACTGATAGACATTTAATGTTCAGAAATTTAGCAGGGATATCTGGTGTTATAATAGTTCACAGAATAAACTTTGAAGATTCTATCCCTGGCTATTTTTTTCTGGAAAAATTAATATCCACACTTTTGCTGTACTACACTTTGGAATTTCAAAGCATTTTGAATTTTTGTCTTTCAATTATGAGTTTTTAAAAGGGACTGGTACAGTGGGGTAAAGAAAAGACATGAGGTATATTTGGAAGAAAGATGTGGCAGGTTAATTAGGGTAGATAGGGCTATATGTAGAATGAAGAGTTAGGGCATATGGACATATGAATTACTTTTCTTTCAGTGAAGATCATTTGTGCATTGAGAATTTTTAGGAGTGACAACTCAGTGATTGTTGGACTGAAACACACATTTAAAAAAAATTATATTCTTGGTAATGGGTTTAAAAATGACAGGTACTGCTGTTCATTTATCCTTTTACAGAAAGTGCACTTTAGATTTACCAATTGTACTAAGTGGAGTCCACTAACCTTGTACAAATAACAATAGACCCCTGTCTCAAAAGCATTGAAAACCAGGTCTGTGACATTTTGAAATACACTTATGTTTAAAGATTTTATTTCAGTCCAATTTTAAGTGTTTTTTAATGACATCTCTTAGGGTTATACTTATGTTTCATTGGTACTTCAAGTGGTAATTCTTTCCCATAAATTGTCTCTTTGGGTAATATTTTTGCCATTAAATTATCCATTCAATGTAGAGATGAGCACTTATGATCAAACAGAATAATAGTATATAATGTAGGAGTAGAAAATGTTAAGATTTACAGTCACTTCTCTCTAATTCTGCCCATAAAACAACTTGAGCATGTAGAAATGGTAGTTTCAGAAGAAAAACAGGTCCCAGAAGCAACAAAAAGCAGCCAAAAATCTATCAGACTTCTTAAGATCCAAAAGGATTAGTGATTAGAGTCTGAAATTCTGACGTTGAAAGTAAATTTTCTCTTGGACAATGACATTTTGATTTATTTTCTTCATTTTTTCTTTTTAAAAAAAGTTAATCTAGCATCATCAAAGTATTTATGAAATGCTTTGTTTAAACAGGCATTCATACCATGGGGAAGAGCCATCACTAGAGATTTACTCATGCTTCAATTGATTTAGTACTGGTAATAGTTTAAAACTTGTTTTTTAGGAAACTAATTACTTGAAATAGATTTCTATAAAAATATACAGTAAAATGTAGTATTTCCTAGTCGAAACCAGTTTGGTGCCAATGTGAATCTTATAGTGTGCTTATTTCTCTTGGGACACATAGTGTACACTAGATTAAAAAAAATGTGGAATAAATTGTTCTTTATTCAGACCCAATTTTCCCCAGTAGCAGAACTGTCAGGTGAACATAGCTATAAAATAAGAGGGTTATTGGTTTATTTATGTCAGGACTATTGCTGTACTTCAAGGGGGGATTTTAATGTGGATTAGGAATGTAGTTGAAAGTTTAACCAGAGTCTAGATGAATCAAACCCACAATTAATATAGATTTAAGCTGTATCTATTTTTCACATAAGATAATTTTATAAATTATAATAGCTAACATCAGTGATTGAGTTAAGAATATGGCTATGTAGATTCAGAACACAGTCGACATAATCACCTAATAATCTCAATCTCCATACATAAACCTGATGTTGAGAACAATGACCCTGCTTCGTTATGAATGATTCCTTTACCAGAGAAATAAAATGAGTTCTAGATCAAACTTACTGAGGCAGAAAAGTGAATTGAGTTTAGAACAAAATAATGTTGAAACATAGATATTTCCATTTGTCTCTCATTTAATACATATGCATAATTTCTATTTTGTCTTTTCAACTTTTAAAACAATAAAATATACTATTTTATTTTGACTGGTTTGTAGGAAAGACAGACCAGAAGCAGCCAAGGTTATATCTATATTTTACAGACATCAATTTCTAAACAAACTAAAACTACACAATTATTTAATGGGTGGCTTTAGAAGGAAAGATCTCAAAACATAATGAGGAACCAGTCATTTTTTTAAATTTCAGCTTATTATGGGGGTACAAAAGTTCTGGTTATATATATTGCCCATGACCCCCCATCCCCCCGAGTTGGAGTTTCAAGCGTGTCCATTCCCCAGACAGTGCACATCGCACTCATCATGTAGGTATACACCCATCCCCTCCCCCCACCCCCACCTATGTCTGATGCTCAATTGGTGTTATTCCCAAATGTGCACTTAGGTGATGATCAGGGAAACCAATTTTTTGGTGAGTACATGTGGTGCTTATTTTTCCATTCTTGGGATACTTCACTTAATAGAATGGGTTCCAACTCTCTCCAGGAGAACCAAAGAGATGCCATATCACCATTATTTCTTATAGCTGAGTAATATTCCATGGTATACATATACCACATTTT
>CM052457.1:48816477-48843140 GCA_028533085.1 Varecia variegata
ATGATGAGTGCGATGTGCACTGTTGGGGGAATGGACACCCTTGAGGCTCAGTCTCGGGGGGTTGGGAGGGGCATGGGCAATATACTTAACCAGAACGGTTGTACCCCCATAATAAGCTATAATAAAAAAATAAGAGCCTGTGGGTATTGAATAAATATCAGAGGTAGCAAGGCAATAGTTATTATTGGCTTTGGGTGAGATTGGGTTAGCTTCAGGTGAGACCTGGCGCTCATGTCCACAAGAGAGTGCCCACGACATTCCTCCCCCAACTCCAGCATCCCAGTGCGGAGAATGAGGGAAGAGAGTGAGAGACATTGCCTGATAATCCAGGTAATTATCTTGTGTCTTACCCAAGATCACTAAGGCAGTACCACCTGGAGTCTATAAAAATCATAGCATTACTGGACTTGGGGTACCCCTAGTGCTGATATAGCTGTAGTGAATAAAGGCTTACACCAAAACACACAATTACATTTGATTATCTGGAAAGCATTCTCAAAAAAATGGGTTCAAACAAGCCAAGGTTGTGAATATTAAGATAAACACCTAACTTTCAAACCCCAGAAATTGATGAACATCTACAAGTATCAAGAATATCCAGGAAGACATGACCTCACCAAATGAACTAAATAAGGTCAAATGACCAATCCCAAAGTGTTGGAAATAGGTGACGTTTCAGACAAAGAATTCAAAATACCTGTCATTAAAGAAGCTCAATTAACTTCAAGTCAACAGAGAGAAGGAATTCAGAAGCCTATCAGAGAAACTTAACAAAGAGATTGAAATAATAATAAAAAAACAAGCAGAATTCTAGAGTTTAAGAATTCAACTGAAAAATTGAAAAATCTATCAGAGTCTCTCAACAACAGAATTGAGCAAGCAGAAGACAGAATTAGTGAACTTAAAGACAAGCTATTTGAAAATACACAGTCAAAAGAGAAAAAAGAAAAAAAGAATAAATAAGAATGAAGCATGCCTACAAGATCTATAAAATAGGCTCAAAAAAGCAAATCTAAGAGTCATTGGCCTTAAATAGGAACTAGAGGGAGAGTTTGGGTAGAAATTTTATTCAAGGAAATAATAAAAGAGAACTTTCCAATCCTAGAAAAAGATATTAATATTCAGGTACAAGAAGGTCATAGAACACCAAGCATATTTAACCTAGACAAGGTTAGCTCAAGGCATTTAATAATCAAGCTTCCAAACATCACAGATAATGAAAAGGTACTAAAGGAAGCAAGAAAAAAGAATATATATATATATATATATATATATTCAGGAGCTCCAATATGTCTGGCAGTAGACTTCTCAGGGGAAACCTTACAAACCAGGAGAGAGTGATAAGACATATTCAAAGTGCTGAAGGGGAATACAAGCAAACAAACAAAAAAAACCCTTAGTTGTAGATTATTATATCTTGCAAAAATCTCCTAAAATATTAAAGGTAAATAGTCTCCTAGACAAACAATAGCTGAGGGGTTTCATCAATACCAGACGTGTCCTACAAGAAATGCTAAACAGAATTCTTCATTGTGAAAGAAAACACCATTAATGAATAATAAGAAATCTTCTCAAGGTATACAACTCACTAGTAACAGTAAGGACTGAAAAACAGAATACTCTAATGCTGTAATCACAGTGCATAAACCACATATATCTTGAGTAGGAAGACTAAAAGACAGACCTATCAAAATAAGAACAACTTTGTGAGAGGTTGGTAGTATAAAAAGACATGGATGGCAGTAACAAAAAGTTAAAAAGTGGGTAGAGGATGGAGCTAAAAGGTAGAATCTCTGTTAGAATTCTCTTTGCTTGTTTATTTGGTTGTAAGTAGAGTTGTCATATATTTAAAACAACTGCTTATAAAAAGCTTTTTGCAATCTCAAATCAAAAAACCTACTACAGATACACAAAAAATGAACAACAAGAAATTAAAACACACTACCAGAGAAAATAACTTTTAAGAAATAAAGACAGGAAGGAAGGAAGAAATAGAGAGACACAAAACAACCAGAAATAAAATAACAACATGACAGTGGTAAGTTGTTACTTACCAGAAATAACATTGAATGGGAATGGACAATGGACTAAACTTTCCAATCAAAAGACATAAAGTGACTGAATGGCTAAAAAAACAATAACCAACTATATGTTCTCTGTAAGAAACATACTTCAGCTATAAAGACACACATAGACTGCAAATAAATGGATGGAAAAAGATATTCTATGCAAATGGAAACCAAAAAAGAGCAGGAGTAGCTATACTTCTTTCAATAGAATAGATTTCAAGAAAAAAGTGTGTAAAAAGAAACAAAGAGGGTCATTATATAATGAAAAAGGGGTCAATTCAGCAACATGATATAACAATTCTAAGTATATATGCACCCAACAGTGGAGAACCCAGATATATAAAGCAAATATTATCAGAGGTTAAGATAGAGATAGACCCTAATGCAATAATTGTTGCAGAATTCAACACTCCACTTTTGGCACTGGAGATATCATCGAGACAGAAAATCAACAATGACACATTGGACTGAATCTGCACTGTAGACCAAATGGATCTAGTAGATATGTACAGAACATTTCATGCAACAGCTACAGAATTCACACACTTCTCCTCTGGTCAAGAATCATTCTCAAGGATAGAACATATGTTAGGGCACAAAACTAGTTTCAAAAAAAATAAAAAAAATCATATCAAGTATTTTCTCTAACCATAGTGGAATAAAACTAGAAATTAATAACAAGAGAAACATTGGAAAATGTACAAACACATAGACATTAAACAATATGCTCCTGAATGACCAAAGGAACAACAAAGAGGTTAAGAAAGAAATTTAATAAAAAATTTTCTTATAATGAATGAAATGAAAACACAACATAGCAAAACCTATGAGATATAGTCAAATCAGTAATAATAGGAAAATTTACAACAATAAGTGTCTACATCAAAAAAGTAGAAAGTTTCAGATAAACAACCTAATGATGCATCTCAAAGAACTAGAAAAACAAGAGCAAACCAAACCCGAAATCAGTAGAAGAAAAGAAATAATAAAAATCAGCAGAAATAAATGGAATTTAAACTAAAAAAACAATAGAAATGATCAATGAAAGAAAAAGTTGGTTTTTAGAAAGATAAATAAAATAGACACACTTTTAGCCAGACTAAAAAAAGAAGAGAGAAGACAAAAATAAAATCAGACATGAAAAAAGAGACATTACTGCTAATACTGCAGAAATACAAAGGATCATTAGAGACTACTATGAGCAAGTACATGCCAATAAATTGGAAAAACTAGAAGACATGGATAAATACCTAGACACCTACAACCTACCAAAACTGAACCAGGAAGAAATCCAAAACCTCAATAAACCAATAGCAAGCAATAAGCTAGAACCAGTTACAAAAATTCTCCTATCAAAGAAAAGTCCAGGACCTGATGGCTTTGCTGCTGAATTCTAACAAGCATTCGGAGAAGAACTAATACCAATCCTGCTTAAACTATTAAAAAAAATACGGGAAAGGATACTTCCAAACTCATTCTATGGGGCCTGTATCACCCTGATACCAAAAACAGACAACAAAAATTCTCAACAAAATGCCAGAAAATTGAATTCAACAACACATTAAAAAGATTATTCCCACATCTCTACTAAAAATATAAAGAAATCATATGGACAACTAAAAATATATACAGAAAAAAATAGCCAGGCATGGTGGTGCATGCCTATAGTTCCAGCTACTCGGGAGGCTGAGGCAGGAGGATTGCTTGAACCCAGGAGTTTGAGGTTGCTGTGAGCTAGGCTGATGCCACGGCACTCTAGCCTGGGCAACAGAGTGAGACCCTTACTCAAAACAAACAAACAAAAAAAAGATTATTCATCATGATCAAGTGGGATTCATCCCAGGGATGCAAAAGTGGTTCAACATACATAAATCAATGAATGTGATACATCATATAAACAAGAAAGAAGGGGAAAAGACATATAATCATTTCAATTGATGCTGAAAAAGCATTCAGTAAAATTCAATATCCAATCATTATGAAAACTCTAAAAAATAGTGGTATAGAAGGAACTTACTTCAACATGACAAAAGCCATATATGATGAACTAATAACTAATATCATACTGAATGAGGAAAAACAGAAATTCTTTACAATCTGGAACATGGCAAGGATGCCCGTTTTCACCACTGTTATTCAATATAGTACTGGGAGCTCTAGCTAAAGCAATGAAGCAAGAGAAAGAAATATAGGACATCCAAATTGGAAAGAACTAAGTCAAATTATCCTATTTGTAGATGATATGACCTTATATCTAGAAAAATCTAAAGACTCCACAAAAAAAAAAAAAACTTTTAGAACTGATAGACAAATTCAGTAAAGTTGCAGGATACAAAATCAACATAAAAAATCAGTAGCATATCTATATGCCAACAACAAACAATCTGAAAATGAAACTAAGAAAGTACACCAATTTAAAATAGCTACAAATAATATAAAATACCTAGGAATAGAATAATCAAATGCATGAAAGTTCACTCTAATGAAAACTATAAAACAGTGATGAAACAAGTTGAAGAGGACACAAAAAATGTAAAGATATTCCATGTTCGTCATTGATTGGAAGAATCAATATTATTAAAATGTCCACACAACCCAGAGCAATCTACATATTTAATTCAGTCCCCATCAAAATGTCAATGATATTACTCATAGAAATAGAAAAAAATAATTATAAAATTTATATGGAACCACAAAAGACCCAGAATAGTCAAAGTGATCCTGAAAAAAAGAACAAAACTAGAGGAATCACATTACCTGACTTCAAATTATACTATGAATCTGTAGTAACTAAAACAGCATGGCACTGGCATAAAAACAGACACATGGATCATTAGAACAGAATAGAGTACCCAGAAATAAATCCACACATCTATAGTGAACTTATCTTCAAAAAAGGTGCCCAGAACATACAGTGAAGAAAGGACAGTCTCTTCAATAAATGATTCTGGGAAAACTGAATATCCATGTGCAGAATAATGAAACTAGACCCTTATCTCTGATCATATACAAAAATCTAATCAAAATGGATTAAAGACTTAAATCTAAGACCTGAAAATATGACATTACTAAAAAAAAAAAAAACATTGGGGAAATACTTCAGGACATTAATCTGGGCAAGAACTTCTTGAGTAATACCCCCAAAGTACAGACAACTAAAGCAAAATTGCACAAATGGGATCACATCAAGCTAGAAAGCTTCTTCACAACAAAGGAAATAATCAACAAAGTGAATAGATAACCAACAGAATGCGAGAAAATATTTTCAAAGTACCCATCTGACAAGGGATTAATAACTAGAATACATAAATATTGGGGATTCATGACACCCCTGATATAACCGGGCCCTGGGCAATGTGCATTGAAAGAGATGGGAGAGACAAAGACATGGACACAAATGTAAGGTGAAAGGGTGTGGGGAGGTCAGGGGACCACCAGCATTCCTATGAGCCAGGTGGTACTAACTGAAGTCTAGCACCCGTTTTTATCCTCTTTTTCATGTTACAGATTACAATGATTTCATGTGAAAAGCTCATGAGTTAGCAGTAAAGTGTATAATGTAAACGGGAACAAAGAGACCATGTACTTCTTTCTACTTTATCTAGTTCCTCATT
Organism: Varecia variegata; assembly: GCA_028533085.1. NCBI lineage: Eukaryota > Metazoa > Chordata > Mammalia > Primates > Lemuridae > Varecia > Varecia variegata. Next base: position 48,822,161 of record CM052457.1, read on the forward strand.
TACCTAGACATGAACTCAGGAGAGAGATAGGGACATTACCTCAGGCTTAGAATAGCAAACTGCTCTTATATGCTGGGCTGATATCCTTTGATCATTCTCTCCACCTTCATATTACAAGCCTGGGTCCATTTGTAGACATCCAAGCTGTAGCCCTCAGGCTTCGAGGTGGGGTCCATTTGCAGACATCCCTGATTGGTGGAATGTCCCACTCAAGATCGAGCAGATTTTGCTCAGTGAACTGACATGTCCACAGGTTGCTCTTTGGCAAAATCCTGCCCCACTCCTGGGGTTCTCATGTCTCCACCCTAACCCTCAGCACATAAGGAGCTCCAAAAACTCAATAGGACAAAATAAAATAATCTGATTAAAAAATAGGCAAAAGATCTGAATCAGTATTTCTCAAAAGACAGCTAACAAATGGCCAAGAGACATATGACAAAGTGTTCACCTTCATTAGTCATCAGAGAAATGCAAATCAAACTGCAATGAGATATCATCTCACCCCAGTCAAAATGGCTTTGATCAAAAAGACAGGCAATAACTAATGCTGGCAAGGATGTGGATAAAGGGAAACAACCAGACACCATTGATATGAATGTATATTAGGGAAACCACTATGGAAAACAGTTTGAAGGTTTCTTAAAAAGCTAAAAATAGAACTACCATATGACCCAGCAATCCTACTGCTGGGTATATATCCAAAGCATGGGTATTCAGTATATCAAAAAGATATCTGCATTCCCATGTTTATTGCAGCACTATTTACAAGAGCCGATATAGAATCAACCCAAGTGTCCATCAATTCATGTATAAAGAAATTGTGGTACACATACATAGTGGAATATTGTACAGCCTCAAAAAAGAATGAAGTTCTGCCATTTGCAACAACATGGATGGACCTGGAGTACATTTTGTTAAGTGAAATAAACCAAACACGGAAAGAAAAATCTCCCATATTTTCACTCATATGTGAGAGCTAAATATTAAAAACAATTAATTTCATGTAGACAGAGAGTAGAGTGATGGTTACAAGAAGCTAGGAAGGGTATTGGAGTGGGAGGGATAAAGAGGGGATGGTTAATAGTTGCAAATATATAGTTAGATAGTTTGATTGGATGAACAATATTTGATAGCACAACAAAGTGATTTCAATCAGCAATAAGGTAGAATATACTTTAAAATATCTAGAAGAGTAGAATTGGACTGTTCATAACACAAAGAAATGTTAAATATGTGAAAAATTTCTGTTTGAAATTGTTGAAACTTAGTCCATGGCCAATCATATAGGAAATTTTGTCTTCTTTCTTCAAAACTGGGAAAGCTATACTAGTTGTCTTTTGATTAGTATTTGCATAATAACATGTTTTCAATAACTTTGCTGTAGCCTTTTCTGTGTTCCTATATTTAAGGTGTCTTGTGGCAAATGGAATCATTTGGCTGTTTTATTTTAACCAGTTTTTGCCTTTCAGTTAGATTATTTAGTTCTTTCATATTTCATATAATTACATACTTTATTTTAATCTATATTGTTACTTTTTGCATTTATCCCTTGATTTTTTTTCTACCTTTTCTGGTTTTCTTTATGTATAATCAAGTATTTTGTACTATTTTATTTCTTTCTTAAATTAGGTTAGGGGATACGTGTTCTTTTACTATATTTTAATAGTTAATCTAGGGATAAAATGTGTAACCTTGATTGGTTAAAATGGGATGTAAATTAGTATTTTTGCCATTTCCCAATGATAATAATTTAGAACATTTAACAACACTCAGCCTACCCTGCCTTTTGCTAATGTGTTAATGAGTCTTAATTTTAAAAATATATTAAACATCACAAGACAAGACATTATTATCATTGAAATGATCATTTTGTTTTGGCCTCATCTTTATTATTTCCTTTGATTTTCATTCATTGTGTATTTCTATTTCTGTCTGTAATAATTTTCATTTTGTCTGAGGAATTCGAATTAATATTTCTTTTGTTGTGAGTGTTTTGACAACAAAATATCTGGTTTTATTTGTGTGCAAATAACTTTGGTGTGCCTTCAGTTTTGAATACTATTTTGATATATATGTAATTATAGGCTGACAATTATTTTCTTTCAGCTCTTTAAGGCTACCATTCCACTGTCCTTTGACTTCCATGTTGTCTTAGTCTTCTAGGGCTGCCATAACAAAATTCCACAAACTGAGTGGCTTAAACAAGAAAACTGTATTTTCTCACAGTTCCAGAGACTACAAGTCCAAGATCAAGATTTGGCTTCTCTTAAGGTGTCTCTTCTTGGCTTTTAGATGGCCACATTCTCACTATCCTCACATGGCCTTTCCTTTGTGCACCACATCCCTGATATCTCTGTGAGTACAAACTTCCTCTACTTATGAGTGCACCAGCCAGATTGGATTATGGTGTGCCCTAAAGACCTCAGTTAACCTTAGTTACTGCTTTAAAAGTCATAGCTCCAAATATAGTCACATTCTATGGCACCGTGGGTTAGGGCTTCAACATATAAATTTTGAGGGAACACCATTCAGCCATAAAAATGTTTTCCATATTTTCTCTGCTTATTATATTCTTGGGTATATTTGACTATATTAACATTTCTCTTCTCTCTCCTTCTTCACATTTTTATTTTATATAAAAATTCCTGGAATTAAATTTTCAAACTATTCTTTAGTTAACGGAATATTAAATGGGAATGATATAGAATTTGTGGAACATTTGATGTAGCTGGTGATGGATTCAGTAACTCTTAAGATTTTGCATCTTATTTGGGAGAAGAGTGGGAACTTCCTCATTGTAAGAAGGGTAGTTGTGTCTTGTCAGGTAGAAATGTAAGATTATTTTGCTATTTTAATGAAGTTCAGTGTATGTAAAGGGTGCATATGGAAACTGAGTAGACAAATATGTGGAATGTGCCACTTTTCAATTTATCGCATCTCAGTTCCAATTTACCTTTCAATATCTTCTCTGTAATAATGGGTACCTTTCAATATCTTCTCTGTAATAATGGGTATGATTACTTTAAGTATTTCTCCTTTACAGTAAACCTAATGTTGAGCTTTCTCAGTAGACACTGCTGGAGGAACACTGAAAATGTGCCTCCACCTGCTTCTGAAGGCTGAACAGTCAACAGTGTGGATATGAGGACATTTAGTGGTGTTTTTTTTCCTGTCATTAACTCAAAAGGTGCAGTCCTTTGTTAATCTTGTATCCCCTGGCTTGGTCTGATGATCTCCTTCCTGTGGGTCTCTCAATAATACTACTTCAAGTTTCAGACACGAGGGTCTCAAATGTCTTTGATCACCTCATTCTCTGCAGATTTGTCTTTCATGGCCCTCTTGATGCCATGGTCCTCTTGATATAGACACCATATGATAAAGGCCTCTTTCCCACGTGCTCAGCTCCACTCCCTCTGTGTGTTGTCATGCTGGCCACTGATTGCAGCTTGCTTGCATCCTGGAGAGTTGCTCCCTGCTTTCACAGAAACACAGAAACTCTCTCATCTAAATAATCCAGTGAATTTCCTTGTCATCCAGTAGACTGTAACTATAATTTCTCAGCAAGGTCTGATCCTCAGTCTTGGGAAAGAAGCCCCACTTCCAAATTTGTCCTTCTTTGGGCATTCTCCCTTAGCTGTAGAGTACTTAGTAGCATTGTCTTACATCTTATACTAACTATTTTGTCATACTTTAATAATTTTTTATATTAAGCTTGCATAGTTTAGGTACTGAATGGTTTCTGTGTCCTGATTAGACTAAAACTTATACAAAGCCATATGTAGACATGGAACAAAATATAAAGTCCAGAAATTGGCCTATATACATTTGGAAATTCAGTAGATGATAAAAGTGGCTTCTCAATTAATGATGTGACTATGTAGTTTTAAATATATGTTGTTTGATAATCAATATAGCCACCTGGAAAAGAAAATTTTGAATTAATATTTGTATCATGCATCAGAGTATATGTCAAATGGGTCTAAGATTTAAACATAAAAATGAAACAATAAATGTATGATAAGGACGTACCAGCAAATGCTTTAAAATCTCTAAAGAGATAAAGTATTTCTAATTACGATGTAATTTTGATGATTATACATGGATTTCACTATGGAATTGAGAATAAGGCAACTTTTAGTGCCCTTTAAAATTATATTCACCATTTTAGCAGAGATCCATGTCAATGAAATGAGGCAAGGCAATGAAAAATATACATAAGGATTAAAACACAAAAAATACACTCCACTGACAATAGAATTATGTACATAGGAAAATTTAAATTGTCTACATATGAATAATGGGAGCTGATAAGCAAATTTAGAAAGATTACTGGGTTAAAATTCAATACAACAAATAGGTTATCTTTTTCTACACTTGGAAGAAACATTTAGAAAATGTACTTTGAATGATGATGCCACTTATAATGGCATAAAAAACATCTGAATATATTTAACAAGAGATGTTATATAAATGAGCCAAAAAAAGTCCTCTTTGTATTGGCTGCTGGGTTGTTTACTTCTTCACTGCAGTTTCATACCTATTAATTTCTGCCGGTGAGAAACTCAATTTTTTTTCACATAGAGTTTTTTTTTTTTTTAATTTCAGCATACTATGGGGGTACAAAAGTTTAGGTTACTTATATTGCCCTTGCCTCTTCTGCCCCACCCCCGAATCAGAGCTTCAAGTGTATCCATTCCCTAGACGGTGTGCATCACACTCATTATGTATGTATACACTCATCCCCTTACTCCCCCGTCATCTGCCCAACACCCGACTAATGTTATTCCTAAATGGGCTCTTAGGTGATGATCAGTGAAACCAATTTGATGGTGAATACATGTGCTGCTTATTTTTCCATTCTTGGGATACTTCACTTAGTAGAATGGGTTCCAGCTCTATCCAGGAAAATACAAGAGGTGCTATATCACCATTGTTTCTTATAGCTGAGTAGTAATCCATGGTGTGTGTGTGTGTGTGTGTGTGTATATATATATATATATATATATACATATATACATATATGCCACATTTTATTAATCCACTCATGTATTGATGAGCACTTTGGTTATTTCCACATCATTGCAATTGTGAATTGTGCTGCTATAAACATTCGAGTGCACATGTCTTTTTTATAGAATGTCCTTTGTTCTTTTGGGTAGATGTCCAATAATGGGATGGCTGGATCAAATGGTAGGTCTACTTGTATCTCTTTAAGGTATCCCTATATTACTTTCCACAGACGTTGCACTAGTTTGCAGTCCCACCAGCAGTGTATGAGTGTTCCTGTCTCTCCACATCCACGCCAACATTTATAGTTTGGGGACTTTTTGATAAAGGCCGTTCTAACTGGAGTTAGGTCATATCCAATTGTGGTTTTGATTTCCATTTCCCAGATGATTAGAGATGTTGAGCATTTTTTCATATGTTTTTTTGGCCATTCTTCTGTCTTTTTTTGAAAAATTTCTATTCATGTCCTTTGCCCACTTACTGGGAGGGTCGTTTGATTTTTTCTTGCTGATTCTCCTGAGCTATAAATAGATTCTAGTTATCAGTACTTTATCGGATGTGTAGCTTTTGAAAATTTTTTCCCATTCTGTAGGTTGTCTGTTTGCTCTCATGTTGATTTCTTTGGCTGTGCAGAAGCTTTTTGTTTGATCAGGTCCCATTTATTTATTTTTGTTGTTGCTGTGATTGCCTTTGGGGTCTTCTTCATAAATTCTTTGCTTGGCCAATGTCTGTAAGGGTTTTTCCCACATTTTCTTCTAGAATTCTAATAGTTTCACACCTTAGGCTTAAGTCTGTTATCCACTGTGATTTGATATTTGTGAGAAGTGAAAGGTGTGGGTCCTGTTTCAGTATTCTACATGTAGCTATACAGTTTTCCCAGCACCACTTATTGAATGAGGATTCTTTTCCCCAGTGTATGTTTTTGTCAGCCTTGTCAAAGATTAGATGGCCATATGAAGATGGTATTATATATGGATTCTCAGTTCTGTTCCACTGGTCTGTGTCCCTGTTCTTGTGCCAATACTAAGCTGTTTTAATAACCACAGCCTTGTAGTATAGTTTTAAGTCTGGTAAATTAATACCTCCCATTTTGTTCTTATTGCCTAAAATTGCTTTTGCTAAACAGGGTTTTCTCTGGTTCCATACAAAGCATAAAATTATTTTTTTATATCTGTGAAAAATGATGTTGGTAATTTAATAAGGATTGCATTAAATGTGTAGATCACTTTGGATAGTATAGTCATTTTAACAAGGTTGATTCTTCCGATCCACGAGCATGTTATGCTTTTCCACCTGTTTACAGGCTCTGCAATTTTCTTCCTCAGTGTTTCATAGTTCTCCCTGTAGAGGTCTTTTACCCCCTTAGTTAAATGTATTCCTAGGTACTTTATTTTCTTTGTTGCTATTGTGAAGGGTATTGAGTCCTTAATTTGGTTCTCATTTTGACTCTTATTGGCATATATGAATGCCTCTGATTTGTGTGTATTGATTTTATATCCTGGGACTTTACTGTACTCATTTATTAATTCCAGGGGTCTCCTGGTTGAATCCTTGAGTTTTCCTAGATATAATAACATATCATCAGCAAAGACTGAGAGATTGATCTCTTCTGTTCCTATTTGGATACCTTTGATTCTGCCCTTTTGCCTGATTGCTCTCGCAACGACTTCTAGGACTATGTTGAATAGCAAAGGGGACAGTGGACAACCTTGTCTGGTTCCAGTTCTAGATGGGAATGCTTTCAATTTTTCCCCATTCAGTATGATGTTGGCTGTGGGTTTGTCATATATGGATTGTATCATTTTTAGATAGTCCCCATCTATGCCTATTTTGTTAAGCATCCTTATCATAAAAGGATGTCTAATTTTGTCAAATGCTTTTTCTGCATCTATTGAGAGGATCATATGGTCTTTGTTTTTGCTTCTATTTATGAGGTGAATTACGTTTATAGATTGGCCTATGTTGAATCATCCCTACATCTCTGAGATGAAGTCCACTTGATCGTGTTGGATTATTTTCTTGACAAGCACCTGGATTTGATTTGCTAGGATTTCACTGAGAATTTTTGCATGTCTATTCATGAGGGATATTGGTCTGTAGTTTTCTTTTTTTGTTGCGTCCTTTCCTGGTTTTGGTATCAGAGTTATGTTGGCTTCATAAAATGTGTTGGGGAGGATTCCATTGTTCTCGATGTTGTGGAATAACTTTTGTAGGATATGCACCATTTCTTATTTGTAGGTGGGGTAACATTGGGGTGTGAAACCATCTGATCCAGGGCTTTTCTTCTCTTTTCTTTTTGAGAAGATTTTTTACTGCTCTTTCAATTTCAGTTTTTGATATTGGTCTGTTCAGGAATTCTATATCTTCCTGGTTGAGCCTGAGGTGGCTGTGTGTTTCTAAAAATTTGTCCATTTCCTCCACATTTTCCAGTTTGTGCGCATAAAGGTTTTTGTATAATTCATAGATGATATCCGGTATCTTTGTGGCATCAGTTGTAATTTCTCTTTTCACGTTCCTGATGGAGGTTATTAGAGATTTTTTTTTTTCTGTTCTAGGTTAGTGAAGCCAAAGGCATGCCAATTTTGTTTATCTTTTCAAAGAACCAACTTTTTTTTTTATTAATTTACCATATGGTTTTTCTGTTTTCCATTTCATTTAGTTCTGATTTGATCTTATTGATTTCTCTCCTTCTGCTGGGTTTGGGGTCGGTCTGTTCTTTCTCCAGCTCTTTGAGTCTATTCATTGGGTTGTCTATTTGCAAATTTTTCTGTCTTTTAGATATAGGATTTTATGGAAATAAACTTTCCTCTCAGGACTGCTTTTGCTGTGTCTAATGTATTTTGATAACTTGTGTCTCCTTTGTCATTAAGTTCAAAGAATCTCTTAATTTCTGTATTGATTTACTAATTTATAAAATAATCATTCAGGAGAATCTTGTTTAGCTTCCACAACTTAGAGTAGAAATGAGAATTTCTGTTAGGGATAATTTCTAATTTTATTCTGTTGTGATCTGAGAAGATGCATGGTATAATTTAAATTTTTTAAATTTTTTAAGACTTGCTTTGTGTCCTAGGATATGGTTAATTTTAGATAATGTCCCATGAGCTGATGAGAAAAAGATATATTCAGTGTATTCTGTGTAGAATGTGTTGTAAATGTCAGTCAGGCCCACTTGTTCTAGCTTTCTTTTTACGTCCATTATATCTTTGTTTATTTTCTGTTTGGAGGATCTGTCCTGTGGTGTCAGCGGGGTGTTGAAGTCTCCGGCTGCTATAGTATTGCTGTTTATCATTTTGTTTAGATCAAGTAGGGTTTCCTTTATGAATCTGGGTGCATCTAAGTTGGGTGCATACATATTATGTATAGTTATGTCTTCTTGTTGAACTTTAGCCTTCACCATTATATAGTGACCTTCTTTGTCTTTCATTACTTTTGTCGATTTAAAATCTAAGTTGTCTGAAATTAAAACTGCCATGCCAGCCTTCTTTTAGCTTCTGTTTGCATGAAATGTCAATTTCCACCCCTTTATTTTCAGTCTAAAGGCATCTTTGCGGGTTAGATGAGTTTCCTGAAGACAGTAGATACTTGGCTTGTATTTTTTTTTATCCATTCGGCCAGGCTTTGTCTCTTGAGTGGGGAGTTCAAGTCATTCACATTGTTGAGAGACCTGATAGGTTGGGCAGATTTCTGTTCATCCTGCTGGGTAGAACTGCATTGCTATGTTTTCTCTCTTGAGCAATTGTTGTATCTTGCCTTCGATATTTAGCTTTTGAGTAGTTTGACATTCGTGAGCATTTCTTCTGCTGGTCTGTGTGCAACTCTGTTTTGAGTACTTGTTGGTGTTGTCTTGGTCAATTCCCCCAGTCTTTGTTTATCTAAGAATGTCTTAATTTCTGCTTCATATACAAAACTTATCTTTGCAGGGTAAAAGATTCTAGGCTGGGCATTATTCTATTTCAGAAGAGTGAGAATGCGGCCCCAGTCTCTTCTTGCTTTTAAGGTTTCAGTTGAGAAATCTGGTGTTATTCGGGTGAGCTTTCCTTTGTATGTTACTTGTTTCTTTCTCCTTACAGCTTGAAGAATGGCCTCTTTAATGGATATTTTGGTCAGTCTGATGACTGTATGATGTGGTGTCTTCATATTTGCAATGAATCTCCCAGGAGTCCTCTGGGCTTCCTGTATATCTATATTTTGAGGAAGGCCTGGGAAATTTTCCTCAATTATATCTTCAAATACCTTATTCAACCCTTGTATATTATCTTCTTTACCCTCAGGAATGCCCATAACTCTCTCCTTAGGCTTCTTCACATAACCCACATTTCTTGCAGACTCTGGTCTCTTATTTCTTTGCTCTATCTCTGTGATTGACTTATTTAATTTGAGGGTGTTATCCTCGATCTCTGAGATCCTTTCTTCTGTTTGATCTACCCTGCTCTTGGAGCTTTCCACCGTGTTTTGTAGTTCCCTGAATAAATTCTCCATTTCTAGGATTTCAGTTGATTTTTCTTTAATATATTGATTTCTTTAGTGAATTTTTCTTCCAAGTCCTGGATTTTTTTTTTGTGGTTTCTTTGTGTTGGTTATCCATTTTTTTTTTTTTTTTTTTTTTTTGCGTATTGTTGAGTTTTTTTCTAATCCATATTTGAAATTCTTCTCTTGGCATTTTAGTGTTCTGAATTTGGTTACTGTCCATTGCTAGAGAGCTGGTGTTCCTCTTTGGGAGTGTGTTTTCCATTTGAATCTTCATACTTCCAGAGGTCTTTCACTGAGCTCTTCCCATCTGGATCAATGGTTGCTTCCCACCTTTCAGCTTTCATTTGGAAGGTAACACGCCTTGTACAGGCTCTGTTCCTAGGCTGCCTAATAGCCTTGGTGTGTTGCTTCCTTTGTCACTAGGGGGAGCCACTTACATGTGGTTCAGGGTTCTTCTACCACAGTTGAGGTGCTGCTCCTGTTGGGAGGGGTTACTTGGGGAGTCTGTTTTTACCTCTTGCCAGTGTTCTTTTTCCCTGGTCTCTAATCCCACTGTTGGCAGCCAATAGGAGGTAAAAATTAGGACCCAGGATTTTGATTTGACCTAAAATCGGTCTGATGAGTTAAGTCACTAGTCTGACAACTTTTGATCTGCAGCCAAGATTGACACTGGTTGCAGAGAAAAAGTGGCTTTTCTTGTCTCTCTGTATCTCCAGAGGTGGCGCCTACCACTTTCTGCGTGAAAGATGCTGTCTAGTGGGAGGGGATGGTGCCAAAGTTCACCCAGCACCCCAGTGCCTGCAGGATCAAGGTGCTAGTCTCTCATGCCTGGGGGAGCACTCAGAGTTCACACATCAGAATGGGACCATTGACTATAGGTCGTATAAGGGTATAAGGGCAGAGCTCATCACGAGAGGCCCCGGGCTGGGGGAAGGGATCCACCTGACACTGCATCACACTGCAGCGGCTAGGCTGTGGACCCCGAAAATGGCGACTGCCTGTCTGCAGAGCTTCAGCACTGGGGGGTGATTGTTCAGGGGTTGGTGGGTGCTGGGTTGGGGGGATATGTCATCAGGATGCCCCCTTGTCTCTTTTATGTAGCACTCCCACAATCTCACGCCTGTCCAGAAGGAGCTCTGGCTCTTTCTGATCTACCCTGAGCAGTCCTATTAACCCGCAGCGGTTTCCAGGTTAGAGTCATCTAATTAGTTTTCACCTCTGTCGATCTGGAGCTGCTGAGTGGTAGAGGCAATTTACCTGTCTCCTAACTGCCTCCAGCGATATCCCAGACCAGTCCCTCCCCTGTCCAGTGCAGTCCTGGCACAGAGCTCGGGGAGTTCAAGATGCTTCCCACTAATGTCTCCTCTCCACAGAGCCCCAAGTCTCCTGTGGTGATTTTGCACCAACTTCAGGCAGATCCCTGTCTGAGTGGTTGCGGAGGCCAGTGCGGGAAGCAAGACGTTCTCCTGTGGGACTGATCCCACCTCACTCACTGGTGAGGTGGGCACTGCCGTCCCTCGCTCTACTCTCTATTGATTGTCTTGCACTCTTCAGATTTTTGTGATCTTAGCTCCCATTCACCTTTCCTTTTTCCTGCTCTTTGTGTCCCACACTTATTCTCTGTCGATTCACAATGCTGTTCTTGCATGGGAGTGATCCCCTCGTGTAACAGACCGAGATCTATGCCTCCCTCTCTGGGAGCAGGAATCCAGGAGATTACCTCCACTCTGCCATCTTTTTTCTCCTAAATAATTTGATTCTAAATGTGTGCTAAAAAGCAAAGGGCCAAGAATAACTAAGACGCTCTTGAAGAAGAATAACTTGCTTTTCCAGATATAAAAAGTTATTTTAAAACTATATTATTTAGTATAGTATTATTATGGCTACTAGATAGACTATTGGACAACTAGAACAAAATAGAAAGCCTGGAAAGAGACTCATTTAAATGTGAAATATTGTTATAAGATGGTATTGCAAAGTCTAGAAGAAAAAAATAGTCTTTTCAATAAATGGTCCTGGGTGATTTTGTACTCACCAGTAAAAATGAAATTGGACATCTATCTCAAATGATATTTTAAATTCAACTCAAAATATGTTATAGATAAGGTGGGAACACATATTTCTTTGAAGTACTCACAGTTATTGCTCTTATTCTGAAATATCATAACTAGAACCCATTTCACTCTCAAACGTGCCCCAGTTTCAAAGATAAATTATATTGCTATGTTAGTTTCCAATCCAAATTTAAGATTAAAAACTATAAGTCATTTAGAATGTAATACAAGGAAGAATCTTCATGGTCTTGGGATAATGACATGTTTATTAAACAAGATATAAAATTATAGCATATAAATAAAATGTTTATACTTTTGATTACATTAAAATTAAGAATGTTCATGAAAAGAAACCATAAAAGACAAGATACAGAGTTGGCAAGGATATTTGCAACATAAATAACCAATGAAGACTTAATAATACATAAAGATAAATGTATAAAGAGTCTGATTCCATTCTTGACATTTGACTGCTGATAACTTTTAATCCTCTTCCCCTTATCCTTTCATAGGTTCAAACTATGGAAAGATTCCTGCCCATATGTAGGAATCCTCACCATAGTCCCAACCTCTAATCACCTTTAAAACCCAGAGCCAGTCTTTTATGCCTGCTCTTTCAAGATATTTTGGACCAGCTTAGGAAGCCTGCCATGCTCTCCCTAGAAAGCCTCATTATGTGAATAAGAAGACTTTTATATTTTTCTGGTGTGTGTGTTGCATAATCAGTCTTGATATTGCAATCAAATTTTGGGTAAAGGTCCATCATTTCTTTATCTGTGAAGTGTCCACAAGCAGTGATGAAGTGAGAATGAATTTTATTATCTGCTTTGGTTTGCTAACTGTTGCCTGTTTGTGTGCATACACTTTGAGTCAGTGCTTGCTGGTGAGCATGCACTTGAGTGGTGCTGCAATGTGTTACACTTTTCAACTTCTACTTAATCTCTGCTATAGATTTAACCATCCTATATCAGAAGTTTCAATAATCTCCATTTATATAAAAAAGGAGTATGGAGTTGAGTCTTCTCTTAAAGTGGCCATGGGTCATGTGTCTCAGCCCAGACCTATCTATGTGCTGTGTGCTTAGAATGAATTGTGTGTCTCAACCACTTCATAAGAAGTAACTGACTTTAGATTCAGTGATTTTTTAAAAATTTTATTCAACTCATGTGTAATGAGTGATTGCCATATGACCGGCACTGTATTGGGGCAGAAGAAATGTGACAGTTCAACCACAAGAACAACAGGTAAGAGATCCCTGCAAAAAATAAGCATTTTATCATTTATGAGAAACTGAAAGATGATCCGTGTGACTGGAGCATAGTAAGTGAAAGGAACAGTGGAGTGAAATAAATGTCTTATATAGGTCTGTAACTTTAATCCATTCAGAAACCTAAAATTCTTATCCACAAATTATACTGTGTTTCATGTTCCAAGCCCTAAAATGCCATAGAAGTAGTGAGGATGAGGAGTAAAACTGAATCCGTTAGTTTTGTTTGTTTTTATGTAGATATGGGAAATATACTTTTTATAACTTCATTGGAGAAAAATTGATATAAAAACTGCACATATTTAATATATACAATTTGATGGGTTTGGACATATGCTTACACCTATCACCATAATCAAAGTAACAAGCATATTCATTGGCTCCAAAAGTTTCTTCATGCTTCTTTGTTTGTTTTGTGGTAAAATCACTTAACATGATATCTACGCTTTTAACAAAATTTTTAAGTGCACAATATGATATTGTTAACAATAGTCACAATGTTGTGACAGCAGATCTCTAGAATTTATTCATCTTATATAACTGAAACTTTATACCCATGAAACAGCAACTGTTCGTGTCTACTTCAAACTCTTCTCCTTGTATGCTTCTCACTGTTCCTCTAATTCCAGGGTGATCAACCATTCTGTTTTGCCCTGCATTGAGATGATTCATAAGAAATGTGACTTTTAGTACTAAAACTGGGATAGTCCCAGGCAAACTGGGATGGTTGGTCATCCTACATCCTGCTCCACATACCTGTTATTGTCCCCTTGGCACTAAATTTTAGTGAATGCTTCTATAGAGTTTGAGGATTTGGGGTAAATTTTCTCTGTCCTTAATCTCTTTAGTGTGGCTACCTCTCCATGGTATTTTATCAGAGGAATGTAGTCTCTGAGCTCATTGGAAAGAAGAAAAGACATGGCCTTTGAGGAACAAATAAGGTGCAAAAGGTGCAGCATTTATTCATTAAAGCATCTGCTAAATGCCCACTCTGTGTAAGGCACAGAGATAGTGTAAACTTAGTCAAATTCATGAGTATAGTGTTTTAGTCCATTTTGGCTGCTATAACAAAATATTATGACTTGGGTAGCTTATAAACAATACAAAGTTATTTTTCACAGTTCTTGGGGTTGAGAAATCCAACAGCATGGTGCTGGCAAATTTAGTGTCTGATAAAGGCCCACGTTTTGCCTCATAGACAACACTTTATAGCTGTGTTCTCACATAGAGAAAAGATAAGGAGTCTCTTAGGTCTCTTTTATAAGGACATTAATCCCATTAATGAGGGTTCTGTCCTCATGAACTAATCACCTCCCAAAAGCCCCACCTTCTATTACCATCACCTTGGGGTTAGAATTTCAAGATATGAATTTTGGAGAAGATGCAAACATTGAGACTATAGTAATAATCTAATTACTTATATCTTATTTATAAAAACAAATTTATGACTTAATTCACATCACATGTAAATAGATTCAAAAGCCTTGGATGAGCAATATTAACAGATGTCAAGTTGCAAATTGAGGAAAATACACTTGTTTGAGATAACTTATAATTGGTATGGGTGCATTGCATTATTTGAATATTTGTATTTTCTATTAGGAAAAAGGAGTTATGCTATTATTTTATGTACATAAATTTATGGAAAGATTTATAGGAGGTTGATATGAATATTAACTTACTTAAAGATACCCTGAAAATTAGCAAAGTGGAGTTTTCACTAAATCTTTTATATCAATTTTCTTCTATCATCTTCCACAAAGCAATTACTTCTAAAAAGTAAATTAACCTGCACAATTCAGGTTCATCAAAAGTTCTACTTAAGTTTTTAAAGAGTTAAACATGAGTTATGCCAATCTGGATTATTATCCAGATCCTAACACATTGACAATGCAGGTTTACTTTGGTTGGTTTTGTTTTGCATGAAAAGAGACATGCAGGTGAAGGTGCTTGAATTAATAGTCCCATAGAAATGTAAATTATAATTTTCCAAGAAAATATTTAGAAGAATATAGATAAGGTCAGCATAGCTTCATTGTCATTGTTTGCACAGGAGTTGAGAAGCTGGAGATTGGTTTTTCTTCTATAACAACATCCTTTCCTCCAGTCACTGTAAATATTTAATATCCTACAAATTCATGTGCCCTTAAAATTCAGTATCCCAGTCCTTGGCAATACTTATCATTTCTAACTTGATTTGGCAATGTTGTAATTCACTATCACAAAGAAAAACAACTGTCAGATCAGATTCGGCCTGCTTTTTGGCTAAGTTAATTTAAAAAAATTATGGTAAAAATATTAATCTTTCTTAGCAATTTTGAAACATATAATATTGGCTCTGGTCCCCCAAAATGACAAATTGGTGAGGTGATGCATATATTAATTATGTTAAATACCTTGATTAAATCTTTCTATAATATATACCCAAATGAAAACATTATATACCATATATATAATTATTATTTTTCTATTAGAATAAATAAATCAATAAATAAAATTTCTTATATGTTTTCTCTGTTACAATAATTATTTCAAAGAGATACCAGTCAAGATTTAGCTTTAATATACTGACATTTCAACCTTCAGAATACAGGTTTGGGGTTAAGGAAGACTTCAATGATAATCATAGGGCACAAAGAAAGGAGACAACACATTGAGGAAGCAAAAGTCAATATATATTGGTTCTAAGGTAGAGTATGTTTCATCTTTTTATATTCGCAAAATAAGTGACCTTGGCTTACATATTAACTTAATCTCTTTGTGTTCCAAAGAGTCACTGAGACCAACTTAAAGAAGAGTGAATTTGTTATCAGAATCCTTATGAACTGGAATTGGAAACAAAGGCTTTAGGTTCCAAAGCAGCATATCTATGAATGACTACTTGCTCTTTCTCTCTCTGTTTCTCTCTCCCTCCCTGTCTCCCTCTGTGCCCCTCTCCTCCCACTGTGCCCTTCCTGACTCTTCCTCCTTTCCTACCCTTCCTCCTCCCCTCCCCTTCCCTTTTCCCCTCCTCCCCTGTGGTCTTTCTCTTTCATGGCATATCTACTTCTATCATGGCATTCTTGCTTTTGTCTATGCACCTGCTCTATTCTCTTAGTTTCAACTCAGAAATCCTTTTTATATTTTCCAGTTGAAATTCAAAAATCCATCACATTTTATATAGTTGTTTTTGTTAATTGTTATTACTCAAATTTGGCAAATATTTTGTCAGGCTCCATCATAGGTCAGTGAACAATTTATGTTTCCTTGTGTCCACTCCTAGTTCCATGTGTGGTCATCTTTCTATAACCAAACACCACACAAAAACACTAGGCTGGCATTGCTTTATTGTGCAGGGAATTTGGGTAGGGAAATTTCACACATATGGAAATTTTAGGTAAGTCAAATACTATAAATGGCATGCCCTGTGCATTATGCCTCTTCAGATTCTGATGAGTTGTGCTGCTTTGTCTCTATTGACTTCAGTTACTTCACCTGTAAAACTCTAAAGGAATTGGAATTGATGATTATGATTGCTTCATATTCAAACATTCCTGGAAGTCCAACTGTACAATTTCAGGCAACATTATTGATAATGGGGAAAGTTTGGGATGAATACCTTCAAATACTACTTCACTAGGCAGATACCTGTGAATGTAACTAATGTCAATGTTAAACCTTATCCTGAGGCTTGATTCTTTTGTTGTCACCCTTAGGAACATTTGAGGTATACTTAGAGCTACTAATATTTGAGGAAACTAGGAAGAAGAAATAAAATTAAATTTACTTTCATGACAATATCTTGTCTTTGACAGAGCATTTTGATAAACCATTACATAATTGTTTTTTTCAATGAAGGGTAGACTGTTGTACAGTATTGGCTGCCTCCTAGGAAGGCCAGTGAAAAATTCAATTGCATGAATACACTGTTTATGAAAAATATAAATTCAAAGAAATGTTTTAAGACTCTCTTTGGAATCAGATATATTTTCCACAAATATTCAGACCCTACATACAATACTGGGGAAGACTGTGACAATCTATAGAAACAGGACTCAAGAGGCTCTTAGGGTTGTGTCAAGTGTGGGGTTTCATCTGGAAGGCTGCTCATATAATAATGGAGCAGAAGAGAGATACAGAACCATTAGGAAGAGTTAAAGCTGAGAATGGAAAGAAAATGAATGGCTATAACTGCAAAAGTAAGAGAGAGATATAAACCAGGGATTTCTGGAAAAGGTAAGTAAAAAGGAATGCCATCATTTATTTATTCTTTCAACAAATTTTCATTGTAGAAATTTTATCATCTAGTGATTAAGATAGTGTACTTCAGAGACAAAACAGTTCTGGGATTTAAATTCTAATTTAGTATCTACAAAGTGTGTTCTTGGACCAGTTAATGAGCTTTTTTTAGTCTGGAGTAAGCTCATGAATTCTCTGCCAGTAAATAATAAGCATCTCTTATGATTGTTGTGAGGATAGATTGAGCTAATTCTTGGCTTTTAGTAAATATCTCATAAATGATTGTTATAAATAATAATATAATTGCACTTTTTATGTTTTATATTATTAATATTACTTATTAGGCTCTTTCTACACATCAGGAAATTTTAATAAACCTTTGGAACTGTTAGGAAGTGAGAGCAAGTATAAAGTGAATGAAGCCAGGGCTCTTGACGGGTCAAATTTGCCAGGATATTCTTTTGTATCAGACCTGGCAAAAATTTATAGGCCAAAAGAGTCTCTATAAAGAAACTAAACTGGGGCAAAAACTAAGACGGTCCTAGAAAACCTACATGGGTTACCCATGGGATATATGGTTTGATTGTCTATAGGGTCCTGATGAGATCCACATTCATAGTATGATCAAACTCTTACGTATACATAACTGAAAAGTCTACAATAGATGTAGCATTCTGGGAAGTTAAAGGAAATATTTTTTGTTTAATGTGACAGCCTGATCATCAAAATACTGTTTTTCAGAAAACAATCTCTAAGTAAGGAACAAATACCATCCTTTTAAGCAACCTTTTTGCCACATTTTCTTAGTGACTGGTGGAAACTAATGTGCAGGGCCCATGATAAGGAGCTTCTCTGTAGCAGACCATCACTGCTACCTGAAAGCAAACTGAACTGGCATAAATAATTGTGCTGTAGAAAGCCTTTCTGTTGCACCTTGCCGATCACTGACAATTTACATATCTTAGGAAAACCTTTGTTGGCTTCTGTCATTTCTGCACTATTATGTGCCTTTCTGGATAATTACCAGTTAATGTGAAAAAGCAGATGGAAAAAACCTTGAAATTTCTGATAGAGAATCCTCAACCCTCTCCTCTTATCTGTGCAAAGCAGCTTCCTGATTTCAAAAGAAGTTTCAAAACCTTTGTTAAAAATGTCCCTGATTCCCAGTTTGAATGAACCAAATGACATTCAGCTAAAATTATTCTGCTTTTTCCACAATTAAATTCCATTATCATGAACTGTCAAAGTAAAATGGAAGGCCTCTTAACTAATGTGTCAGTTGTTTGCTTGGTATGTTTTGTGGCATGGACTGTATAAAGCTGTGTGAAGTGTTTGGGGGGGAAATGATAACTGTAATTTTGCAACAATGCGTGGGCCATATCAGACAGTCTCCTTCCTATTCTTCTCCCCTTTCCCAAAAATATCTGTGTAGAGAGGTGCTGACTGACCATTTCACAACACTTAAGAGATGGTGGGTAGCTTTAATCTGTAGTCCCTGTAAGTGACTTGTCTGCCTTGACTTTCTCTATCATTTGTGTTAAACATTAAGCAAACTCAAATGTCACTCCTTTTATTAATGAAGATATGATTACAGCATAATTAATATAATTTATTATAAGATTGTATTAAAGTTTCTATCTTCAAGAGTGGGATGTCAGGATGTGTTTATATCAGAGGTAAAAGGTAAATAAGTTACCGTACACTAATAGTGATGAAATTCATCTCCCAGCATCACCCTCTGGGCTTGTCTTTCGTTCAAATCACTGAACCTCTCCTATTTCTACATCTTTGGGGATATAGAATATTTCATACTTTGAAATATTTAGGGCCCTACTTCTTACCTTTTTAGGAAATTTTCTGTTAATTCTGGAGTAAGCTCATGAATTCTTGTCAGTAAATTATTTACTTTATGAAATACACATGGACAAATTTAGGATCCTATTCCAGCTTTCCTCATGGCTGCCTTTGTACTTTTCCCAGCCTTCTGGATACTCAGTGAATATAAGGAGAGAAAACCTGCTACAAAGGCTTCATTTAAATATTATGTATGCTAGATTTGTATCCCTTATATGTGAATGGATTCCAAAAATCCTGTGCTGCCATTGTAAGAGTGATAGCAGTAGCAATAATAGTAATGATCACCATCATCATCATAACTATCATCATCATAATGGCTAACATTTATTGAGGGTTTATTCTGTCCCTAGTTTTGTCTAATTTATTTGTATTCAGTGTATTAGTCCCTTTGGGCTACTTTAACAACATACCTTAGACTGGATAACTTATAAATAGTAGAAATTGGTTTCTCACAGTTCTGGAGGCCGTGGAGTCCAAGATCAAGGTGCCAGCAGATTCAATGTCTGGTGGTCTTGCTCTCCTTCATACATGGCATCTCTTGTTGCATCCTCACATGGAGAAAGTAGTCAAAGGGGCAAACAAAATCCCTCAAGCCTTGTATAAGGACACTAATCCCATTCATAAGGGCAGAGCCTTCATGATATTATCACTTCCCAAAGGCCTTACTTCTTTTTTCTTTGTTTGTTTTGTTTTATTTTATTTTCACTTTTTTTATTTTAGCATATTATGGGGGTACAAAAGTTTAGGTTACGTATATTGCCCTTGCCCCCCTGCCCACCCCAAATCAGAGCTTCAAGCGTGTCCATTCCCCAGGCAGTGTGCATCGCACTCATTATGTATGTATACACACATCACCCCCCCCGGCCCACATCTGCCCGACACCCGATTAATGTTATTCCTAAATGTGCTCTTAGGTGATGATCAGTGAAACCAACTTGATGGTGAGTACATGTGGTGCTTATTTTTCCATTCTTGGGATACTTCACTTAGTAGAATGGGTTCCAGCTCTATCCAGGAAAATACAAGAAATTCTATAGCCCTATTATTTCTTTTTTTTTAACATTAAGATATATTTTATTTCTCAATTTTACCTACATCTACTCTTTATAGCTAAAAAAAATTTTGAACGGCTTTCTCATAATTAGAACAAGAAATATAGAGAAAAATAGATACAGTTTGTAAAGATCTATATGTATACAGATATCTTTGTGTCTGTTTGTGTGTAATTTTTTTTTATTGTCTGGGGTCTTGTTTTATTTTTTTATTTTTTATTTATAATAGCTTATTATGGGGGTACAACAGTTCTGTTTAAATATATTGCCCATGCCCCTCCCAACTCCCTGAGTCTGAGCTTCAAGCATGACCATTCCCCAGACAGTGCACATTGCACTCATAATGTAGGTATACACCCATCCTCTCCCCCACCCCCATCCCCCCAAGTCAGATCTTTAAGTGTGTCCATTCCCTAGACAGTGCGCATCACACTCATCATGCAGATATACACCCATCGCCTCCCCCTACCTCTGTCCAATACCCAATTGGTGTCATTCCCAAATGTGCACCCAGGTGATGATCAGGGAAACCAATTTTCTGGTGAGTACATATGATGCTTATTTTTCCATTCTTGGGATACTTTGCTTAATAGAATGGGTTCCAACTCTCCCCAGGAGAACCAAAGAGATGTCGTATCATCGTTATTTCTTATAGCTGAGTAATACTCCATGGTATAGAGATACCACATTTAAATAATCCATTCATGAATTCATGGACATTTGGGTTGTTTCCACATCTTAGCAATTGTGAATTGTGCTGCTATAAACATTCAGGTGCAAGTATCTTTATTATGGAATGACTTTTGCTCTTCTGGGTAGATGCCCAATAATGGGATTGCTGGATCGAATGGAAGGTCTACTTGAATATGTTTAAGAAATCTCCATACTGCTTTCCACAGGGGTTGTACTAGTTTACAGTCCCATCAGCAGTGTATGAGTGTTCCTGTCTCTCCGCAACCACGCCAGCATGTATTGATTTGGGACTTTTTGATAAAGGCCATTCTCACTGGAGTTAAGTGATATTGTGGTTTTGATTTGCATTTCCCTGATGA
>CM052457.1:48843640-48875300 GCA_028533085.1 Varecia variegata
CCAGCATGTATTGATTTGGGACTTTTTGATAAAGGCCATTCTCACTGGAGTTAAGTGATATCTCATTGTGGTTTTGATTTTAGTTGAAATGTAAGTAAATGCCATACAGACAATATTATGTAAACAGTGAATTAATTACCATACTACTTAGAACACTATATGCCCTACTATATTATCAATTATGCTATTACCATTTTTGATAAACTATATTGCCTGTCCTATGTAACTCACTAAGATGTCATATGGTCAAGTGGTAGAATGAACATGAATGCACTGACAAATAAAAATGACTGTACCCTATAAAGATATGTGGTTTCTGTTGAGACCTGAAATGGTTTATCCATGAGCCAATGATTACAAAAGGTAACCAATCTTAAAGGAAAAAGACATGCAAAATATTTATATTTGAATCCACAATTGTGTGATAGACACCTTTGAGACTAGTTAGGAAGAATACAGCCGGGGATGAGCGTGCGCTCTACAAATACCATTCTTGCTAGATTTGCTTCTATAATATAGAAAAATATTGCTATAGCAACAAAATAATTTATGAGGACAGGTATAACAAAGGAAGGACTGTGGAAATTGGAAGAGAAGCAGCTTTATACATTTAAATAAGACCCATGTTTGTCTTTGTGAGACCTAGCAAGCAGAAGGAAACAAATATACTTGATTTGTAAGATTTTGCTTTCAAATTAGCTTCATCACTAGCCTTTGGAAGTTTTATGTCAGTGAACAATATTATACAAATCCTGATGCCTAGAAGAGGGGCTGTAATTAACCAACCCCAATGCATACTTTCTGATTGATAACCTGAGGTTGCATGAGTTTGTGTTGACAATTTACAAATAGCTCTGTTAAGACCTATGTACAATAGCTGTAGATGCACAGCCATTAATCACAGCCATCAGCCAGCCTCCTAGAGTGGTTTACAGCAATTTTTAATGTATGTTTTGCTAATTGGGAGTTACAGTGGTACTGTGAATTCCCAGGTGAATAACTACTTTGGTGATGACTGCCTACAGAGAAAAAAGCCTCTAAATTTTCCTCCAGAAGCTCAGTTAAAAAATATGAAGAATATACTAATACATGTACTTCTAAAGCTACAAAACTCTGCCTTTTCTTTTAAGTAAGATGTCCCAGAATGGTATCAAATTATTATTTTATTCATATTTTTCCAAAACTATATTTAAAATGGTGTCCTTTTCTCTACAGAGAGCTGTTGTTTAATGCATTTTTTTGTAGTTCCTTGACAGAGACCATTTTTCTTGCCTCTCAGGTGGCTTATGTAGAGAGATTTATGTTCATTACGCAAAAATCCTCTATAGTATCACAGAGGCATAATCAGCAGAAAGTCTGAGAAAACACCCACCCAAGAATCAAATATTGGATTTTGGTTACTTCATTAAATTTCAAGAATCTTGCTTTTATTGAGATGCCTTTTTGGCCTGATTCACAAACTCACAAAGGATGGATATTGTTTTCAGAATGACATCATTAAGAAGTAGCACCTAGTGATATTCTCAGACTATTAAACCACAATATTCATCATATTAAATCAAATCCTGTGTAAAATGCATAATCACTAATGTTAAATTCATAAGTTGGCAGTAAGTTAAATTAGGAAATATCAATCTGTATTTTCTACATATTAAATAGTACTTTTATTATGGGGATTTGGGGAATTCAGCCATCATTCAAGGGGAAAAATCACCTAAGGCCAATAATAAACATCCATCCTAAAGTGCCTGTGTTTCAGATTGTTATAAATTATTATCAGTTTAGTGGGCTTAGTTGTACCAAGTATTTAATACATACAGACAAAATTTGTAGTACTTTTCATACTTAAAGATCCTAATGTGGTATTTCCCAAGGTATAATGAAGGGAAATGTTGGAGTATTACGTACATGATATTAGATATGTTGTAGCACACTGAGTCACTTAGCAGTGACTGTATCACTTTAACAGAAACCAGTATGTTTCTTAATTCATTTATTCCTATGTATTTATTTTTCTGTACATAAGATGACACTATTTATGTGCAAAATCTTCAGTTTGGTTAGGGCTCTAGTGAAAATTTCTGGCCAAAGTTATAATTTAATTATCTCCCTGAGATATGATTTTGGTTTGCGATTGATATTGCGCTGGTGAAAATATTCACAAAAGCATGCATCCTCCTATATGTGTTTTACTGGTTTATCAAGGCTAAAGGAAGCTAAAGTTCAAGGAAGTTCAAGTGAGTGTGTAAGTAAAGGTATTATCATCTACTCATTCTACTAATTTCTAAGCCTTGAAAAAGAAAGTAGGTTTCATTCTACTAACAAAATAACATAAGAAATAAAATTTGTTACTGAAATGGGAATACTGTGCCCACAGATAAATACTTAAATATTACTAGTCATCAGGAAAACTGTGAAACTGTATTTAGTTACCCTCCCTTTATTCTTATTTTGTTTTTTCATCTCTTGAGTCTTCCTCTTCTTATCCACCCATACTGTAGGTGCCCTCAGAATGTCCTCTGCAGTTATGGAAAAACAATATCAAGATTTTTCACAAAACTAAAACTAGAACCACCGTATGGTCCACCAATGCCACTACTGTGTTATTATCCAAAGGTAAAGAAATTAATAAATCAAAGAGATAACTACACTCTCATATTTATTGCAGCAATATTTACAATAGCCAAGATATGGAATCAATCTGAATGTCCACCAACACATGGGTGGACAAATAAGATGTTTTATCTGCATTAATTTTGTATCCTGAGACTTTACTGAATTCGTTTATCAATTCCAAGAGTCTCTTGGTTGATACCTTGGGATTTTCTATATAAAATAGCATATCATCAACAAAGAATGAGAGTTTGTTGCATTCATGTATGCCAATAAACAGTCAAGCCAAAAATCAAGTCAAAGGTGCAACACCTTTCACAATACCATCAAAGAAAATTTAATAGGAATATATTTAACGAAGGAGGTGAGAGACATATATAGGGGGAACTATAAAACACTGAGAAAAGAAATTATAGAAGATCTAAACAGATGAAAATCTCTACCATGCTCATGGATTGGTAGAATCAATATTGTTAAAATGTCCATACTGCCTAAAACGATCTACAGAATTAATGCAATACCTATCAAAATTCCACCATCATTTTTTACAGACTTAGAAAAAATAATTCGACGCTTCATCTGGAACCAGACAAGAGCTTGTATAGTTAAAGCAATCTTAAGCAAAAAGAACAAATTGAGAGGCATCAGTCTGCCAGACTTCAAACTTTACTACAAGGCTATAGTAACCAAAATAGCATGGTACTGGCACAAGAACAGAGATATACACTCTTGGAATAGGACGGAGATCCCAGATATAAAACGATCCTCATATTGTCATCTAATCTTCAACAAAGCAGACAAAAATATACTATACACTGGGGAAATGTATGTCTATTAAATAAGTGGTGCTGGCAAAACTGGATATCCACATGCAAAAGACTGAAACTAAATCTCCATTTCTGACCTCTCAAAAAAATCAACTCATGATGGATAACACACTTAAACCTAAGGTGAGAAACCTTGAGAATTCTGGAAGAACATGTCAGGAAGACACTTTGAGATAATGGCCTAGGCAAAGAATTTACGAAGACCCTGAAAGCAATCACAGCCACAACAAAAATAAGCAAATGGGACCTGATCAAATTAAAAAGCTTCTGCACAGCCAAGGAAACTATTGTTAGAGTGAATAGACAACGTACAGAATGGGAGAAAATATTAACATGTTAAACATCTGACAAAGGGCTGATAATAAGAATCTATATAGAACTTAAGAAAATCAACAAGAAAAAATAAAACAACTTCATCAATAAATGGGCAAAGGACATGAACAGAAACTTTTCAAAAGAAGGCAGAATAATGGCCAGCAAACATATAAAAAAGTGCTCAACATCTTTAATCATCAGGGGAATGCAAATCAAAACTACAAGGAGATATCACCTAACTCCAGTGAAAATGGCATTTGTCAAAAAGTCCCAAATATGTGCTCACTTTGGCAGCACATATACTGAAATTGGAATGATACAGAGAAGATTAGCATGGCCCCTGTGCAAGGATGGCACGCAAATTCATGAAGTGTTCCATATTTTTAGCCTGATGAGAAAGAATCAGTGAAAGAACACAGGAAACATGAATGATCAGAGAGAAAAGTCACCTCCAAAAGAAAATATTTGATCTCCATCAATAGACACCAACGTACAACATATGACTAAACTGACAGAAGAAGAATTCTGAATATGGATTGTAAGAAAACTAAATGGAATTGAAGAGAAAATAGAATCCCAACATAAAGAAACCACAAGAACAATTCAGGAAATGAAGAAAAATTCTCTAAAGAAATTGAAATACTATGGGAAAACCAAAAAGAAATCTTGGCAATAAAGGAGGCATTCAAGGAATTTCAAAACACAGTGGAAAGCCTCAACAATAGAATGGATCATGCAGAGGAAAGAATCTCAGAGCTTGAAGATAATGCCTATGTGGTAAACAAATTGGATGAAGAAAAAGAATACAGAAACAAGAGACAAGATGAAAACATACAAGAAATGTGGGATTACATAAAGAAGCCAAATATAAGAATCACTGGCATCCCAGTGGGAGAAAAAGATTATACACAAGGGCTGGAAAACTTATTTCATGGAATACTGGAGGAAAATATGCCTGGCCTGGCCAAAAATCTTGATACCCAGATACAAGAAGCACACAGAACTCCTGGGAGACTCAATGTGAAAAGGCAATCGCCATGTCACATAGTTATTAGGCTGACCAAAGTAAACATGAAAGAAGCAATTCTCTGAGCAGTGAGGTGAAAGCAACAATTAACTACAAATGAAAACCTATCAGACTAACTACAGACTTCTCAACTGAAACTTTATAAGCCAGAAGGGATTGGGTGCTTATCCTTAATCTTCTAAAACAGAATAATGCCCATCCTAGAATTCTATATCAGGCAAAATTAAGTTTCATCTATGAGGGAGAAAGAAAGTCCCTTCCAGACAAGCAATCACTGACAAGTGCTTCCAGACGAGCAATCGGAATTTGCAAAGACCAGACCAGCCCTAAAAAAGTACTCAGAACTGCATTATAAACTGAACAGCAAAATAGGCACTCTTCAAAGTAAAATCATTCAAGAGTTAAAGGTTAGAACTTGTATTTCATGATGGCTCAAGGAGTGTAACAAAACAACAGGATATCACCCAACAATATGAATGGAAATCTACCTCAAATTTCAATCCTCTCAATAATTGTGAATGGCTTAAACTGTACTCTGAAGAGACACAGACTGGCAGAGTGGATAAAAATCCACAAGCCTAGTATCTGTTGTCTACAGGAAATGCATCTAACCCACAAAGATGCCTTCAGGCTCAAGGTCAGTGGATGGAAAATAATCACCCAGGCAAATGGAAGTCAACAGAAAGCAGGGGTAGCTATGCTATTTTCAGATAAAATAAACTTTAAAATAGCAAATGTAAAAAAGAAAAAAGATGGCCACTATATAATGGTGGAAGGGAAGATCCAACAAGAAGAATTAACAATTCTTAATATTTATGCACCCAACTCAGGAGCACCCAGTTACATAAAGCAAACCTGATCTAAATAGCATGATAAACAATAACACCATAATAGCAGGGGTCTTAAACAACCAATTGAATGAACTGGACAGATCTTCCATACAGAAAATAAGCAAATGAATTATGGACTTAAATAGAGCTCTAGAACAAGAGGGTCTCACAGAGCTCTTCAGAACATTCCACCCAAATAAAGCTGAATGCACATTCTTTTCATCAGCCCATGGAACATTCTCCAAAACTGATCACATACTAGGCCACAAATCAGACCTCAACAAATTCAAAAAAAAGAAAAATTATACCATGGATCTTCTCTTATCATAGTGGTATAAAATTAGAGTTCAATTCCAACAGAAATACTCGCCATCTCACAAAGTCATGGAAATTAAACAATCTATTGTTGAAGAACTATTGGGTCAAGGAGGAAATCCAGAGGGAAATCCAGAGTTTCTTCAAACTAACTGATAATGGAGACACTAGTTATCAAAACTTGTGGGATACAACAAAAGCATACCTAAGAGGAAAACTAATAGCATTAAACACTCACAGTCAAGAAACAGAAAGCTAAAAAATCGACAATCTAATAAACAGTCTCAAGGAATTTGAAAAGGAAGAGCAAATCAATTCCAATCCTAGTAGAAGAAAAGAAATAACTAAGATCAAAGCAGAATTAAATGAAATTGAGAACAAGAGAAGTATATGGAAGATCAACAAAACCGAAAGTTGGCTTTTCAAAAAGAAAAACAAAATTGACAGTCCTCTTGCTAGATTTACAAGAATGTGAAGGGAAGGGACTCTAATAAACTCAATTAGATGTGAAAAAGGAGCGGTCACAACAAATGCCACAGAAATACAAAACATTATTTTTGATTATTATAAAAACCTGTATGCCCAAAAAGTACATAATGAAGAGGAAATGGATAAATTTCTGGAAACATACAACCTCCCTAAGTTCACAGAGTAGGTAATAGAATTTATGAATAGACCAATCTCAAGCTTAGAAATTGGAGCAGCAATTTAAAACCTCCAAAAAGGAAAAGTCCTGGACCAGATGGCTACGCTTCAGAGTTTTACGAAACATACAAAGAACTCATACCTATACTACAGACATTATTCCACAACATCGACAAAGATGGTATCCTTCCTAACTCATTCTACAAAGCCAATATCACCCTGATACCAAAACCAGGAAAGGACACAACAAAAAAAAGAAAACTACAGGCCAATATTCCTCATTAATATAGATGTAAAAATCCTCAACAAATTTTAGAAAATCAAATTCAGCAGCATATCAAAAAATAATTCACCATGACCAGGTGGGCTTTATTCCAGGGAAGCAAGGCTGGTTCAACATACACAAATCTATAAATGCAATTCGCCTCATGAATAAAACCAAGAACAAAGACCATATGATTCTCTCAATAGATGCAGAGAAAGCATTTGACAAAGTCAAGCACACCTTTATAATAAAAACTCTTAACAAAATAAGCATAGATGGGTCATATCTTAAAATTATCAAGTCCATTTATGATAAACACATTGCCAATATCATACTGAATGGGGAAAATATTGAAACCATTCCCACTTAGAGCCAGTACCAGAGAAGGTTGCCCACTATCCCCACTTCTATTCAGCATAGTGTTGGAAGTCCTTTCTAGAGCAATTAGACAAGAGAGGGGAATTAAGGGCATCCAAATTGGGGAAGATGAGATAAAACTATCGCTCTTTGCTGATGATATGATAGCATATCTAGAAAACCCCATGATTCAACCAAGAGATTCATAGAATTGATAAATGAATTCAATAAAGTCTCAGGATACAAAATCAATACACATAAATCAGAGGCATTTGTATATGCCAATAACAGTCAAGCTGAAATTCAAATAAAAAACGCAATACCTTTTGCAATAGTCTCAAAGAAAACTAAATATCTAGGAATATATTTAATGAAAGATGTGAGACATATACAGGGAGAAATATGAAACACTAAGAAAAGAAATTGTAGAAGATGTAAAGAGATGGAAAAATCTACCTTCCTTATGGATTGATAGAATCAATATCTTTAAAATGTCCGTACTACCTAAAGTGATCTACAGAATCAATGCAATCCCTATCAAAGTACCATAACCATTCTTTACAGATCTAGAAAAAATAATTCTATGCTTTATATGGAACCAGAGAAGACCTCATATAGCCAAAGCAATTTTAAGTAAAAAGAACAAACTAGGAGGTATCTGTCTACCAGACTTCAAGTTGTACTACAAGGCTATAGTAACTAAAACACCATGGTACTGGCACAAGAACAGAGACATAGACCTTTGGAACAGAACTGAGAATCCAGAGATGAAACCATCCACATATGGTAATCTAATATTTCCCAAAGCAGACAAAAATATACAATGGGGAAAAGAATCTCTTTTCAATGAATGGTGCTGGGAAACTGGATAGCTACATGCAGAAGGTTGAAACTGGATCAGCACCTCTCACAAAAATCAATTCAAGATGGATAACAGACTTAAACCTATGGCATGAAACCTTAAGAATTCTAGAAGAATATGTGGGGAAGACCCTTTCAGACATAAGCCTAGGCAAAGAATTTTTGAAGAAGACCCCCAAAGCAATCACAACAGCAAAAAAATAAACAAATGGGATTTGATCAAATTAAAAAGCTTTTGCACAGCCAATGAAAGTATCATTAGAGCGAATAGACAGCCTATAGAATGGGAGAAAATGTTTGCTCTCTACACATCCGATAAAGGGCTGATAGCAAGAATCTATCTAGAACTCAAAAAATCAACAAGAAAAAAATCAAACAACTCCATCAATAAATGGGCAAAGGACATGAACAGAAACTATTCAAAAGAGGACAGAATACTGGCCAGCAAACATATAAAAAATGCTCAACATCTCTAATCATTAGAGAAATGCAAATCAAAACCACAACGAGATATCACCTAACCCCAGTGAGATTCTCCTCTATCAAAAAATCCCAAAACAACAAATGCTGGCAAGGATATGGAGCGACAGGAACACTCTTACACTGCTGGTGGGACTGCAAATTAGTGGAAGCTCTGTGGAAAAGAATTTGGAGATACCTCGAAGAGCTAAAAATAGAAATACCATACAATCCACAATAACACTATTAGGCATCTACCCAAAAGGGCAAAAGACATTTTAAAATAAGGACATCTGCACCTGAATGTTTATGGCAGCACAATTCACTATTGCAAGGATCTGGAAACAGCCCAAGTGCCCATCAATTCATGAGTGTATTATTATATTTTGGTATATGTATACAATGGAATATTACTCAATTATAAGAAATGCCAGTTATCTAGAACCTCTTATATTTTCCTGGATGATGCTTGA
Organism: Varecia variegata; assembly: GCA_028533085.1. Taxonomy (NCBI): domain Eukaryota; kingdom Metazoa; phylum Chordata; class Mammalia; order Primates; family Lemuridae; genus Varecia; species Varecia variegata. The sequence continues at coordinate 48,852,628 of CM052457.1, forward strand.
GCCCTTCATCTGAAGGGAGTTATACAAGAATGGAAGACTAGGCTCTACATGTACTCACCATCAAATTGGCACTAACTGATCATCACTAAGGTGCTCACACGGTAGTAATATTCTCCAGGGATTAGGGGGTTGTAGAGGTAAACTCACTGCTAATGGACACAGTGAGCATTGTGGAGGGGAAGAGCATGTCTTTAATCCTCACTTGGGTGAAGCAAAGACATAAAATGCAACCAAAATATTTGTACCCTCATAATATCCTGAAATAAAAATTTAAAAAGTTACCAAAATAGCAAATGCTGGCATGGATGTGGAGAGATTAGAACACTCTTACACTGCTGGTGGGACTGTAAATTAGTACAACCCCTCTGGAAAGTAATTTGGAGATACCTGAAAGAGCTAAAAATAGAAATATCATTTGATCCAGCAATTCCACTACTATACATCTATCCAAAGGAAAAAAAGACATTCTACAATAAAGATATCTGCAGTCAAATGTTTATGGTAGTACAATTCACAATTGAAAGGATGTGGAGGCAACCCAAGTGCCCAACACATGAGTGGATTAATAAAATGTGGTATATATATGCCATGGAATACTACTCCAGTATAAAAAACAATGGTGATCTAGCACCTCTTATATGATCCTCGATAGAGATTGATCCCATCCTTTGAAGTGAGGTATCACAAGTAGGGAAAAACATTTGCCACATGTACTCTCCAGAAAATTGGTACTAACTGACAAACAGTAAGGTGTTTACATGGTAGTAATACTCATTGAGTACCAGTCAGGGTGTTGGGGTTGGGGGGTAAACCCACAACTAATGGAAGTGGAAAACTCTGTATGGGGAGGGAAATACTTATAGCCCTAGCTTGGGTGTTGCAAATGCATTACATTTGACAAAAATGTTTGTACACCCGTAATATCCTGAGTAACAAAAATAAGAAAATGTTTTACACACACACACACACACACACACACACACAATGGAATGCTATTTGCCCATAAACAATAATGAAATTATGTTATTTGAAGCAGCATGGATGTGACAAGAGTTCATTATGTTAGTGGAATAATCCAATCACAAGAAGACAAATATCACATGTTCTCGTTCATATGTTGGAGCTACGAAAGTTTGTCTCATGGTTAAAGAGAGTAGAATGATAGAGGAAGAGGGTGGGCAAGGTATGCATCTGTAGGGGTGAGGGGGATGAAAAGAGTTTGGTTAATGGGAACAAATATATATTTAGAACAAATAACATCTAATGTTCAATATCAGAGTAGGGTGACTAGAGTTAACAACAATGTATTGTATAACTTCAAAGTAGCTAGAAGGGAGGACTTGAAATGTTGAGAACACATAGGAATTATTAATACTCAAGGTGATGGATACCCTAAATACCCAGACTTGATCATTATGCATTTAGCACATGTAACAAAATATTACATGTTCCATATAAATATGTACAAATATGATATATCAATAAAAGCACTCAAAAGTTAAACTGTAGAGCTCATATAAAAAATAACACAAAGGTAAAACGAAGAAATAAGGTACTATCCAACAGGATTAACAGAACCACATCCCACATATCAATTCTAACAATCAACACAAATGATTTAAATACAACATTTAAAAGACACAGGCAGACTTAATTGATGAAAAGAAAATACAGCCGAAGTATCTTCTGTCTCCAGGAAACACATCTAACCCACAAGGACTCATACACACTCAAGATGAAGGGTTGGAAAAAAATATTCCATGCAAACGGAAACCAAAAGAAGGCATATGTAGCCATTCTCATACCAGATAAAATTGACCTTAAGTGAACAATACTAAAGAAAGAGAAAGATGTCTATTATATAATGGTAAAGGGAGCAATTCAAAAAGAAGACATAAGAATCCTAAATACTTATGCACCTAACATGGTAGCACCCAGATTCATAAAGCAAACCCTACTAGATCTAAGCAAAGAGATAAAAAGGAGAATCATAACTTCTGGGGACTTCAACATCTCACTGATAGAACTGGACAGATCATCCAAGCAGAAAATAAATAAATAAACACTGGACCTAATGGAACTGTAGAACAAATGGGCTGAAAAGATATTTGCAGAACATTTTACCCAAAAACTACTGAATAAATATTCTTCTCATCAGCACATGAATCATTCTCCAAGATTGATCATCTCTTAGGCCATAGAACATGTCTCAACAAATTAAAAAAAAACAGAAATTATGTATATCATGTATACCACGTATATTCTCAGACAACAGTGGAATAATATTAGAAATGAACTCCAAGATAAACACTCAATTACACACAAAGTCATGCAAATAAAACTACCTGCTTCTGAACAATTATTGGGTCAATAATGAAATTAAGATGAAAATGAAAAGATTCCTTAAACTGAATGAGTAAGGGGACATAAGCTACTAAAATCTATGGTATCCATCAAAAGCTGGCCCAAGGGGAAAAATTCATAGCCTTAAATGCCTACATAAAAAAGACAGAAAAATTGCGAATTAATAATCTAATGACACTTATCAAGGAACTAGAAAAGGAAGAGCAAACCAAACCCAAAGCCAGCAGAAGAAAAGAAATAACTAATGTCAGAGCAGAACTATATGAAATAAAACAAAACAGCAAATACAAAGGATCAATGTAAAAAAAAAGTTTCTTTGAAAAGATAAACAAAATTAATAGATCTCTTCCTATATTAAGCAGAAATAGAAGAGAAAGTACCCAAATAAGCTCAATCAGAAATGAAAAAAGAGACATTACAACTGATACCATAGAAATACAAAATATCATTTGTGAATACTATGGAAATCTCTACAAATGTAAACTCGAAAATGTAGAGGAAATGGAAAAATTCCTGGCAACACACGACCTCCCAAGACTCAATCAGGAAGAAATAGAAAGCCTAAACAGACCAATAATGAGCAATGGGGTTGACGCAGTAATAAAAAGCTTCCAACCACAATAACAAAAAGGCCTGGACCAGAAGGATTTACAGCCAAATTATACCAGACATACAAAGAAGAGCTGGTACCCATACTGCAGAAATTACTCCATAGCAATCAGAAGGAGGAATCCCCCTGCAACTCAGTCAATGATATCACTTAGATATCAAAACCAGGAAAGGACACACAAAAAAAGAAAACTACAAACCAATATCCCTTATGAATATAGATTCAAAATCATCAATAAAATACTAGCAAAGCAAATTCAACAGCACATCAAAAAAATAATCCGCCATGGCCAAATCACTTCATCCCAGGCATGCAAGTATAGTTCAACAGACACAAATCAATAATTGTGATTCACCACATAAACAGAGCCAAAAACAAAGACCATATGATATTCGCAACAGAAGCAGAAAAAGCATTTGACAAAATTCAGTACCCTCCATGATAAAAACCCTCAACTAAATAAGCATACAAGGAACATATTTCAAGATTACAAAAGCTATATATGACAAACTCAATGCCAACACCATACTGAATGAAGAAAAGTTGAAAGCATTTTCAGTAAGAAATGGAACAAGGTAACGGTGCTCACTGTCACTACTTCTATTCAACATAGTGCTGGAAGTACTAACCAGAGCAATCTGGCAAGAGAAAGAAATCAAGGGTGTCCAAATCAGGAAAGAGGAGGACAAATTTTCTTTTTCATTGATGATATGATCTTATATCTAGAAAACCCAAAAGACTCCGCCAGGAGACTCCTAGAATTGATAAATAAATTCAGCAATTCTCAGGATATGAAATCAATGTACACAAATCAGTAGCATTCCTATACACCGACAACAGTTAAGCTGAGAGTCAAATCAAATACTAAACACCTTTCAGAACAGCTACAATGAAAATAAAATACCTAGGAATACACTTAACCAGGGAGGTGAAAGATCTCTATCAAGAGAACTATGAGGAAAGAACTGAGGATAGAACTCGCAGATGACAGAAACAAATGGATAAATATATCATGCTCATGGATTGGTAGTATCAACATTGTTAAAATGTCTATACTACCCAAAGTGATTTTAGATTCAATACAATCCTCATGAAAATACCAACATAATATTACACTGATCTAGAAAAAAAAATAATTCTGTGCTCCATATGGGACCAGAAATGAGCCCAAATAGACAAAGCAATCTTAAGCAAAAGGAAAAAATCTGTAGGCATCATATTACCGGACTTCAAACTATACTACAAGGCTATAATAACCAAAACAGCATGTTATTGCCACAAAAATAGAAACATAAACCAATGGAACAGAACAGAGAGCACAGATATAAAACCATCCACATACAGCCACCGATCTTTGCCAAAGAAGACAATAATATGTTCTGGGGAAAAGAAGACCTATTCAGTTAATAGTGCTGGGAAAATTGTATAGCCACATACAGAAGATTGAAACAGAATCCATATCTCTCACCAGTGACATAAATTCGTTCAAGATGGATAAAAAGCTGAATTGTAAAGCATGAAACGATAAGAATTCTGGAAGAACATATTAGAAAATCTCTACTATATATCGGCCTAGGCAAAGACTTTATGGAGAAGACCCCCATGGCAATCACAACAACAACAAAAATAAATAAATTGGACTTGATTAAATTAAAAGGATTCTGCATAGCCAAGGAAATAATCAACAGAGCAAACAGTGACCCGACAGAATGGGAGAATATACTTGCAGGCTATACATATGATAAAGGGCTTATAAGCAGAATCTACAAAGAACTCAAGCAAATCAGCAAGAAAAAAAACAAATAGCCACATTGCAAAGTTGGCAAAATTCAGGAACAGAAGCTTTTCAAAAGAAGATAGAAAAATAGCCAATAAACATATGAAAAAATGCTTAAAATGCTTACCATCACTTATCATCCGAGAAATGCAAATTAAAATTATAATGAGATATCACCTTACCTCAGCTAGAATGGCTTTTATTAAAAAGTCCAAAAACAATAGATGCTGGCAGGGATGCTGAGAGAAAAGGAGGCTTCTATTGCTGTTGGTGTGACTGCAAATTAGTATAACCTCTATGGAAAACAATATGGAGATTCCTAAAAGAGCTAAAAGTAGACCCTCTATTTGATCCAGCAATCCCATTACTGTGTATTTACCCAAAGGAGAAGAAGTCATTTTATCTAAAAGACTCCTGTACTTGAGTATTTATTGCTGCACAATTCACAATTGGAAAGATGTGGAATCAACCTAACTGCCATCAATTCACAAGTGGATTAACAAAATGTGATATATGTATACCGTGGAATACTACTCACCCATGCAGAAGGACAAATTAAGACCTTTTGCAACAATTTGGATGGAACTGAAGACTATTATCCTAATTGAAGTACCTAAAGAATGGAAAAACAAGCACCACATGTACTCACTATTAAATGGGAACTAACCAATGAGCACACATGTGCATAGAGAGAGGTATAACTCAGTGGAAATCAATCAGGGGGCAGGGTGAAGGAGGGGATGGGCAAAAACCTACCTAAGGGGTACAATGGACACTATCTTGGTGATTAGTATACTTATAACCCTGACTCTGATATAATAAAATTGATACATTTATGCAAAAACATTTGTATCCCCTTAATATTTTGAAAGAAAAAAATACATTCATACATGCTTACATACATACAAAAATGTCCTTTGGTGGCCCACAGCTGCCCCCTGAAGACAGGTAATCCTAAGAGTCTGTCTCAAAACTTTTCTTGTAACCAAATTTCCCCTCTACTCCTCACACCAAACATCCCCAGTTTTACCTTACTAGGGCAATTTTGTTTTATGGATGAAGCTGTTAATCGAAAATAGGTCCTTGGTTAATGTGTTGTGTAGCATTACTGAGCACAAAATTTTGATATTTATAGGTATTATTTGAGGCTTGAGGAAAAAAAAGATTCTACTTTCCTCTACTTTCCCAACTGAAATCATCCTAGTGGGATAAATCTGTCTTTTCTTTTTGTTTATTGAGAATCCATTGAAAGGGTAGAAATACAGTGTAGAGTTTTTGTTTTACACATCAGTGTAGCAAAAGGTAGTACCATAATGCTTCTGCACACAGATTCAGGGATCAAACTGGTGACAGTTTCATTCCCAGCTCTATCACAAATTAGTTGTATGACTTTAAACCACTTAATTAATTTAACATTAGTTTTTTTATCCACAGAGTGAGTACCAGCAGTATTCTCAATTATCATAACTAATATCTACCTTATCATCACCAACATTGTTTTTTCCTATGACAAACTATAGGGTGATCTTAGAGGCTCAGATGCACTCCAATTAAGCCAATGACAGAATCACTAATCTCTAGTCTGTATCTTTGTACGTGTGATTTTAAATAAGGATTTGAGGGAATTAACATGGTCATAGAATTAAATTAGGTATTATTTCAATGTTTATGGAGAATATCCCCCAAACAGGTCACTGTTCAATTATCCAAAAAGCAAAACATGTAAAGAGCTGAGAAATGGGCATCACTAAATACTGTTTGTCAGCATTAAATTTGTACAGAATTTTTAGAAAGCAATTTCACAAAATAAATCGAGTCTTAGTAATGTTAGTACACTTTATTCTGCTGATTTCCTTTCTGTGACTCTATTTTAAGGAAATTTTCAGAAGTATATCAATAACACAGTGTTTTTAAAATAACAAAAGCCTAAATATTTAGCAATATAATAACTAATTAAATTAAATTAAATATTAATTTGTTAAAAACAAAGTCATATATTTAATGCATTTATAAATTTTTAAATACATACAGGCAATAAAATCTGCCATGTTAACCATTTTCTCATATATATGTAATTTTCATATTTATATATAATGTCATTAGTAATGATTCCAGAGATGTTTTATCTATGCACCTTTCTCCATATTTGAAATGTTCTACTGTAAGCATATATTATCTCCAGTAATCAAAAAGCAACAACATTAAAACAAAGGTATGGCATACAGAATTCACTTTATATAGGGTCAAGTTTTCCTCACCACAAAATTATACCCTTCTTTTTCCCTAGGCCTAATGCTGTCATTTGTTTATTTTAATTGGAGACTGTGACTTTAACCTCCTAAATAGAAACCACACAACAGCCCAGACGCAGGAGTAGGAGTTAACTTCAGAATAACATGAATTTGTTTGCTGTACTTGACCTTTTATTTCCTTCCACCCCTGTTATAATCTAGCAAGGTGTCTTTCTACATAGCAGGTAGGCATTGAACAAAATTATGTTTTAATCAACTATAGATAAGCAGTGCAATGGGTTGATAAAAGCACTGGCCTCTTGAAACAAAATGTATAGATTGTAGTCATCTTTGTGTTTCCAATTTGCTGTGTGACCCTAGACAAGTTAAATTTTTATCTCTGGGCTTCAGTTTTGCTTTCCTCTTCACTTTATAGTGAGGTGGCAGATAATATCAATAGCGGTTTTCTTAGGTCCCTGACAGTTCTGACATTCTATGACTCCTTGGCTTCTAACTTTCCCCTCTGCCCTACTCTAGTCTTCACAGTCCTGCTGCCTTCTTGCCATCTGTTGATGACTTCTGGCCTGCTCTCATGCCAGACATCCATGTGTGCCATACTGCCTGTTTATCTTTTTGCTGTCCCTAGGGAGGTAATGGCCCAATCCAGGTCCACCTCCTTGCCTTGATCATTGACTCTCACTATCTGCCCATATATGATGCTGACAAATGTACAAAACACTGTGAAAGGAGCCTCATGATGAGGCTACTGTCACTGGTGATATATATATTTTTTCACAAAATCCTTTATCTTTAATCCATAACTATTCAAGGAAACTATGTTAAAAGCAAAATCTGCTCTTCTACTATTATTTTGCTGTTCCTTAGACTGACTTTACCTGGTTCCCAAAATTTTCCTTTCATATTAATGAATATTAATCACTAATGTTTCAGAAAAATACTCAGCATTATGGGAAATAAAGCAAAATATCTATGGAGGAAGTCTCTTTCTCCTGAGCTGTGGTTAGCAGATACATGCCAATTTTGTGGGTTCCCTTCAGTCTACCTCTACTGTGGATAAATAACCCACAATCCCTTTTAATTTCTGAGTGTTTGTTTATATATTTCTTTATAACTAGTTATATAAGTAAGTTATTCACAATTGTCACTTTGTTTCTAGAATTTTTTTTTGTGTGTGGACTGTTCTGAAAAAAGGAATTCTTACAAGTAAATGTCTGTGTGCAACCTACTCCAATATTTTCTGCTTAATTTCAGTCTAGACATATGGATTTTTTTGACCAGTTGAGAGTTTTCACTTTGGTTTCTGGCTGGTATAAATTATTTGAAGTAGAAAGAACTTGTATGGGTGGAATAGGTTTAAATAACTGTGAGCATACTAATACTTTTACAGACCAATTAAATTTTTGTTAATTTTTCCTTAGGAAGAAAAGAACTGGTTATGTATCTTCTTTTTATTTCAGGATATTATAGGGATACAAACATTTTGGTTACATGTTATGACTTTGCCACACCCAAACCATGATTTCAGGTATGCCTTTTTCCCCCTACAACACTCACTGCATCCATTGGTTGTGAGTTTACCCACCCCCAACCCCACAATCCCCTAAGAATATTATTTTTGGAACATCTAATCACCAGGCCATCAATTACATTTGATTCATGCTCAATCCAATTTTTTTTCATGTAGACCAAAATGATCATTGGTATTAGATTTTCCATATGGATATCTAACTGCATATTTAATGCAAATCAACTAAAATATGGTAGATGCAGTTTTGCAGATAGAATTTATGTTTGCCTATGTAGTCAGAAAATTTCAAATTGTATGAAATCCATTCTTACATCTAATCTGCCAGTTATAAATCATTTTTGAAAAAAAATCCTACCAGAAGCCATAGCAGTATTTGGTAAATACTTTCTGCACCAGCCTATTAATCTGAGCTGTTTTCAGAACCACAGTTAGATACACAGTTAGATACACAGTTAGATACAGTTAGATACCAAGATACATGGAGGTGGACCAACTACTCTTTCATCGTTTTCTTGCCATGTACTTTGCAACAGTTTTTAAAATGAAGTTTAGCTTGATATGCTTGGCTTTTTATTTTTCTGTACTCCCATTATAATGCAGCACAGTCACTTTTTAAAAATATATAAGTAAAAATATAAGGAAAATAATGAAAAGCCAATATTTCTTCGATGGTTTATTTCCATAGTTTCACAGTTCACATGTATAAAGCATATACCTATGAAAGTAGGATGCAACTGCTCATTTTATTGCAGTATTTAAGTTATATAGTGTAGTTATTATAAGACAGATTTTTCTAACAGTCTTTGTGTAGTCAGAAATACAGCCATGAACAAGTGCACAAAAGATCAGACCTAAATTAATTGTTAGACCAGAGTATTGTAGTTAAAAAGTCTACAATAGTGGTTCTCAAATATCGGATTCTAAGAAATTACCACACTTGTTTATAAAAAGTTCAGATTACTCAGGGTCAATGTCAGAGATAGTGGTTGAAAATGAGTCTAAAGTGAGATTTAGGCATTTATCTTTAAGGGACACCCCAGGTGATTCTGACGTTAGACTTTGTACCACATTTTGAGAAACACTACTCTATGCTCTGAATGCAATCAGAGTAAAGAGCATCATTTTTACATTAGTTAACTGTTAGTTAAGTATAATTATAATTTAATCATAATTTTTGTATTAAGAACTGTCTTGCAACTAAAGTAACTTAAGGCACTCTCACCTGGCCCAGCAATGACTCTCAAACTTTAGGGTACATCAAAATCACCTAGAGTGCTTGTTTACAACTATAGGTTTCTGGGAATAAATCTCAGAATCTGGAAGTTAGCAAAGCTAGAAGTGAACCCAGTAATCTACATTTTGATGCAGGGTCCTTATTTGAGAGGCATTATTCTCTGTACCTTTTGCTGAATGGGGGAGGAAACTGCGGGGAAATGTAGACATAAAAGCAGGTAAGAAATGAACCTTCTCACTAACAAATCTACCAGATGGGTAGATGCTAAAGCCAAGAGGAGGAGTGAAATGATCAGAAGGACTTAAAGAAGGGACTTCAGTGTATTCCAGGGCACAGCTACTAAATGCCATAGATAGCACTATTCCTAAGAGTGACGCAGAGGCCCTCTAGTGACATGAAGGTAAGGTTGCCAGGTTTAGCATATAAAAATTTGAAGTTTAATAGAATGTTCCTCATGTAGGGTTTGCCTGATGTTGTCTCATGATAAGATTCAGATTATGCAATCTTGCAATCTTAATCCATGGGAGATGGTGCGTCCTTCTCAGTATTTCACATTTGCAGGCCCACAATGTCCATCTGTCTCTCATTAGTGATGTTAATTTTGATCACTTGGTCAAGGTCTTGTCCAGTTTTTCCACTGTATAATTGCCATGCTTTTCCCCTTCCTTTGCAACTGATAGCAATATTTGGGGACACCTATAAGGCCATGCAAGTATCCTGCTACTCATCAAAATTTGCCTCAGGTTTAACATCTATTTGTTATTCATTTCTGATCCAATCTTTATTATTATAGTTACAAGAAGATGATTTTCCAACTCCAGATTTCCTTGTACATTTGTCAGACAACATAAGCATTCTATTATGAGTCCCCTCCCACCCTTAACATTTATTAAGCTATTTATTTATTTTTATTTATTCTTGGTATGGAGTCATGGATTAATATGTTTTAAGTGACCTATAATTATTATTATATTTAATTATTTTGGTGCTCAAATTTTTCCAGATTTTGCCATGGATATCCCTCTTCAATGTAGCTACTGGTTCCTTGTGAAAGCTCTATCATTTTTTTCAGTACCTTTGCACTTTGCCATATTAAAACATCTTTTACCTGTCCTTGACACTGTATCCATTTATCTAAGGACCCCTGGTCATTTATATTCAAGGATGATGTCATCAATATCTAGGTGCTAGGTGTTCTCATTGCTACAGGGGTGTCTTTGGGTGTTTCTTGGGTCTTTCAGTAATAGTATCTTCTTTTTAGTCATCCTCCTAGATCTCAGTGTCATATGTGATGTTGTTCACTACCTTCTCTTTGAAACATATTCTTCTCTTGACATCTATAACATGATTTTTTTCTTGGTTCTTTTCCTCTTTGTACTTGTTCATAATTTCCCATTTTCAGTGGCATGCCCCATTTCCTTATTATTAAAAGTATGTCCCAAAGTTTCAAGTCTTGATTATCTACTCACTATATTCCCTTATCTCATTCATACTTATGATTTAAAATGTCATTGATGTCATCACAAATATCAAATAATTTATCATCAGCCAGTAGCTTTCTCTGGAGCAATATACTCTTATTACCAAACAACAGTCTTACCATCTCTATTTCAGTTTCTTGCAGGTATCTAAAAATTATCATGTTATAAAATACTTTATTATCCACCAGTCTACATTTCTCTCCTCTCTAAAGAAAACAAACCTCAAACACTCCTTATTGCTTATATTTTATCATCTACAAAATCTAGAATGCAAGAAACATCAAAGTAATCCTTGAATTCTTTCCCTTCCTCATTTTCATCATTCAATTGATCACCAAATACCATAGACTCTCTGCCATCTAAATAACTTAGGAATCCAGTCTAACTTCTTCATCTCTAGTGCAAATTGCTTTTCTTTTACCCTTAATGATTATATATATATATATATATATATATATATATATATATATATCTCAATGGCCTTCTAATTAGGAATTATTTTGTTTCACTTTTTCATATATATTTTTATAAAATATATTTTATATTTATTCATTATTATATCTATCTAAGGCATACAACATGATGTTTTGGTATACATATACATAGTGTACATACTGAAGAAATTACTACAGGTAAGCAAAGAGTAGATATATAACCTTCCCTAGTTATCTTTTTTTTGAGTGGGGAGAGGTTGAGAGCACCTGAAATCTAGTCTTTTAGCAAATTTTCAATACACACTACAATATTATTAACTATAGTACTCCTGTTGTACATTAGCTCTCTATTTTTATTCATCCTATATAATTGTAGGATTGAACCCTTTGACCTATATCTTCAAATTTTCTTCTCCCCACCCCTGGTAACTACCTTTACTCTCAGTTTATATGTATTCAACTCCTTTTTAGATTCCACACAAAATTGAGGTCATGCAGCATTTTTTTTGTGTGTGTATTTAGCTTATTTCATTTAGTATAATACCCTCCATGTTCATCCATGTCATTGCAAATGGCAGAATATCCTCTTTTAAGGGTGAATAATATTGTATTATATGTATATATATATGTGTATATTATATATACGGTAAAATAAATTTATCCAGTTATTAGTTAATGAACACTTATTTCCATATATGGGTTATTGTGAATAATGCTATATTGAACAGGGAACCAAAGATTATCTTTGTGATATGCTAACTTTTTTATTTCATTAGATTTAGGGGTACAAGTGGGTTTTGGTTACATGGATGAATTGTATAGTGATGATGTCTGGGCTTTTAGTGTACCCATCACCTGAATAGTGTACATTGCACCCGATAGGTTTTTTTTGCTTCCCTTACTACCATCCAATCCTCCCCCATCTGAATCTCCAACGTGCATTTTACCATTCTGTATGACCCTGTGTACCCGTAGCTTACCTCCCACTTATAAGTGAGAACATGAGGTATTTGGTTTTCTGTTCGTGAGTTACTTCACTTAGCATGATGGTGTCCAGTTCCATCCAAGTTGCTGCATAAGACATTATTTGATTCTTTTTATGGCTGAGTACTATTCTATGGCGTATATATACTAAATTTTCTTTATCCACTCACCAGTAGATGGGAACTTAGGCGTATCTTTGCAATTTTGAATTGTGATGTAATGAACTTATGATTGCAGCTATTTTTTGAGTATAATGACTTCTTTTTCTCTGGGTAGATAAACACTGGTGGGATTGCTGGATTGAAGAGTAGATTTACTTTTAGTTCTTTGAAAAACCTCCATACTTATCTCCATAGAGATTGTATTAATTTACATTCCCTCCAAAAGTTTATAAGCATTCCCATTTTAACACATTTATGCCAACATCTATTTTCATTTTATAATAAATGCCATTCTGGCAGGGCTAAAATGGTATTTCATTGTGGTTTTACTTTGCTTTACCCTGATAATTGGTGATACTGAGAATATTTTCATGTGTTGTCTATTAATGTATCTTCTTTTTAAAAATATCTGTTCATGTCGTTTGCCCACTTTTTAATGGGATTATTTTTTTTCTTGCTGATTTAAGTTCCTTGATAATTCCGGATATTAGTCCTTTGTCAGATGTATAGTTTGCAAATATTTTTCCCATTGTGTAGGTTGCCTACTTGTTCTATTTATTTTAACTTTTGCTGTGCAGAATCTCTTTAGTTTAATTAAGCTCTATATATTTATTTTTTTAGTTGCATTTCATTTGGGGGTGTTACTCATAAATTATTTGTTAGGCCAATGTCCAGAAGAGTTTTTCTCAGGTTTTCTTCTAGTATTTTTATTTTTTTATGGTCTTACATTTAATATATTAATCCATCTTGAGTTAATTTTTTATATGATGAGCTATGGAGTTCTAATTTCATTCTTCTGCATGTAACTATTCCACAGTGAATTTTTGTCTGCTTTGTCAAAGATCAGTTGGTCATAGTTATTTGGCTTTGCTTCTGTGTTCTCTATTCTATTCCATTCAATTCCATACATCTATCTGTCTACTTTTGTACCAGTAGGGTTACTATCATCTTGTAGCATAATCTGAAGTCAGGTGATGTGATGCTTCAAGATTTATTCCTTTTGCTTAAGATTGCTTTGGGTGTTCAGGCTCTTTTTTGGTTCTAAATGAATTTTAGAATATATTTCTAAGTCTGTGAAAAATTATATTGATATTTTAATGATAATTGCACTGAATCTGCAGATTGCTTTGGGCATTATGGTCATGTTCACAATATTGATTCTTCTAACCCATCATTATGAGCTGGTTTTTCATTTGTTTATGTCTTTTACAATTTCTTTCATCAGTGTTTTGTAGTTCTCCTTGCATATTTCTTTCAACTCCTTGGTTAAACATATTCCCGGCTATTTTTTTTTCAGCTATTATAAACGAGATTGAGTTCCTGATTTGATTCTCAGCTTGGCAGTTATTGCGAGGTATAGCAGTGCTACTGATTTGCAAACATTGATTTTATAACCTGAGATTCTACTGAATTTATTTATCAAATCTAAGAGTCTTCTGGAAGAGTCTTTAGAGCTTTCTCAATGAGAATATGTCACAGGCAAACAGAAATAATTTGATTTCCTCTTTTCCAATCTGGATACCCTTTATTTTTTTTTCCCTTGCTTTATTTCTCTGGCTTCAAATTCCTATACTGTGTTGAATAGAAGTGGTGAAAGTGGGCACCTTTGTCTTATTCCAGTTCTTAGACAGAATGCTTTAAATTCTTCCCCATTAGAATGATATTGGCTGTGGGTTTGTTGTATACTGCATTTATTAACATGATGTATGGTCTTTCTGTGCCTAGTTTGTTGAGGGTTTTTTATCATGAAGGAATGCAGGATTTTATTGAATGATTTTTCTGCATCTATTTATGCAATGTTTCTTTGTTGACTTTATGCCTTGACAAACTGTTTATTGCTGTCAGTAGAGTTTTGAAGTCCTCCACTATTATTGTATTTTTGTCTAGCTTTCCTTACATTTATTACTATTTGTTTTTATGAATATGGGAGCTCTGGGGCTAGGGGAATGTATATTTAGGTTTGTCATATCTTCTTGTTGGGCTGATCTCTTTAACACTATATAATAAATTTCTTTGTTTCTTTTTACTTTGTTAATTTAAATTCTTTTTTATTCGATATAAAATAGCTATTACTGCTCACTTTTGGTTTCCATTTGCATGGAACAGTTTTTCCACTTCTTTACCATGAGTCTTTAAAAAATGCTTATGTGTTAAGTTGGTCTCTTGAAAGCAGCAGATATTTTAGTTGTGTTTTTTATTCATTTCCCCAATCTATATCTTTTATGTGGGGCCATTTAGACCATTTACATTCAAAGTCAATATTGATATTTGAAATACTGTTCTAGAAATCATGTGTATTGCTACCTAGTTGCTTTGTATTCTCCCTTGTTTTACTTTTTTATAAGCCCTGTTAACTTTATACTTTTGAGTATTTTTATACTGACAAGTATCAACCTTTCTTTTCAATGCTTAGAATCCCTTTGATAATTTCTTGTAGGGCAAATCTAGTGATAACAAATTTCCCTAGCATTTGCCTGTCTGAGAAAGACTTTATTTTTACTTCATTAATGAAAATTAGTTTTGTAAGATACAAAATTTTAGACTGATAGTTATGCTGTTTAAGAAGACTAAAAATAGGAACCCAGTCCCTTCTGGCTTGTAAAGGTTCTGCTGAGAAATTTTTTGTTAGTCTGATAAGTTTTCCCTTATAAGTTATTTGATGTTTTTGTCTTGCTGCCCTTAGAATTATTTCTTTCACATTTACTTTAGGTAGCCTGATGAATATATGCCTTGATGAAGTCCTTTCTGTAATAAATCTCCTACGTGTTTTTTGAGTTTCTTATATCTGGGCATCTAAATCTCTAGCAAGACCAGGGAAGTTTTCCTCAATTATTCCCTCAAATTGGTTTTCCAAATTGTTTGCTTTTTCTCCTTCCTCCTCAGGGATACCTGTGATTCTTAGGTTTGGACATTTTACATAATCTCATATTTCTTGAAGACTTTGTTCATTTTTCTTAATTCTTTTTTCTCTATACTTGTCTGACTGGGTTAATTCAAAAGTCTCATCTTAAAGTTCAGACATTCTTTATTCAGGTTGGTCTATTTTATTGTTTGAGATTTCAAGTGCATTTTGTAAATCCATCAATGTGTCTTTCATTTCCGGATGTTCTGTAATCTTCATTAAATTTTTCATTTATGTCCTGAATTATATTTTTTGTTTCTTTGTGTTGGTTTTCAACATTCTCTTTTATTTAATTGAGCTTCCTTACAATATGTGTTCTGAATTCTTTATCTGTCATTTCAGTATTTTCCTTTCAGTTAAGATCAATTGCTAGAAAGCTACTGTGATCCTTTCAGGGCGTTGAAACAGTCTGTTTGTTCATAATCACAGAGTACTTATGCTGATTCCTTCCTATCTGGAGAAGCTGTCACTTCTTATTTTTGACATTTGTTTGGATGAAATACTTTTTAAATTAAATTACATTAAATTAAATTTTATTTTATATTTTTATTTCTCCCCCTTGAGGGTGTGCCTGAGCCATATGTTGTATTTGCATGTTTAGGTTCAATTTTGGGTACTTTCAACGAGCCAAGGCTCTTTATGATTTCGTTGGTTATAGTCTTTGGGAAGTGTCTTTCTCATGTGCTAATTGTAGTGGGAAAAAGTACTAGGCTGTATTTCAACCACCAGGCCATTAGGCAGCACTTATGATAAGAGCCAGCTGCAGCAGGAGCTGATGGGTGTGTGCTTGGTCTCAGTTTGCTCAGGAGGTGAAATGGTCTGTGAAATGCCTGATGTTCTGTGTTCCTTGTTCCACCTTGGTGGGGGGTGGACTGGGAGGACTTGGTAGAGCTAGGCCACAAGCTTTGCCCTCCTATACCCCAGTAAGGGGCTAGGTGGCAGTACCATCCCTGGTGAGGGTGGCAGCAGAGTTTGCGTTGAAATGCACTTTGGTTTCCGTCGGGTGTTGAAAGAAGGGAGAGGACTAAACCAGCCTGATATCCTAGGTAGGTAGACAGGCTGTACCCCTCCCTATTACGCCACTGTCCTAAGACTGTGATTTTCAGTTAAGATAGACATTGTATTTTTCCTCCATGACATAATGTAGCTGAGGGCTGCAGAAAGCAAGCCTGATGTACATATCTCTGCCCAGATGGCCTCGGGCAAAACTTTCAGCCCCAAACAGGCAGTTTTTCAGCTCACCTGTACTCTGCTGTAGGAACCTGTAACTTTTAAAAGGGAAAGGCATATACCTTCTGCTCCTGTGCCAACCAGGGTGTGGTGAGCATGCTGGCAAAGGGAATACCTCCATTCCCAAATGCACTGGAATTCTTGTCCCCTGGTATATCTGCACTGCCCCCGACAGGAACATCCAGGGTTGCATCAGCAACGGTGGAAAGGAGCTCACTCTATGGTCTAATTTATCCTGAATGGCCAACTAGTGTGCTACTCTGCCCTATCAACTGAGGTAAGCCTGCCTTGAATGCGAAAACTCTGGGAATCTAAGTTTATCCAGGACCCACAATCTTCTTGATCCTGCTACAGTCAGAGTGGGTGCTGGAGAATGTTTGCTGTTGACCCAGTGATGCAGAGACACAATGACTGAGATTCTATGGTCAGGGCAGCTGCAAAAAGGCTGCTTTTCCATGAAAGGAGGGAAATAAGCTGCACCCTCCATGCAACCCCAGGCAGAGTAAGCACACTATTAGTGGGGCTGCAGCACCCCCTACAAACCTAGGATTGGCCATCCTATTCCACACCCATGCCAAGCCCTCATAGGAGTAGTCACAGCTATTTTTGCAGTGGTGGGTGGTGGGAGAACCTTTCTCCACATCCCTTCCTAGACCCTGGTGCTGCTTGTGTTCTAGGGTAAAAATTACTTTCCTCCTCTACAGATTTCACTCCCCATCCATGTTTCTACTGAAAGGGGTGTGGACAACTTTGGATCACAAGCCAGGGGATATCAATCAAAGGATAACATGGGCTCTGTTTTCCTTTATGCCAAGGAGCTTTTTGGCTCATGGCACTTTCCTTTCTCCTAGGGGAAGCTCACTCTATGTTAAACCTCTGGGAATCCTGTAGCTCTTTGGTGTCTCTTTGGACCTTTGTGGTCACCACGGTCAGAGCAGGTGCTGGGGAATATTTGTGTGGGATCCAGTGACAAAGATACAGAAAAGTTGATACTCCCTGTGCAGGACAGAGGTCCACAATGAGTGTTCAAGCAGTATGGCTCCTGCTGCTTCAGCTCAGATCTATAGGGAGGGGAAGTGACCCTTGGTGGTCTTGCAGCCTTTTACTCTGGCTTTAAGAAGTATCAAATTAGCTGATAGCAGAAGTGCTTGGGCTCCTAAGGGCTAGAGGGGCTCTCTGACAGTTCGAGAGTTGGCACTCTGCTGCAGGGATGAGGCAAGTAAAAATAAACACCCACATCTACCCTTTCCATGTGGCTCTAGGTTCTTTGGGGATCAATCTTTTCCAAATCTTGTTCCTTCTTGTTCTGCTTCTCAAATTCTTCATGTAGGTTCTTCAATAAGTTCTGGCACTCTTCCTTCAGTATTCCACTTGAGCTAAGCTTATTCACCTGCAACTTTTTCTTTTCTCTTGGAAAAACTGGTAACTGATGTCTCTAGTTAGCCATCTTGAACCTCAGAATCTAAAAATGAGAACTAATTTCATTTCCTTTGTGTATACTCCCAGGAGAGGTATTGCTGAGGCATATGGTAGTTTTAATTCTTTTTTATTTTTTGAGGAAACTCCATATTGTTTTTTCATAATGACTGGTACCAATGTACATCCACACCAACAGTATACAAGTGTTCTCTTTTCTCCACACCCTCAACAATACTTGTTACCTATTGTTTTATTTATAATAACCATTCTAAAATATGTGGGGTGATATCACATTGTTTATTGTTTGCATTTTTCTGATGATTAGTGATGTTCAGCACCATTTCATATACCTGTGAGCCATTTGTATATCTTCCTTTTAGATGTGTCTATCAGATCCTTTGCCCATTTTCAATTGCATCATTTTTGTTAGCAAGTTGTGTGAGTTCCTCACATATTTTGAATATTAATCCCTTATCACATGGATGGTTTGCAAGTATTTTCTCCTGATCCATAGGCTGCCTTTTCATTTTGCTTATTGCTTCCTTTCATATGAAGAAGCTTTTTAGCTCAATGTAGTCCCACTTGATAATATTTGGCTTTTATTGTCTGAGCATTTACCATGTTATCAAAAAAATAAAATAAAATCATTTCTAAGGGCCAATATCAAGGAGCTTTCTTCCTCTGTTTTCTTCTTGAATTTTTGCAGTTTCAGGTCATATGTTTAGGTCTTTAATCAAATTTGAATTGATTTTTGTATATCATGTAAGGTGTCATTTTATGCTTTTCCCCGTGGACATCCAGTTTTTCCAATGGAATTTATTGAAAAATAACACCGTTATTTCTTATAGCTGAGTAATACTCCATGGTATACATATACCACATTTTACTAATCCACTCATGTATTGATGGGCATTTGGGTTGTTTCCACATCTTTGCAATTGTGAATTGTGCTGCTATAAACATCATTATCCTATTGTATCTTCTCAGTAGACTTATCAAAAATTAGTTGTCCATATATGGTTGGGTTTATTTCTGGACTCTCTGTTCTGTTCCATTGGTCTATGTGTCTATTTTTATGTGAGTACCACACTGCTTTTATTACTATAGCTTTGTAATATTATTCTAAATCAGATAGTGTGATGCCTCCAACATTATTTTTCTTTCTCCAGAATATTTTGAATATTTGGAGTCTTTTGTGCTTCCATACAAATTTTAGAATCATATTTTTCTACTTATTTGAAATATGCCATTGGTATTGTTATGGGGATTTCATTGAATCTGAATATCTGTAACACTTTGGGTAGTATAGATGTCTTAACAATATAAATTATTCCAAACCATAAATATGGGATATCTTTCTACTTGTGTCTTCTTCAATTTTTAGCAGTGTTTTATAATTTCAAGTGCAGAGAATTTTTACTCCATTGGTTAAATTTATTTTTAAGCATTTTATTCTTTTTGATGTTATGATAATTTTTTTTAATTACTTTTTTGAATAAACCAATCATTACTGGTGTTAAGAAATACAACTGATTTTTACATGTTGATTTCTTATCCTGCTACTTTACTGGATTGATTCATTAGTTATAATAGTTTATTTTTTTTCAATTTCAGGAATTTATTAATAACTAGGAAAAGCTAGTCACTATTATTATTCTATAACTTCCATATCCATGTCCATATCCATGATTTCTTTTTTTATGAATTATTCTTTTTTTATTTCAGGAAATTATGGGGGTACAAAGATTTTGGTTACATGTTATGACTTTGACACATCCCAACCATGATTTGAGATGTGCCCTTTCCCCCTCTACAACACTCAATGCATCCATTAGTTGTGAGTTTACCCACTCCCAAACCCCCTGCCCCCAAAGAGTATTACTACTGTGTGCGCACCTTAGTGTTGATCAGTCCATGCCAGTTTGATGGCGAGTACATGTGGTGCCTATTCTTCCATTCTTGTGATACCTCACTTCGGAGGATGGGCTCAAGCTCTATCCAGGAAAATATAAGAGGTTCTAGATCACCATCATTTTTTATAACTGAGTAGTATTCCATTGTATACATATACCATATTTTATGGGACCTGATCAAATTAAAAAGCTTTTGTACAGGCAGGGAAACTATCATTAGAGCGAATAGACAACTTACAGAATGGGAGAAAATATTTGTTCTCTACACATCCGATAAAGGGCTGATAAGAAGAATCTTTCTAGAACTCAAAAAAATCTACAAGAAAAAATCAACTCTATCAATAAATGGGCGAAGGACATGAACAGAAATTTTTCAAAAGAAGACAGAATAATGGCCAGCAAACATATAAAAACGTACTCAACATCTCTAATCATTAGACAAATGCAAATCAAAACCACAATGAGGTATCACCTAACTCCAGTAAGATTGGCCTTTATCAAAAACTCCCAAAGCAACAAATGCTGTTGAGGATGCAGAGAGTTAGGAAGACTCTTACACTGTTGGTGGGACTGCCAATTAGTGCAACCTCTGTGGAAAATAATTTGGAGATACCTCAAAGAGCTACAAGTAGAACTACCATTTGATCCAGCAATAGCGCTATTTTTATTTTTAGTGTGTGTGTACGTATGTATATAGTCTTTATCTTTTTATCTCACCCTGTACGTTGCAACAACAATGATCTCCTAAGACAAAAATCTGACCAGGCCACTTTCTTATATAAAAACTTCTATGGTCTATGGCCTTAAAATGGTATAATTTTCCATTCTCATCTTTTTTTCATTATTTATCATACTGACTGCATTCTACCTTGAAAGTCTGGATTTTTTTTTCTTTTTACTTTTTTAAATTCAGGCAATATTTGTATATATTTACATATTGTGAAAAATATTTATCTCAAGTATTCATTTTTATTAGTTTCTATAAATATATACACATATGCTACAATCACTCTACCTTCCAAGCCCTAAACTGCATAGGCACACTTTCTGATTTCTGTTATAAGATATTCGTTTTTCCTATTTTTTAACTTTATATAAAAGAAATCTTATAATATATACCTATTTATGGCTATTTTATTAACAAAATGTTTCTGCAATTTACCCATGTCATTGTATGTACTACTCGTTTATTTTTTTTAACTTTTTGTGTAGAATTTCATGAATATACAATATTTGGTTTTTCTTCTTTCCTGTCGATGGGTAGCTGTGTGCTTTTCAGTTTGGGGATATTATAAATAAAGCTGCAATGAAAATTCTTATACAAGTCTTTCTGTAGATTTTTTTTATTTCATATGTTTGTACATAAAATTGCAATACTAAGAATGTATCTATGAACGTTCAAATGTATGTACCTAGAACAGTAAATGCACAATAATATGTTTAACTTTATAAGAAATTTACAAACTCTTTTCAAAAGTAGTTGTGCAATTTTACACTCCCACTTTCATATTAATAATATGAGAGATCTATGAGCTCCAAATCTTCACCAAAATTAGATGCTGTCAGAATTCTCAATTTATGTCATTCTCATGGGTGTGTGATGGTATTCCATTATGGTTTCAATTTGCAGTTATTTACTGATTGATTACTAAAGTTGAGCACCTTTTAATGTGATTCTTGGTTATTCATAAGTCTTCCTTTGTGAAGATTTTGCTCAATGCATATGGAATTTTTACTGGATTGTTTGTATTATTGACTTTAAGAGCATATATATATATATATATATATATATTCTGGATACAAGTTCTCTTTCCAATACATGAATTGCAAATATTTTTTCCCAATATGTGGCTTGTTATGATTTTAGCACTGAATTTTGTTAATAGTAGTTTTCAATTTTGACTAAAAACGATTTGTTATTTATTTTTATAGATATTAATTTTTCTGTCTTTAATAGATCATTGCTACCCTATGTTGTGAAAATGTTCTCCCATCTTTTCCTCTGGAAGCTATTTAAAAATCATTTTAACCATTTGTTTTTATTTTTTATTTTTATTTTATTTTTATTTTTTGTTTATTTATTATAGCTTATTATGGGGGTACAACAGTTCTGGTTGAGTATATTGCCCATGCCCCTCTCAACCCCCAGAGTCTGAGCCTTGAGGGTGTCCATTCCCCCGACAGTGCACATCGCACTCATCATGTAGGTATACACCCGTCCCCTCCCCCACCCCCAACACCCCGAGTCAGATCTTCAAGCATGTCCATTCCCCTGACAGTGCGCTTCACTCTCATCATGTAGATATACACTCATCCCCTCCCCCCACCTCTGTCCGACACCCAGTTGGTATCATTCCCAAATGTGCACCCAGTTGTTGATCAGG
>CM052457.1:48890691-48912923 GCA_028533085.1 Varecia variegata
CTGATTTGATCTTAATAATTTCTCTCCTTCTGCTGGGTTTGGGGTCGGTCTGTTCTTCTTTCTCCGGCTCTTTGAGTCTATTCATTAGGTTGTCTATTTGTAAGTTTTCCATCTTTTTGATATAGGCATTTATGGAAATAAATTTTCCTCTCAGGACTGCTTTAGCTGTGTCCCATAGATTTTGATAGGTTGTGTCTCCATTGTCGTTTAATTCAAAGAATCTTTTGATTTCTATCTTGATTTCTTCATTTATACTATAATCGTTCAGTAAAAGGTCATAAAGCATGTCTTAAAAAATTTAAAAAAATAGAAATTATACCATGCATCTTCTCAGACCACAGTGGAATAAAAGTAACAATGAACCCTATCAGAAATCCTCATTTCTTCTCCCATTTTGTTTTTATTGCTTAAAATTGCTCTTGCTATACGGGGTCTTCTCTGGTTCCATACAAAGTGTAAAAGTATTTCTTCTATGTCTGTGAAAAATGATGTTGGTAATTTAATAGGGATTGCATTGAATTTGTATATCACTTTGGGCAGTATAGACATTTTAACAATGTTGATTCTTCTGATCCACGAGCACGGTATGGTTTTCATTGTTACCTATATTAAGTGATATACACAAAAATGGGTTCAGAAGAATTTCATTCATCCCAGACTTGAGCCCAGAGTGTTTTGAGCCCAGAGTGTTCTTCCACTAGCTTCCCCCCTTTCCCCAACAAACACATTTTCACTCACCCTAGATATCCCTATTTGCATCTCACACTTAGGCTGGTCCGTTACACAGGGCCCAGCACGGACTCTAGTCTCTCTAATAATCCACTATGCCACACTTCCTCATATATTCTTCTATTTCTTTGGAAGAAATCTACTAAAAACCATCTGGAACAAATGAGTGAGTTTAGCAAAGTCACAGGATGTAGTGTTGATATACAAATATAAATTGTATTTCTGTATACTGGCAATGAAATATTGGAAAATTAAATTTTAAAAGATGCATTATCATTTACGATAGCACCAAAACCATAACATACTTACATATACATCTAACAAAATGCTTACAAGATCTGTATGCTGAAAATATATCTTCAATCTGCAAACTAGATAAATGTCAATAATAGAGATCTAGTTGAATAATGTGTGGTTCTTTCAAATAAAGTAACACTTTTCAATGATTAAAAAAGGCATTGCAGATGATTATTTATCAAAATGTAATTTTAATATGTTATGTTTAAAAAGCAAGTTTAAGAAGATATATGCAGTAAAATTTTATTAAAACTATACATGTGTATGCATAGCAATAAGCTGAAATAGGTATACATCAAGGCTTAAATTACAATTACCTGTGACTAACAGTATGGGTGTTTTAAACTTTTTCATCTATTTGCTTATCTGGTTTTCCTCATTTTAAAAAATGAACACTTATATGGTATGTCATAAAGAATAAACAATAAATATTTTATACACTAAAAAATACATAAATAAATAAATAAATAAATATATTCCTAGGTATTTTCAAAAAAAATAATCCATCATGACCAAGTGGGCTTCATCCCAGAGATGCAAGGATGGTTTAACATACACAAATCTATAAATGTAATTCACCACATAAATAGAAGAAAAAATAAAGACCATATGATCCTCTCAATAGATGCAGAAAAAGCATTTGACAAAATTCAACATCCTTTCATGATACGAACGCTCAACAAAATAGACATAGACGGGACCTACCTAAAAATGATACAAGCCATATACGACAAACCCACAGCCAACATCATTCTGAACGGGGAAAAATTGAAAGCATTCCCACTTAGAACCGGAACCAGACAAGGCTGCTCACTGTCCCCATTACTTTTCAACATAGTATTGGAAGTCCTTGCAAGAGCTATCAGGCAAGAGAGCAGAATCAAGGGAGTCCAAATAGGGAAAGAAGAGATCAAACTCTCACTCTTTGCTGATGGTATGATGTTATTTCTGGAAAACCCCAAGAATTCAACCAAGCGACTCCTGGAATAGATCAATGAATTCAGTAAAGCTTCAGGATACAAAATCAATACACACAAATCAGAGGCATTCATATATGCCAACAACAGTCAAACGGAGAACCAAATTAAGGACTCAATACCGTTCAAAATAGTAACAAAGAATTTTTTTTTATTTATTTATTATAGCTTATTATGGGGGTACAACCGTTCTGGTTAAGTATTATGCCCATGCCCCTCCCAACCCCCTGAGACTGAGCCTCAAGGGTGTCCATTCCCCCAACAGTGCACATCGCACTCATCATGTAAGTAAACACTCGTCCCCTCCCCCACCCCCAACACCCCGAGTCAGATCTTCAAGTATGTCCATTCCACTGACAGTTCGCTTCACTCTCATCATGTAGATATTAAACATTGTAATAGATGTGCAGTTATAACTCATTATTGTTTTAGTTTCATTTCCCTAATGTCTAATGATTTTGAACATCTTTTCATGTGCTCACTTACCATCTGTATATCCTCTTTGCTAAATTTTTTGTTGATGCCCTTTGAACATTTTCTAATTAGATTTTTTAAATTGTTGACTATGTTTACCTTCTCTCTGGGAACTGCTGACACAAAGTGTGAAGGAAAGTGGAGTGCTGACTAGCATCAACTTAAACCATTTTATTCATCCTCATTGATGCCCAATAAGGGTAGAGGTTCAGATCCTTGGAGTGATGACTAGGGCTTATTTATTTATTTTTATAAAGGAGACATGAGAATATATAAATATTTTTGGCAAACAGGCAGCCGAGAGAGAAGCTTAATATAAAAGAGAACAAATGGAAAGTTCTTAGTGTAATGTGACTGGGAATTTGGAAGGAATATAATTTCGAGCATAGAGTAATTTTCCTTAGTTAAGTGCTGATTCATCTCCTATAGTGTAACAGATAGCAGGAAAAGAATGGTTGCAGATGCAAGAACATTGGAACATTTAATAGTACAAAGTAAAGAAAGGTTCCTGTCTGATGACTTCACCTTACCTCTTCAAATTAAAATGAAGACCATCTGCTCACTGCCCACATTGAGGGGATGATAATGAAGAGCCAGCAATGGAGAACAAAAGGCAGAAACCATAAAATGAAATAGGTTCTCCCGAACAGTGTATATATAGGGAAGAAAAAAAATTACCAGGAGGATGTGAACAAAAAGTGTCAAGTGTTATAAAGATACCAGTGTGGTGGGAGAACAATGGGAATTGGATTAGGCAAATAGAGGAGGTAACCACCATAATATCCTGAAATTAAAAGAAAAGGAATGTGAATTTCCTCAGTATGTGGGCAACTCTAAGGTTAACATTGCTTGGGACAAATTATGTAGTGTTTGCTTTAGTGGTATTAGCTATCAATTTCAATAGCTCCCTACTGATACAGGAACACTTACTACTAGAAATTTACAATGCCTATTCATTTCCTACATTGCCCCTTCTTTATAACAAGCAATGTCCCAAAAGAGAACAGGGCCCAAGAGGCATCTTGAGATGACTTCATATGTGTTAGTATTTTCAACATTTTAGCAAGTTTATTTTTTTCAATTTCTATAGCTGTAAAATTATCAAGGAGCATTCTTCCATCCCAAACCCTTCCTCAGATGTGTAGGCTTGCAAGTTCTCCTAGCTTTCTCCTAACTATTGGCACTTTCGTGTTCTAAAGTATGGCACCAGGACTGATGAAGTATGAATCCTCTTTAAATTTTGAATTATAAATATTTTCCTCAAAGTAAAACTGGGGAGTATAAGGCAGGCATGAGAGTGCTATGAAAATCAAAATATAAGAATATTTTATATAAATTCCCAGGAAAGCTTGAGACTGAGCTAGTATTAATAGCATCTAAGGAATGGTGATGCCTTCAGGTTGTACCACATGTCAGATCTAATCTTTATCTCCTGCTTCCCTGTTATACTTTATTGACAAGTCTAAGAGAAAATCAGCAGATTTAGTGTTTTTTTATCAATCTTCTATTACAATTTTTTTTTCTGTCTGGCTGGGGCTAAAATCAGAGTAAAAATGTAAAGGGATTTATGAAAGTCAGACTAAAGTCCAAAGATTAGATCAAAACTACTTGTATAACTTTGGAATTTATTCCTTTTTTGCCTAGGTTTCTTCATCTATAGAGTATACATAATAATTTCAATCCTATATACTTCACAGAATTATGATTCTCAAATGAAAATAAATGAAAATGGTCTACAAATCATTGAGTGGCATATAATAAATCTAAGGGATCATCATTCTCATTGTGATAAAAAGAGGCACATAGTCTGTTTTGACTTTACAAACAGGTTCAGCAAGGGAATAAAGAAGTCTGAGTTTGGATTTAATTCCTTTCCACATTCTATTTTGTCTCCCTATGCTTTTATTCTACCTCCAACTCAAGCCTAATTACAAAGCTATGCATCCTACTTTTAAAGGACCATATACTTAGCTTCAGAGAAAGAATATTTGACTATCTCAGTATAACATAGTAATTATGAGAGTGAGGCTGGAGTGACAGACTGCTTAGATTTGAATCCTACCTCTGCCATTTCCTAGCTGTAGGATCTTGGACAAGTTACTTACCCTTTCTGTGCCTTAGTTTGTTGTAAATTTGTAAAATAATAATAATAATCGTACCCTAAATAACATTGTTGGGAGAGTTGATATATATAAAGGCTTGAGGGGTCTGTGACAAAGGATAGTTGTTCAGTAAATGTTAGTTCTTATCTTTTCCTGCTGTCTGATAGAGGCTACAGAAGTATTAACAGGTATCTTTGTACTTAAATAGAGAACACTGGGAGATTGTCTGAGTTAGAACAATTTCTGGTACAGAGTAAGCACTCAGTGAAAAAGTTGCTAAATAAATGAATTGAAAATCCTCCAAGATCTACCAGAATACATTTCTAATGATAGAATTCCAGCCACTATCACTAGGTGGAAATGGAAATACCTTGTTCAGGGATGTTTTCATTAGCCTTACAAATCATCATGTAGGCAGTTTCCTAACTAAATAGCTTATAATGATAGTCTTAATCTCCCAATAATCATGGAATAAATAGTAAAGTAATCCTGGGAAGGATTATTCATCTCTGTGCCCATATAACAATCTGTCAGAATATATAGATATTCCAGAGGCTCAGGGAGTGTTTGTTTATTTTCAAGTGGCTTAGAAGTACAATTATAAAGGTTCTGGGACAAGCAATAGCTAGAGTGGTATTTCTAAAGGTGATATTCATCATAGATTGTGTCAGAATCACCTTTGGCACATATTAAAAATTCAGATTATCAGATCCACCTACAGAGATTTGAATTTGACCAGAATGGGGCCCAGGAATCTTAATTAAAAGTAAAGTTTAGGAAATACTTAAATAGAAAATATTTTATTTTCCACCAGATATGATAATCTGGGACTAATAACTGTCTTCTACTGATGAGTTTGCATAGTCATGTTAAAAAGTATATTTCCGTGCTGTCCAATTGCATTTAGAAAACCATTTATTGACTATTGAGAAAATCACAAATTATATTTTATTTATAAGGAAGATTCTTTTCAAATCGCTTAATGAGTTATGGTTCCAGGACCATCAAAATTAATTACATCTGCAAATTAAAAGAAGAAACTTGAAACCTCAAACAATGAAACCTCCATTTTTGAACAAGTACCACAGAAGATTTTGATTCAGCAGGCTAGAAACCACATTTTGAGAAATAGGGCACTTGAAAGATGGAATACATTAATCTTCATTAGCTTTTCCTCCCACCTTCCTTTTTCCTTCATGAAAACGCTGGAAACATGTGAAAATATGTTAGGTTATTAAGTATGAAGTGATAGATTTCCTTAAGTACTAAGTTTGACAGTTGATACCTCTGACATTTCACTTTGACATTTCTTCTTTTGTTTTATTTTTATTGTGAAGGTACATCTTCAGTTTTTCAAATGCATGTTTTGGCTTGTGATTATCTTTCAAATTTTTAGGGCAATTTTTTTTCAAAACCATGGATAAGTAAAAAATCCATGTTATTTTTGAATATGAGTTCTGTCATGGAACAAATGTTGTACATACTGCTCAAAATATCAACAAAATATTTAGAAGGGATGTGGCTAATGAATGCACGGTACATCGATGGTTTGAGAAGTTCTGTTCTGGTGATTTTAATCTTGAAAATGAGCCATGTAGGTGACCTAAAACCAAGCTGGATATTGATGAGCTGAAAGCTATAGTGGAAGTGAATCCATCTCAACCTATGCGTGAATTAGCAGCAAGGTTTCATGTTACTATTCCAACAATATTGCAATATTGGAAACAAATCAGCAAGGTAAAGAAGCTGGATAAGTGGGTTCTGCATGAATTAAATGAGCATCAGAAGAGAAATTGCCTAGAAACTTGCATTTCTTTGCTGTCACAACATAAAGGTGAACTATTTCTACATGATATTTGTACATGTGATGAAAAATTAATTCCTTGTGGCAATCCCAAGGGTTAGGCATAATGGTTGGATAAAGATGAAGTTCTGAAAAAAAAAAAGATGAAGTGCTGAAATACAGTCCCAAACTGAATATTCATCAACAAAAGCTAATGGTGTCTGTTTGGTGATCCAGCGCCAGTATTATCCACTACATCTTCACGAAACCTGGTCAATCTATAACAGCAGATGTCTACTGCAACTAATCAAACCAAATGATGAGGATTGTTGCTATTAAGCAGCTGAGATTGGTCAACAAAGACAGGCCAATCCTCTTGCAAGACAGCACTCAACTACATGACACACAAACAATGCTGTTCAAACTACAGAAGCTGGACTTGGAAACTCTGTCAACCACCATATTCACCAGACCTTGCATCAACTCACTACCACTTTTTCCAGGCTTTGGACCACTTCTTGCAAGGAAAAATATTCAATTCTCAACAAGCTGTGGAAAACGCCTTTTGTGATTTCATCAACACTCACTCTCCAGGCTTCTTCACTGCTGGCGTAAGCAAGTTACTCTTAAGATGGCAAAACTGTGTTAGCTTAGGTGCATACTTTGATTAATTATACTGCTTATTGTTTGAGATATAATAAACTACACTTTTGTTTCAAAATCAAACATTTCATATTTAATGAACTAATGTTTTTCATGCAGTTAAGGGTTTTCTAATGTGTATGAATAAGGTCTCATTCTGTATAGGCTCTCAGGCTTTCCACAGAGAACTATGAAGGCCTTTATAAAAATGGCTTATCTGTTTAATTAACACACATATCCATGCTGCCAATAATTCCATTCTTAAAGACAATGACTCTGGCTGTGAAAGAATACTTCCTGCTGGGCTTTGGCACAATTGGCCTGGATCAAGAAGTAGAAGAACCAAAGTGATTTGAGCACATGATGATTTTAGGGGATGATTCATATTGTTGATATGTCACAGTAATAAAGTACATGCTGTGCACTATCCATGGAACAGGAGGGATCAGGCACAATTCAAGAGGATGCACTTCAATGCAGAGCAGCAAAATATAAGGAAAAAAGCCCTCTACCAGAATAAATGATTTCCAGACCCTTAGATTTAGTTTATTTTTTTTTCTTTTTCTAATGTGCCTCTATTTAAAAGATATTTTTGGATGGTATTGGCTCACTGAAACTGTGAATAAATAATCAGATCAGATTTCAGATCCTTCCTAGAAGTCATTCCTTTAAAGACACACAAACACTAAGGCATAGATATAGTCATTTTTGTTTTTTAGTTTGTGGGAGAAGCTGAGAAAAAGCACAGCAGTTGAAAATGGAATAGGAAAACGGAACTTTTTTGCTTAATGCATCCAGATTTTCCTTCTAAGAAGCACAAATATGAATTATATCTATTGAGCATTTAAAATGTGAAGACATAATGGATGCTAGGGTTGTAAGTGGAGAGCAATCTATCAAAAATAATTTGTGTTACCCTAGCATTGTTAGAACAGGGTATCTTTCCTTAAAAAAAAAAGATTTGAAACAAATTGAAACATGTTGGATAGGACAGAGGAGAAAACTGAGAAAACCTAATTTCTTGCCCAAGCTCAATGTCACCTCTGCTCAATCAGTGCTTTCTGTTCAGTGGACATGGACTCACGGTGTATTGTCCCACATGTCATTACTGTACTTCATATGACTATTTCTGAGTCTCAAAGTATGATTTATACATATTATTCTTCATGGATGACTTTGACACCAAACTTTATCTATAATTCATGATAATATAATTCTATCTGTGTCAGAATATAACCGTCATTTCCCAAAAGTGCATGAACAAATTATTTACTTTGAGCACAGCCCTAGATTCTCTAACAGCAAAATGATAATACTTCATTATAGCTGTATGTAAAGTGCTTAATAATTTACAAAGGTATTTAATATGCATTACATTACCTTTCTTGGTTCTTATAATAATTGTATAAAGTTACAGAATAGATATTACTATTCCATTTTATATTTTAAAGATTATGATACCAGGATTATCAATATTATGATTTGTCCCAATTCATATGTGATAATTACCACAACAGTGAATAGTACTCAGGTTTTCTAGATCACTGTTGTCTCCCTATCTATAATTCATGTTATGCCAAAGGAAGAAGGAATGATTATTGTTTTCTTTAATCATATATTATTTCCTCAAAAATGTAGAGAAATCATAGTTTAACTTTACATTTAAGTAAAATGTGCTCTTTGGAAACCTGAAGTCCTTAAGTCAACTGAAACATTCTTTTAATCCAAGGTTTATTATGCTTGCTCTTCTAAGTCATAATGAATGAAGGTATGGAAGCTAATAGTGTTAGAGTAAATGTGGGCATACCGGGTATACCCATGATTTATTCCTATCACAGTTCAGAGGATAGTTTATTTACTGTCTTTATCTGTGGAGAGTACAGATTCTATTTTCTTGGTAACCCCTACAACCTATAGTTTCATACACCAGAGGTGTTGAATCATGTGAGTTGAGTGTTGCTGACTAAGTAATTAAGAAGAACTTAGCTTACTTCTTTCACTGGAAACTCTCCACAGTCAAGTCTAGAACAAAGAAAACTAGCAACATACAGCAATTAAGGTAGCATAATTTTAAATTTTTGTACTAGAAAAATTAGCCTAGTCTCAAACCTAAGAAATATGTATCCTTATCCAAAATATTAGTTTGTGTCTTTGGCACTAATAAAAACAGCCACATGATTTCTCCCTGTTAAATTTTTGTGTTGTTTCTATCTTACACCTCTGTTAGTAATATATTCATCAATAAAAAAATGAAAGGGCACATTGAAGCACAAGTCCTTTAGAAGCCAACTATTGGAGAAATTTTAATTCAATGGAAAAAGATTAAAAACTGTAAATATTAATTTTTACTGAAGTCTCTTAAAATTTCATACCTTTTCTATGTTTCCTCTGTGAAACTGAATTATACTTTTTTTCTTTTAATTATCTCATATTTATTTAATTTACTTAGAAGAACAAAATCAGAGTTTTTCTTTCACATTCATTCAAGAAAATAAGCCATCTGACATCTCCTTCATATTTTGGTGTATTGTTACTTGTGATAATATCTGAGAATCTCCTTTAAAGGAATCTTTGTGATGTCATTTCACTGCATGTCCAAAAATGCTGATAGTGAAGGTGACCACTGCTGAAGTTTGGAATTGAAAGAAATACCCATAATTTGACCTAATTATGGATTACCAAACCTTTGGAAAATCTTAAAAATTTGCCTTAACAGTTTGGTCTAACTGCAATTGATTTCTTTGATTTTAGGTAAAACGTACTTAAAACCTTCACTTTAAAACAGGAGGGGAACATTACACTTAACTTCTATTCATCTAAAATATATATTCCTATGTACAGAGGGCCTGGACAGTGTCAAATGAAAGAATCAATTAGTCTTTCTCTAACAGTGAGCAGTTCAAACTGTAACATCATGCCAGCCATGATTAAGAATGATACAGCACATCATCATTGTCAACACTATTCAGCCAGTGTAAACCTTAGTTAGAAATGTACTTGTCAGAGAAAAATACGCCTTTGATTTCTATTACACTTTCCCAGTAATTGCTGTCATCAGTGGCAGGTTATTATTACAGTTGAATAGAGTTTCAGTAATTACTTTTTCACAGATTTTAACAGCTTTTAGATTGAGGGATGTTCTGACAGTTTGAATACTCTTGACAACAATTACCTTTTCCTGGTTAACACTGATTCAGGAAAATTAAAAATTAAATCTGTTCATAGGAAATGCTTATGTATGTCACTAGTAAGTGGGTTGATATAAAAATGTGTAAATTGCAGAATGACTTAGAATTGTTTTTAAAAGTTATCTTTCTCTTAAGAATTTTTGAAAATCAGCATTAATGGAGATACAGAGCATGGTGGTTAAATTAATAGTAAATGATGTGCAATGATTGAAAGCAGTCCTCTCTCCAATTACTAACAAAAGCTACTATACTGTTATGATTTAAAAAAATGGGTGTCGGACAGAGGTGGGGGGAGGGGATGGGTGTATATCTACATGATGAGAGCGAAGCGCACTGTCAGGGGAATGGACATGCTTGAAGATCTGACTCGGGGTGTTGGGGGTGGGGGAGGGGACGGGTGTATACCTACATGATGAGTGCGATGTGCACTGTCGGGGGAATGGACACCTTTGAGGCTCAGACTTGGGGGTTTGGGAGGGGCATGGGCAATATACTTAACCAAAACTGTTGTACTCCCATAATAAGCTATAATAAATAAACAAAAAAAAATGTGTGCATTGGAAGAGCATAGACATCATCATTTATATATGTATTCCTAAGTTTACCTAATGCATATGATTGTAAATGCCTTTGGTAAATGGAAACCAAAGTCCATGCCCATTCTTAAATTTTTTTTTGCAGTGTAAAAATATGTTTCTAACAGATTTGACTTTTATGACATTAAAACTGTCTTTTTATGTGAAATGAAGTGGAGAATTGATGCAATTAACCAGAACTTTTAGGATTAAACCACTTTGGTTTGATTTTTTGAAAAAACTTAGATAATTAAGAGCAGAGACTGTGGTATCTCAGCTATCTAGATAATCACTTTAATTCTTTATTCAGTTTTGTAGACGCATACTTAAAGATGCCCAAGGGATAGTCACATTTGAAATCTTCGTACTATATTAACTAGGAAAAGTAACCATCACTGAGAAGTTATTTGTAAATAAAGACAAGAAATAAAAAGTAAATAAGAATCTACACAAAGACTTCCAAATGACTCTAACTAAAAATACTGGTTTCAAATGCCAGAATAAAGTATAATATGTAGGAAATATTGATAACCAAAATTTTTATGTATAAAATATAACATAAATTTTACCAAAGAATAAAAGCATGTTATACCAAAACATAAGGGAAAATAATGAAGTGGCCAAAAGACTAAATAGGAAAAATATTGCTTTCTATATTATGAAATCACTTCCAATAGATTTTTGGAAGACTTAATTTTATTCCTGAAATAATAGTATGTGGAAAACTAAAATTAAATGCCATCAAATTCTACAGGATACAAAAAAGCTACGTTTAACCCATGAAGTATATTGTATGTGTAGGGGGGGCATGTTATGACCCATGTGATATTGATTTAATTGTGTTTTGTATTTTATAGAATAGAAAGATTAGTCAATCTGTATTTAAAAAAACAATTGAAATTACTGTTGAGTATTTTCTAGAATCATAAGATTTTCAAATGGAATAACCATGTTAACAAAAAGTGTCACATTCAACTAATGAACTAATGCTGTAATTCAGCATTATCCTAATGATCACTTATTTAAAAAAAAAACACTAAAGATTTTTCAGAGCTATAAATATTTTGCATATACAAATAGCCCTATTACCAAAATACTTTACCTTTCTCCATAACTGTCTCAGTCAATGACCTAATTTTTCATCACCAATCGCCCTTTTATCTATTATAGAAATTATGCAATGATGTGCCAGCTTACCCTCACTGTAGGAAAATTTACCTGGGAATGAATCTCATCAGTATGATGGTATAAAATTCAAACAAATTTACTATTTTAATTGTTGTATGAGGAATTATTTAAGAGTTTATTTTATATCAAGGATTATGGGTAAAATAATTTTGTATCTGAGGTGACATGGGAGGATAAACTGGAGAGATGAGTACTTTGACATATGTTGCTGGTGTGTGTAGTTGTGTTGATGGTTTTCCAAGGACTGAAAGTGGGAAAACAACCACAAGAAAGTTGACATCACATCCTTATTTGGTTAAATACAGCCCATTCTAAAAATAAAAAAATAAAATATCTAAGTTTCCAGAAAATGATTGGCAACCAGGGACAGGGACAGGATGCTGGAAGAAATATGACAAATAGCCACTGATAATATGCATGTACAAATGCTGTAAGGGGAGGAGGATGATGATGTCTGCTGAAGGGCATTTTTATGTTAAAGAAAATAACTCCCAGTTATAAAAGCGTTAAAATAGGATATTCTGTGAAGGAATTGTCAGCTTTATAAAACAAGGTATGTTTGTAAGGGAAAATGAGTTTGTATGGGCAATAGGTTTCTTAGGTCAAACTAAGATGACTGCCACAGTGTTTTGTTCAGCCTGGGCCCCCAGCTAGCTGGCCTTCTGGGGCGGCATGAGTCAACATATTTATGTAACCAGGTGTTATCTCCTATGTGAACTCATGTGATCATGCTTTCCCATGGCATGTTTCCACTATTGTTCAGAGCCATATAAGTGCTCACCATGTTCTTGGCCATGCTTTTTGCTGCTGCTGTATCTCCCCAACAATAAAGAGCATGTCTCACTTGCCCACTGTCACTCACCTTTTCTTCCAATTTCTGAAGCCCGCACTGGGGCACTCACTAGCCACAGTGCTCCCTACATACAGTTAGCATAGTTGGCAGGATAAAGCTGGGGTAAATGTCCCCTTCACCCCAGTGGGAAAGGACATATGGCCTCCTATGGGCTTATGGCAGCCAGTGGCAATGATTCTCATGCCATGGACCCCTGCCACGGAGTGGGAGCTGGTGGAGTGTACACCTGTCACCCTGAAAAAGGCCTTGAGGGCCTTGGAGAAGTTGCTGCAGCCTAGGGAGTGAGCAGCAGCTGATCAGATGGGCTGGTTCTTCCTTACAGCCCTCCAGGAGCAGCATGAGGACACACTGTGGCAGGAAGCTCAGGTAAGGAAGTTAGTTACAAGAGACAGAAGAAAATCTGGAAGCCTGAGTGCAGGAGTTGGGAAAAGAGTTAATGAGCATTTCAACCTTGAATGCTGACGAAACTGCAAGTATGCAGGAGACTGAGGGCGGAGCCCCTCCTCTGCTGTGAGCCCTACTGGTCATGAAACAGAGAAAGGAGAATGCACAACCCATAGGGCCCGAGGATGGTACAGGGAAAGCCTACAGTAACAGAGCATATCTCTTACTGCACTTACACCCCAGCAGAACTGCGGGAGCTGGGGAAACAGTGCAGACAACATCCTGGGGAAACCATGCCTGCCTGGCTGTTGTTCATATGAGATGAAGGGACGGACAGTGTCCTTTATTCCCCAAAAGAGATGGAGAAATTGGAATCCATGACTATAGATCCTTCCCTGAGGCAGAGGCTACAGACAAGTGGTCAGCATGGTGAGTGTGACCATGCCTTGCTTGAATGGCTTATGGCTGCTGTGCACACAGTATGGGATGACCCTGGAAAACTATGAGAAAGAGTGAGTAAGTGGACATCATACACGGACTTAATTCAGATTCTTCAGGAGTTGGGAATGTGCCAAGCCATTTTTACAGTAGATAACTGGCTGGAGCCTGATGCTGCATGCTTCACTACACACATGTGTGACCTAATTTAGCCACAGCTCCCTCCTTGTTTGTTTGGCTTGCTGGCAGCTGTGCTCACTCCCTATGTGGGGAAGTGGATATATGAGGTCTCCACTGCTATGGCAGCTTTGGGAGATGCCAAAGAGTGGGAAGGGGGGAAGGGACAATTGCATATGCTACAAGGACCAAAGGAGGGCCAGTGAATTCAGGGGCCCCTGGAGAATAAGGCAGTACAAGGGGCGCAGAATGTGTCTCAAACCCACATGTGGCTAAACCTCCTAATAGCAGGAGTAGATAAAGAGAAAATAGATAAACAGCCTAATGAGGTATTGCTGGCTTTGTGGAATCAGCCGGCTCCCCACCAGTGATTCATGAAAACACCAAAGAAGTGGGGAACTGAGACACTGACCAAAGAGAACCACAATGTGCGGCTGCAAGATTTTATGGTTGAAATCGCCCTCTTTGATATAAACTATGGGTTAGGCCAAAGCACCTGGTTGCAGAGAACCCTGGATGACTGGAAGGTGCATGTGGAACTTGCTCTTCATTGGTCCCCTATGAATGTGCAGTGGGTTTTGGCCTTGGTGGACACAGGAGCTGACTGCTCTCTAATCTATGAAAACCCTGAGTGGTTTGCTGGACAGACAGCCTACATAGATGACTATGGTGGGCAAACTGTTCACGTTAAGCACATGACTATTCTATTGGGCCTAGGGCGTTGGGTCTTAGGCCTTACCCTGTGTATGTGTCCCCCATGAAGGAGTATATTCTGGGTTTTGACATTCTGCATTGCTTAACCCTAACTACCTCCGCAGGTCAGTTTTTCCTCCGAGTTAGGTTGTAAAGCCAGTGGTGTGTGGCCACCCCCATCACCCAATGCAGGTTTTTCCCAAACCTCATCATGTGATATGCACCCAACAGTATAATTTGTCCAGGGGGCAAAAAGAAATTTTACAAACCATATTGTAGCTGGAAAAGGCCAGCATAGTGCACCCTGCTCACAGTCCATTCAACTCTCCTGTTTGGTCAGTTAAGAAACAGGATGGAACTTGGAGAATGACAGCAGACTAGTGGGAGCTGAATAAAGTGACTCTCCCACTGCATGTGGTGGTGCCATCTATACTGGATCTGATGAATCAATTGATTTTGGTGCTTGGACAGTACCACTATGTAGTGGACCTGGCCAATGCTTTTTTCTCCATAGAAATAGCTATGGGCAGTCAAGACCAGTTTGCCTTCACATGGGAAAGGCGACAATGGACATTTGTGGTGTTACTACAAGGTTATCTCCACAGCCCAACCATATGTCATAGTTTGGTGGCACAGGATTCATCCACATAGAGTTGGCCATCCTCAGTGTTTTATTTCATTATATTGATGATATAATATTAACTTCTGATTCACTTACTGTTCTAGAAAAGTCCTCCACCAGTCTTCAAACCTCGTTGAAACAATGGGGTTGGGCAGTGAATGACTCCAATGTTCAGGGACCTGGCTTGTGGGTCAAATTCTTGGGTGTTGTCTGGTCAGGTAAGAAAAAAGCAATTTCTAAGGCAGATATAGATAAGATTCAAGCCTTCCCCTGACCCACTATGATAAAACAGTAACAAGTGTTTGTGTGGTTTTGGGGGTATTGGCATATATTCATTCCCCACTTGACCCAACTGTTGCAACCATTGCATCCATTATGTAAAAGGGGCACACTGTGGGACTGGTCCCCAGAGACAGAGGCCTCTATTATGGCTACCAAGAGGGCTGTTGCACACGCCCAGATGCTATAAGTAGTGGACCGCTCACAGCCATTTGACCTCGATGTGACAATCGACTCAAGCGGAATGGTCTGGGGTTTGTGGCAGCACCAACATAAGTGGAGAGTCCCAATTGGGTTTTGGTCCCAGACTTGAAAGGGCCCTCAAGAGCACTATTTTTTGATGGAAAAGTAGCTGGCAGTTGTATATGCCACCCTTCAGGCCTGTGAAGCTATAATTGTGCAGTCTAAGGTGCTAGTGTGCACCATATACCCCATAGCAGGATGGATGAGGTCATGAATAACCATCCCACTGTCAGGGGTAGACCAGACACCCTCTCTAGAAAAGTGGAGAGATTACCTGGAGCAATGAACAGAATTCTGGGCCCTGTTGAATTTGTGTCTGATGCTGACCCTCAGACCACAGTAACACCTATGGAAGAGAGCCCATACCTTGAAGGACAAGATTCTCCTCCAGTGGAGGGATAGTATGCCAACAGATCCAGTTGTGGCCCCTTAGCCAGTGGACAGCAGTGGCCATCCAGTTGGATCATGATGTAATTTGATTTCAAACGTGGCAGGGTAAAAGCAGCCATTGGGCTGAATTGCATACCATGTGGATCATAGTTATGCATGAGCTGCCCCCTTTACATGTCTGAACTGATAGCTGGGACATGTTTAAGGGCCTCATTGTCTGGTTATTTACATGGAAAGCCCAAGGTTGGCTAGTAGGGCTCTACCCAGTATGGGGACAGGCAATGTGGGAGTACTTGCTGCAGCAAGAACACCAGAAGGAGGTCTGGTTGTATCATGTTTCAGAACATAGACCTCTAGTCAGCCCAGGCAATGATGAGGCTGACACCCTGCCCAGGGTGCAATGGATCAGGTCATCCTTGCAGACTGACAAAACCCTGTAGTTACACCGACCTCTGGGCCACACCAGTGTAAAGACTATGGCTCAAGTGATCCAGAGATGAAATCTACACAAACCTATGGCAGTTTTATGGACAGCTTGTTGCCAATGTGAGGTATGTGCCAAACAGTATCCACATCACAGGCATCTCCTCACCATTCCTGGACATATCCGATGGGGAGACCATCCTTTGGAGAGATGGCAGGTTAACTATGTTGGTCCCCTGCCTCAGTATAACATGGAGATGTATGCCTTCACAGTGGTTGATACCACTACCGGCCTCCTTTTTGCCTACCCGGTGGCCTGGGCTGACCAAACATCTACCATTAAGGCACTGGAACACTTAACTGCTCTATATGGGTGATCCCTCACTGTAGAAAGCGATCAGGGTAGTCATCTTATGGGACATGAAGTCCAACAGTAGGCAATCCAAATGGACATTGAATGGATAGCCCATGTGCCCTACCAGCCTCAGGCCACTAGCACAATAGACCGATACGATGGTTTGTTGAAGGAGAAGTTAAAAAGTGGAACTTTTCCCCCATATCACTGACACTGGACATGGCAGAGGTTGGATCAGGCCATTCTGGTGCTGAATGAGCAATCTTGAAAGGGTGGACCTGCCCCCTTAGATGATTTGACATACAAGCAGAGCACTCCCCTCTGATTGACAGATGTCATCAAGGACCCATTGATGTGACCCCAGGTAACTCAGTATGGAACTGTTCTGCTTTTGGCCCTAACTCCCCTCGAGGAAGGAAAGACCAAAACCTGGACATGGCCATGAAGTATAATAGCCCCAAATCCCGGTGGACTGGTCTATTAGCCCCGTGATGTGATGAGTTACAATACATTTCTAACATGTCACCCACCGTGTTCAACCCTGAGCAGCAATTGGTGACAGTCACAGCGGACTACCATGGAAAGGGCATCCTCCTCATGTGCACCTTAGTTCTTGCTCTTTGGGTAATTCCCCAGGTCCCCCTTGTCTTGGCACCTTAAACTGCCAAAACTATTATAGGTGAGACTGTGATATCATCGCCCAGGACAAAAGGCAATTCCAGCCATAATCTTGTCTCAGGATGGATGGGTAGCCTGTATGCTGCCTAAAGGGTGTGAGTTAGCCTTAGTGGTCCCCCCGTCTACTCTTTCTTACAGACCAGGGTAATCCAGGCTAATAGCATAACCTCCTAGGCTCACACTTATGCTCAAGTCATGAACATTTCTCACTTCTGGGTCTGCATGGAATTTCCGGTGGAAAACTCTGGCAGCCTGCCCTGGGGCATCACCTCTGCTTGTCTGCAGAACTGTACTTTCCTGGCCATGTGGGGGCCCCAGGATGCCAACTATGACCCTGTTCACAGATAGTCAAGAAACACCTGTGACAGACTCCACACCCACATCCCACTTTGGGATACGCCATTTGGGACATTCAGGGTTGGCTATTAGGGGAATAAGTGGAACTATGCCAAGTGGCCCCCTATATATAGAACAGGGAATGGGGTTGATAAACTGCACTATGGGATGGATCCCAAAAGAGTTGTGTGCAAACATTATTCATAATAGTAATGACACCCACTGGTGGAGTGGAAAAGCTTTAATGGGGACTGTCCCCATCAATAGAGTGCCCTCAGGATTTTTGTGGGTATGTGGAAGACTTGGGTGGCTTTATCTTCCAGCTCATTGGACAGGAAGATGCATGGCCATACATCCTAGGGAAGGTCCTCCCCGCCTTTACTGAGAAGCCATGTAACTGGGGTTCCATGTTCTCCCATTGCTGTCAGGTGAAATGAACTCCATGGTGATTTTACCCAGTAGCCATCCTTTTTCCTGGGGGTGGAGCCATCAAGGTAGAAATAGAACTGAATGCCATAGTGGAGCATACTGCTTGGGCCCTGAATCAAACTAGACAGACCTTGGCCCTCCTGATGGATGAGATCACCCAGATGAGAAAGGTAGTTTTACGAAACCACATGGCCCTTGATCTCACTGAAGCTCAAGAAGGCACATGTGAAGTCATACATACTGAATGTTGTGTATATATACCTGATCACAAGGAGGATATCTCCTTTTCATTGGAGGAAGTTGATGGTGAAGTACAGGCCATCCAACAGTTAACTGGAGAACCATTACAGCAATGGTAGGAATGTCTCTTATCCTCCTGGCATTAGACCATTTTAGTGTTAGAAGCTGCTGGTTGTGGTGTTGTGATACTATGCTGTTTCCTGTATTGTTGTTGTGGTCTTTGCGCCCAAGGGGTCTCTCTATGGGGCCCTGTGTCAGCCATTAAATCTATTACCTAGGGGTGGAATGCAAGGGAATATGCATTTGTATAGGCAATAGGTTTCTCAGGCCAAACTAAGATGACTGCTGCAGTGTTATTCCCAGCCTAGACTCCCAACTAGCTGGCCTTCTGGGGAGGCTTGAGTCGGCATAATTATGTAAGCAAGGTATTATCTCCTTTATGAACCCATGTGATCATGCTTTCCCATGGCATGTTGCCACTATTGTTCAGAGCCATATATAAGCACTCACCATGTTTTTGGCCATGGTTTTCACTGCTGCTCTATCCCCCCCAACAATAAAGAGCACATCTCAAATGCCCCCTGCCACTCACCTTTCTTCCAAATTCCGAAGCCTGCACCTGAGCACTTGCTAGCTACAGAGCTCCCTCCTCACAATGATAGAACATGTGCTAGGGTCAGGTGGGTTAATTGTGTTGCCCGCTTTCACAAACACCTTTATGAGCAAGCTAGATGGGGGCTGCACATTGAGGTCCAGTAAGTTTCTTGCAAAAAAAGAGACTAAGTGGGAAACAATATTTGTTTCTGAGATGCCATCATTAGTGTCTCACATCTTTATCTCTAGACCATGGGAATCCATAACTACCAGAGAGGTTTGGGGGCACATCATATGGTTCATTACATTCTTTCTAGGCCTAGGAAAAGCTTAATGTAGGGCAAATAGTTCTTAGCCATACATAAAAATAATTAAATTATTTTAAAATATGAACCTATATATTATTTTATTTATTTTTTAAATTTAAGAATATTATGGGGGTAAAAATACTTTGCTTACACATAATGCATTTGCCGCAGCCAAGCCAGGGCTACAAACATGCCCTTCCCCCATACAGTGCCCTCTGCATCCATTAGCTGTGAGTTTACACACCCTGCCCCCCGCTCCCACCAGAATGGGCCAAAATGAATATTACTACCATGTGAGCACCTTAGTGTTGATCAGTTAGTACTAATTTGATGGCAAGTACATGTGGTGCTTTTTTTCCCATTCTTGTGATACCTTACTTCAAAGGATGGGCTCAAGCTTTAACCAGGATAATATAAGAGGTGCTAGCCCACCATTGTTTTTTGTAGTTGAATAGTGTTCCATGACACACACACACACACACATACACACACACACACAAACACATACCATATTTTATTAATCCACTCATGTATTGATAGACACTTGTGTTGCATCCACAGCTTTGCAATTATAAATCACGCTGCCATAAATATTTGAGTGCAGATGTCTTTATTATAGAATGGTTTTTTAAAATTTATTTATTTCAGCTTATTATGGGGGTACAAAAGTTCTGGTTATATATATTGCCCATGCTTCCCCATCCCCCCGAGTCTGAGCTTCAAGCGTGTCCATTCCCCAGACAGTGCACATCGCACTCATCATGTAGGTATACATCCATCCCCTCCCTCCATCCCCATTCCCCTGAGTCAGAACTTCAAGCGTGTCCATTCCCCAGACAGTGCGCATTGCACTCATCATGTAGGTATACACCCATCCGCTCCCTCCAGCCCCCACCTCCGTCCGATACCCAGTTGGTATTATTCCCAAGTGTGCACTTAGGTGATGATCAGGGAAACCAATTTGCTGGTGAGTACATGTGGTGCTTATTTTTCCATAGAATGTTTTTTTTATTTGGATAAATGCCTAGGAATTGGAATGCCGGATCAAATTGTATTTCTACTTTTAGCTCTATAAGCTATTTCCAAATTACTTTCCACAGGGGTTGTACTAATTTGCAGTTTCACCAGCAGCGTCAAAGTGTTCCTATCTCTCCACATCCAAGCCAGCATTTGTTGTTTTGCTATGTTTTGATAAAGGACATTTTCACTGGAGTTAGGTGATATCTCATTGTGGTTTTGATTTGCATTTCCCTAATTATTAGAAAATTTGAGCACTTTTTATATGTCTACTGGCCATTATTCTGTCTTCTTTTGTAAAGTTTCTGTTTATGTCTTTGCCCATTTATATTGATATAGTTGTTTGATTTTTTCTTGTTAATTTTCTTAAAATCTATATAGATTCTTGTTATCAGATCTTTATCAGATGTATGGAATGTAAATATTTTCTACCATTCTGTAGGTTGTCTATTTGTTCTAATGATAGTCTCATTGGCTGTGCAGAAGCTTTTTAATTTGATCAGGTCCCATTTATTTACTTTGATGCTGCTGTGATTGATTTAGGGGTCTTCTTAATAAATTATTTGCCTAGGCTGATGTCTGTAAGAGTTTTCCCAACAACTTATTCTAGAATTCTTAAGGTTTCATGCCTTAGATTTATGTCTGTTATCCGTTGTGAGTTGATTTTTATGAGAGGTGGGGATCCAGTTTCAATATTCTTCATGTAGTTATCTAGTTTTTCCAGCACCAATTATTGAATAGAGATTCTTTTCCCCAATGTTTACTTGTGTCTGCTTTGTCGAAGACTAGATTATTATATGAGGATGGTTTTATATCTGGGTTCTCAGTCCTGTTCCAAAGGTCTATATCTCTATTCTTGTGTCAGTACCATGCTGTTTTGGTTACTATAGCCTTGTAGTAAAGTTGAAATCTGTTAAACTGATGCCTCCCAATTTGTTCTTTTGGCTTAATATTTCTTTGGCTATACAAGATCTTCTGTGGTTCCATATGAAGCATATAATTATTTTTTCTAGTGCTCTAAAGAATGATGGTGGCATTTTCATAGGTATTGCATTAATTCTATAGATCACTTTAGTGAGTATGGACATTTTACCTATTGATTCTGCCAATCCAAAAACATTGCAGGGTTTCCCTTCTATTTACATCTTCTGCAATTTCTTTTGTCAGTGTTTCATAAATCTCCCTATATAGGT
Source organism: Varecia variegata (assembly GCA_028533085.1). Lineage (NCBI taxonomy): Eukaryota > Metazoa > Chordata > Mammalia > Primates > Lemuridae > Varecia > Varecia variegata. The sequence goes on from CM052457.1 coordinate 48,912,299, forward strand.
CTCTCACCTCCTTCATTAAATATATTCCTAAATATTTAATGTTCTTTGATGCTATTGTGAATGGTGTTGCACAGTGGTCAAAATACGATCAGCATGTATTTTATTCATTTTTAATGGAAATGTTTGATCTCATTTAGAAATAAAATAAAATAAATAGCATTTATATGTTATCAAATTTGGTTGCCACTATGTGACTCCCAACATCTGTATACAAACTGAACATTTGGTCAGGTTTCCAGGTATTTCCAACATGCTTAGCTTTACATCAGTGTATGTGATTGAAATTTTTGCATTTTGCTATATTACAAGGCTGTGGTTATTAAATCAGCTTGGTATTGGCACAAGAACAGAGACCCGGACTAGTGGAACAGAACTGAGAATCCAGATATAAAACCATCCTCATATAGCCATCTAATCTTTCACAAAGCAGACAAAAAAAACACACTGGGGAAAAGATCCCTTATTCAATAAATGGTGCTGGGAAAACTGGATAGCCACATGTAGAAGACTGAAACAGGACCCACACCTTTCACCTCTCACAAAAATCAAATCACGGTGGATAACAGACTTAAACCTTAGGTGTGAAACTATTAGAATTCTAGAAGAAAATGTGGGAAAGACTCTT
>CM052457.1:48913423-48955851 GCA_028533085.1 Varecia variegata
AAAAAAAAATAAATAAAATAAAAAAACATGGACAAAGAATTTGAATAGACATTTCTTTAAAAAATGTACAGATGACTACCTGGTACATGGAAATGTGTTAAACATCACTAATAGGGAAATTCAAATAAAACCCTCACAGCAGTCAGAATGACTATTATATTAAAAATCCACACAAGACAACAAATGTTGGTGAGAATTAGGGGAATTGTAATGCTTGCATACTGTTGGCAGGAATATAAAATGTTGCAGCCACTAAGGAAAAGAGTACAGAGGTTGCTCCAAAATTAAAAAATGGAACTATCATATAATTAGCAATTCCACTTCTGTTTATCCATCCAAAAGGATTTAAATCAGGAACTTGAAGTGATATTCACACTCCTATGCTCATTGTAACAATAACGTAAATGTCCAACATCAGATGAATAAAGAAAATGAGATGTGTATGCTTGCGACCACACACACACACACACACACACACACACACACATGCATGCGTGCACAGAATGATATACTATTCAGTCTTAAAAAGACACTTTCTAAAATATTCTTCAAAATTTCTTAGTAACTTGGTTTTGGCTCTCTTGACATTTTCTTGCAGTCTTATTTTCTTCAAAGCGTTTTTATGCTCTCCTCTGGAGTCCTCTAAATTTTTCTTATTTGTTCAAATCTTTGTATTCTTCAAATGATCACAGTATTATAATAAAAAAAACTAGTGTGGAAAAAAAGGAATTCTGCAATATATGACTACATGGATGGACATTGAGGAAATTATGCTAAGTGAAATAAGTCAGTCACAGAAAGACAAATACTGCATGATTTCAATGTTATGAGATTTCTAAAACAGTTAAATTCATAGTATCAGAGTGAAATGTAGTAGCTGGAGAAACGGGAAAATGAGGAACTGCTAATCAACCAGCATGGGCATAAAGTTTCAGTAAAGCAAAATGAATAAGTCCTAGACATCTGCTGTATGCATTGCACCTATATTCAACAATAATGTATTATATACTTAAAAAATTGTTAAGAGGGTATATCTCGTGTTATGTGCTTTGACTAAAATAAAATAAAATAGAGAGTAGGAGGTAGAATTGTAGCCTGAAAGGAGCTCACGGTCAAGAATTGTTGATTAGTTTTGGAAGATTTCTTTATTTGGATGTTTTAGAGAGATTTTCCCTTCTTTGTAGGCTAAGGAAATGTGTTAATGTAAAACAAAATAAAGACATTTAAAACGTATGATACTAAATCTTTGAAGTGATAGAAAATGAAGGACTGTAAGATTGGTCCTGGCACAAGCATTGGGTACTTTATTCCTTGAGACAGAAAATTTGAAAAGAAAGGGTGAAGACAGAGGTATTTGGAGATCTAAGTGAGAGTGGTCACATAACCTCACACCAGAAGAACTTGATCTTCCCAGTATAGTAATGAACACCATTATTGAGAGTCAATGAGTGGATGAAGTTGAAAGCCTGAAAACTGTAGTTAAATATGGACTTTCATATTTTAAAGTATTAGTATTGAAGCAACTGTGAGTGTATGAATTCTATCATGTGGCTAAATGTATGGTGTTATGAAATGGAGAAGTAAATATATGCATGCAGAGGTGCTGAGGGATTTTGAAGCAGGAGTGATTGGTATTGATTCTGAAAAAGGAAGCGATGAGAGGGAATAATGTAGGACAAAAGTCTTCTCTGGTCAAGAATATTCAATAAAAGCAATTAAATAAAAGTGTTTCCCCCTTGTTTGAGGGCAGCTTGATGTAATATAAAGAAGCTTATTGTGGTGTGAGAGAAAACCAGACTTCAGTTCATTTCTTTGAGCACAGGAATGTCATGATCACCATAGTATAGAGGATAGTTAGAAGAAAAAAGAGGCTAGGCAGGAAGATAAGTTACAAGGCTGTTTTAGTCATCTTCCTTCGAACCAGAAATAGTAATAGAAATACATAGGAGGAGGCAGTTGAAAATGACATTGTGAAGGGAAAAAACAGTCTTTTAAAATTTGCTATACTAAATAACAATTGATTATTGCCATACTATAATTACATTTTAAGTAATTTCACATAACCATGCATGGAATGGTTACAATGGAACATTATAGTGATAAATGGCATAATCTATTTTCTCAATGTTAAAATTTTAACACTATGGGTCTGATATTGAAATTTATTAGAGGAAGTGATACAGTTTATTTTTTTAATTTAACTTGTGAGAAAAAATTGCCATTTCACATATAAATTCAACTCATAGACCCTCATGAATTTAGGCTTTTCAAAATTAATTAGAGGAGACACTTAAAAGTTCTAATGTAATAAAAATGAATTTAAATATAGAAGTTATAGAAACATGTCATACTTTATGTCCACCCTTGCTCTAATCCCCACTTTTAACATTGTCATAACTTCAATAGCATCCTTAATCAGTGTGATTACTCATTCTATATTTTTTTCTTAATGGGGAATACATATATTAATGCCTTAAGTAAATTAGTTATAAGCTATAGCTTTGTCCATATCTGAACTTAAGAAGGAATTATTTCCACTATTCTTTCAAAGTAAACATTTATTTTACATTTTGTGTTATATAACTCAGTTTGTAAATGTTAGGCAATTGTAAAATTATGATGCTAGAAGGGTGTTCAAGTAATTTTTCAGTCTAATCCCGGACTCAGCACATGATTGGTACTGAGTCATGCCAACTATTTCATTCTTCTAGGAGAAAGTGTTTTCTTCTTTATAGGCTAACAGTCTCCTGTTACATGTTAAGGTCACAATTTTTTTCTCTTTTTGGTGGCATGAGCAACAGCTATTTTCTATTCTTTATAAAATAGCATTTCACTTACTTAAAGTCTGTTTTTAGTGATATTTGATGCAGGGTCACTGGGTCAAATATTTTGGTCAAAAACATTTTTAATCAAAACAAATCAGCATTAATCAACTTTCAGAACAAATGAACAGTTTGGGGAATATAACTTGCTACTTGTTTAAAATATTTGACTCAGCAGTGACAATGGGTCAAAAATAATAATAATAATTCATCTTTTTCATTGGCAGCAGAGAGAAAATCACTTCATATTCTAAAGTAAGCAATAAACTGAAGGTGCACATTCATGTATATTTTACCGTATAACCAAATAAAACTTCTAGGAGAATTAATCTGACACACATTCAATGGTGAGTACAAGTGGTGCTTATTTTTCCATTCTTGGGATGCTTCACATAGGAGAATGGGCTCCAGCTCCATCCAGTGTAATATAAGAGGTGTTAGTGTATTGTGGTTTTTTTTGTGGCTGAGTAGTACTCCACAGTATACATATACCACATTTTATTAATCCACTCATGTATTGATGGACACTTGGGTTATTTCCACTTATTTGCAATTGTGAATTGTGCTGCTATAAACATTCAAGTGCAGATGTCTTTATTATAGAATGTCTTTTTTTTTCCTTTGGGTAGATGCCCAGTAGTGGGATCACTGGATCAAATGGTATTTCTACTTTTAGTTCTTTGAGGTATCTCCATATTACTTTCCATAGAGATTGTACTAGTTTGCCATATCACCAGCAGTTGCATGAGTGTCACACCACAGTGGAATAAAATTAGAAATCAACTCCAACAGAAACACTCATCTCTACACAAAGTCATTGTAACCAAATAGCATACTGCTGAATGATTATTGGGTCAAGGAGGAAATTAAGATGGAAATCAAAAGACTTTTTGAACTAAATGATAAAGGGTACACAAGTTATCAAAATCTGTGGGACACAGCTAAAGCAGTCCTGAGAGGAAAATTCATAGCCATACTTCCACATCAAAAAGACAGAAAGATCACAAATCGACAACATAATCAATTGTTTCAATGACCTGGAAAGGATGAGGAAACCAATCTCAAATGTGACAGAACAAAAGAAATAATGAAGGTCAGAGCAGAACTAAATAAAATTGATAACAAGAGAACTATACAAAAGATTAATGAACCAAAAATCTGGTTCTTTGAAAAGGTAAACAAAATTAACATCCCTCTCACTACATTAACCAGAAACAGAAAAGAAAGGACTTTAATAAACTCAATCAGGAATGAAAAAGGAGACATTACAACTGATACCATAGAAACGCAAAATATCATCTCTGAATACTATAAAAATTTTTATGCACACAAAGTTGAAAACATGGAGGTATTTTTATCATTTTTAGGGCTCTTTTAAAAATTTCAAAATATTAAGGGTCTACAAATGTTTTTGTTATATGGTTAGCTTTTGTAATGCTTTAGTCAAGACTCTAAGTGTGCCTTTCACCAGAATAGCATTCATTGTACCTGTTAGGTAGGTTTTTACCCCTCCTCTCCTCCTCTCTCCCTCCATCTTGATTTCCAACATTTTTTACTTCTTTTTGTGCTCATGTGTGCATTTTTATTACACTAATGCCCACACACATTAAAAGTCAAAGAGCTTATATCTGATACACTGATAGCTGGAGTTGAGTACAATCGTCTGGCTTTTGTCCATTCCATCAGTCATCTTCCTCTTTAAAGTTTCTTCTTCAAACAATAGGTGTATATGCATAATCATATACAATATCTCCAGACATCATGGTGATGGAGGTTTTGAATTAGTAGAACTCTTATCCAAACTGATGAGATTTGATTCCTGGAGGACTAACAGTGCTATATTCCTGCTGCAGGTGGGAATATATGACCCATACTAGGAAAATTCCATTGTCAGATTACCTGTCTGTCCTATCCTACAGATCAAAAAGATTTTAGCAATAGGGTTGACTTGTTCATCATGTATTCTTCCAAATACATTATTTATGAAATAAATTTTAAGCCATCGTCCCTTCCATAGTTTGTCTTTTGGAAACCACTGTCCTAGACACTGGGAAATTAAAACTCTGTTCTCCCAAACTCTCTATAAAAAATGGCACCTTTTTGTTCCCTTTGCATTTCTCCTTGAACATGTCTTTCCTAAAAATAAGCCAGATAAAAGGCTATGGGTGTAAGTAAGTTACATGAGGAAAAAAAGAAAAACAAATGGATAACTAGTATTTCAAAGTGATATTCTGACTCACTTCACCCCTAACTTGTTTCTTTGTCATCCAGCAAGGCTAATGGTTTTCAAATTATCCTTTAAAATGTGGATGATGTTTTGATTTTATTTATATTTCTCTACTACTAGCACAGTGCTAGAAATTGAATAGGTGCTCAAAAATGTTTGTAGGTTTGTTTACATAGGTATAAATCCAGGATTCTACCATGATTTCTAATTGAAGCCTTAATTTTTTAATGCATGGATTATTCCAATATTGAAAAGATATTTATTGAAAGCTTTGTAAGCACCAGACACTGCTAAATTCTAGAAATAAAAATATGGAAATATTAATGTCAAACTGTTGTGCTCTTAAAGAGAAGACAATCTAGTAAAGAATACAGCCGAGTAAATATTATCAAGAGGTATATCAAGAGGTACTAAGAGAGTTGTTTTAAGTTGGTCCACTAAAGCATCCCCAGCACTTAATATAGTTTCTGCCACAGAGTAGTCATTTCATAATCATATACAATATTGCTTGTTTTATACATAAGTATTATGAATGAGAAACCTTCTTCACTATTGAGTCATAATTAGGCTTGTGGTATATTACAAATAAGGTGTAACCAGTTACTGCCAAGCTGTCAATATTTGCAAAAGATTTCCTTTTTATTAATATAAAACAGAAGTTTTTAGTCTTATAGTAATATTCCCGCTATCAACCCAAAGTACTTAGAAAGGTTATTTAGTGTAGAATACAATCTGCTAAATTTAGAATGACTTTGAATCTTCCTTCCATTTATTACTAAAATGTGACTTTGGGGAGTTTTCCTATTCTCTCTGAGCCTTGATTACCTTATCTGTATAATATAAATATTAATAGAACTACTTAATAGAAGGGCTGTATGGATTAAATGCTTAATATATGCAAAGTGCTTTGAACAGTTCTGGCACACATTCAGTGCTATATAAGCACTAGCTATTCTTACTATGACATAGGTTTGTTCTACAAGTAAGATTAAATATGGCAGAGTCAAAGATAGCTTGCTGGCAGATGCATACCATTCTGGGTAGGTCCATAGAAATGATTGTACTATAAGAACTCTTTGTCATTTGTTCATAATATAAAAATAGTTGAGAATGATTATGAAAGAGTAACTACAGGATATTTGAGAGCCTGTAAAAGCAGCATCTCAGCACCTCATATAGTCAATATGTGACAAATGTAAATTATACCAAAAATTATTTTTGTAGGATAATTTATTTGGTAGGCCAGTTATCTATTAGCCATTAGACTTGCTGCTTGATTTATTATATATTCACCTGATAGACTCTTATTTTAGTCTGAGTTAATATCACATACTGTAATGTCTGTGTTTAAATAACCTATTTCTTAGAAATAAGTTAGATACTTAGAGGATTTTTAACTTTTTTTTCTAGGTTTTTTATGTTGTGCTCTTAATGCAGTTCTGACAGTACCTCCCCTCTACCTAGAAAGTGATTTTTAAACTTCAAGATTCTGATAGAATATGTTAAAAATCTGACATTCTCTCCCACTTTCTACATATTTTATGACTCTGAGCCACACCAGTACTGTACATTACTATAATTAAATATCTCTTTTTCCCATGTTATCTAAATATAACCAGTGCATAAACTAAGAGGAAATGCTAACCTGGAGAAGGGTAGAAGAAGAGATAATAGCTGTATGGAGATCACCAGCTAGTGCTTCCTTTTTACTGTAGTCCATCTCAAGTCTGCCCAGTTATTAGTATTTTTGGCATTCTTTCTTATAGTATAGGCTACCAAATTTCTTGGTTCCTGCTGAAGAGTTGTATTAACTTGTGGAGTTGATAAATTTGAATTCAAGATGCTGTAGTTCTATATCCTGAAATTTAACTGGCAGTGATAATTTGAAAATGTTCGTAAGAAATAAGTTGTTTTATATTTACTCTTTTTAGGTGATTTCCATGTTCTTTATTAGGAAGATGGTTGAAAACAGCTTATATTTTATAATGCAACAAAAGGGTAGAGAGCAAAAGTCATTCTATAAAAATGACACCTGCACCCGAATGTTTATAGCAGCACAATTCACAATTGCAAAGATGTGGAAACAACCCAAATGTCCATCAATTCATGAACGGATTAGTAAAATGTGGTATATGTATACCATGGAGTATTACTCAGCTATAAGAAATAACGGTGATATGGCATCTCTTTGGTTCTCCTGGAGAGAGTTTGAACCCATTCTATTAAGTGAAGTATCCCAAGAATGGAAAAATAAGCACCACATGTACTCACCAGCAAATTGGTTTCCCTGATCATCACCTAAGTGCCCATTTGGGAATAACACCAACTGGGTATCGGACAGAAGTGGGGGGTGGGGGAAGGGGATGGGTGTATACCTACATGATGAGTGCAATGCACACTATCTGGGGAATGGACACGCTTGAAGTTCTGACTCGGGGGGATGGGGGTGGGGGAGGGGATTGGTGTATACCTACATGATGAGTGCAATGTGCACTGTCTGGGCAATGGAAACGCTTGAAGCTCAGACTTGGGGGGATGGGGGGCATGGGCAATATATATAACCAGAACTTTTGTACCCCCATAATAAGCTGAAATAAAAAAAGGGTAGAAAGACTTTTATTCAAGTAAAATTTAAAAGAACTCTGAAATTTCCAAGGCAGAGTTGCCCAAAATGAAAATAGGAATGGTTTTTAGTTCTGTGTTCTTTGTATAATAATGGAAAATAAGAGTAGGTCTTGGAAACAAGCGTCTGAGAAGATTTTTAAACAATCTCTGAACAATAAAATTTACCTAAGCAAATATTGATTTTATTTTGATAATCTGATCTCTCTGTATAATATTCTAAAGTAAGCAAAAATCCAAATTAGTAATATTTTGTTGGTTTATTTATTTTACAAGTCTGTATAGCAGTTTAAGAGAAAAGGGTAGTCCCATTATGTATAATCTGAAAAATGTCATAATTTTTATAGACCTGAGAAGTATGAACACTATGATTTGTTCTTCATATGTAGCTCCACATGCAACACTCTTAGACATTTCTATCACTTTTAAAGGTCTACCACAAGCATGTGCATACACACACACACACACACACACACACACAGGCTCCTTGCATTGAAGTAAGAGCTGCTTGTAGAATTTTACTCATAGAAATCTGTTCAATAAGAAAGCAACATTTCACTATTTCAAGCTTGGCTAAACTATTTTCGGTGACATCCACTATGTTCTTTTGTATGTTTAGGTCAATGCTCTGTCTGTGTTTGTTCATAATTTTATTTTCACTTTTATCTTTATGGATATATAAAAATAGACATATGTACTAAGAGACACCGTATAATTTTGATTTGGAGCCTCAGTAAAGTGGGGTGTCTTGAGTTTTAATACATCAATAGCCAAGCACAATAGGATCATAAAAAGTGACCACAAACTGATTTCAAGTATGATCCTCCTTATTCTGAAACCTCGTTTCTCAAATTTCCATATTATCATAGAAGCATTTTTCCAATTGAATCTACACTATATGTATAAACAAGAGACACGTTCTGTGTGTGTGCTTGCATTTGTGTGTGCGTGAGTGTATGTGTGTGTGTACACACACATATATATGTATATATAGAGAGAGACACACACATATATATATATGTCTCTCTCTATATATATATATACACACACACACTATAAAACATGGAAATTGACATCAACTGAGGTACATGGTACATTTTTAGCAACACAGAACATAGATGATTGACAGAACAAAGCTTATGGAAACGAAGACAAATCTAACCCACATTTAGATCTAAGAAAAAAATATTTGCCTGAAGGGAAAATATTAATTAGTTTGTCTACATGCAAGATAAAAGTCTGGAAGACATATCCATCAAAAGGCAATGGAATAAAGAGCAAAATGGAAATTATTTGTAAATTGACTGTAAACTTGGCAAACATTGAGGGGGTAAACAAGTTATTTGGCATGCAAAGCATTTTGAAATCACAGCCTCTGTCAGGAGGCATCTGTGCATAGATTCACTTATTTGACAGAAATTAACATTTTGCAGAAATCTTTGTTGCATGCTAAAGATTTCTTCACCCTCTTAATTATTTTAATTGCTGCTTCAGAATGCTCCATATAAACACTCAAAAGATGACAAAATCCACAAAGTCTGATCCAATTTCATCAATACAGAGTGATTACACTCTGTAGTTGACTAAAATCCCCAACAAGATGTAAATTATTTAAGTAAATGTACCAGGCATGTTTTTATGGGATGAAATATAGGGCCACGTAAATCTAGCAAAAATTCTTACAGTACTTGGAAAGATAAAATTGCTTTTAAGGAACAGAAACTACCTAACTGACTTTTATCTATATTTAAAGTAATTAAAAATCATCCAGGATCTAGAAATCTACAGACTAAAATATTTTTTACTCTCTTTAATGTCTGAAAAATTATGAATATTTATCGAGGTAAATTAAGAGATGTGGTATAATAGAAAGAGTATTATCACAGGCATTCAGAAGTCCTACCTTTCTCACTAACCAGTTGCCAGTTAACTTTTCCGGTTCTAAGTCTCCTTATCAGTAAAGAGAAAGACATTGAATTAATCCTTTCTGAAGTCCTTTTGAGGCTACAAGTTAGAGGTTCTAAGTTATCTGAGTGTAACTTCTCAAAATCTCTTATGTTTGATTCAAATAGAATCTCTCTTGATCAAAAAATTATTTTTTTCATTGTGTGGAAGAACTAATCCTCCCCTTTATTTTTGAAGACAATAAGTCATTATGGAAATCCCATGGCAAGGTCAACATCATATCGTAATTCTCCCTTAAACCCAACCTTGATAGAGCACAGAAAGGACAGCTTCTGTGTCAGGAACTTCCTCACCAAGACCTGAGTGGGAAGCATTGTACTACCTATTGTACAAATGGAGAAACAGACTCAGAGAGCCTGAGTTTCCCAAGCTCACACAGCTAATATGTGGCAGAGATGGGATTTAACAGAGGCTTATCCTATTCCATGTCCATCCTACTTCCCCTTTGCCACTGCGAAAGAAAAAATTTCTCTCCTAGAACACCTTCAGATACTCTGTACTCTAACCCAATGTCATCCAGACACTCTGCTTGTTCAACCTTTGGGCCAGCCTTAGAAATCCATCCACTCCACCTGAGAAAATATGGCTTGGCCAAGGGTTAACCCAGGGGTGGGCTGAATTCCTGCATTTTAATGTTTTAGTTCTTTCCCCATCACAGATGAGCAAGCATCATATCAAATTATGATGTCAGACAGGGCAGAGCTCCTGGTCAGGGACAAAATCAAACTGGCCTTGAAAAATTGTAAGGGAAGCAGAGGATGTGGACACAGAAGACCAGGCTCTCCTTTCTAGTTCCTCTTTTACCAGCAGTGGGATCTTGAGTTACATCACTGCTCTGAGCCCCAGCTTCCTAATCTGGAAAATGGAAATAGTAGAATCTTTTGACTATGCAACAGCATTACAGTAATTATCAAGAGAAGTATGGAAACAGCCAAACTATCTCTCAACAAGAAAATGGATAAATAAACTGTGGTATATCCATAAAATGTAATATTACTCAGCAACTACAAATTACTGATGCACACAACTACACAGATGAATCTAAAGTATTATGCTAAGGAAAAAAGGATAGACACAAAAGACTCTAGGATTCCATTTATAAGAAATTCTATGTTAAGAAAAGCTAATCAATGGTAATAAAATTCAGGAGAGTGGTTGCCTGGGAAGGGAAAAGGAATTGTCTGAGAAGGGACACAAGGAAACTTTCTGGAATGATGAAAATATCCTATATCTTGAAAGAAACATATGTATTTGTCAAGACTGATGGAATACATGATTCATATCTACACATATCACCATCAGTAAATTGTACCTCAATAAAAAGATAATAAAAGTTAATTTTTAAATTTATTTTCCAATGATATTTACTGTTTATGAGAGAGACATTTGTCAGAAAAAGTCCTAGATTTTTTCAAAATCATGGAATCTTTAAGCAGAAAGTGACTTTTTCTCCCTTTTTACCTCTGAGAAGATGAAGCCCATGGAGATTAATTGATGTGAGCCTAAGTGTTATATTTTAAATAGCTCATTATTATGTTCCAGGCCCTTTGATAAGTCTTTCACTTTGATTATCTCACTCAATTCTTGAGGCAGTTTGGTATAACTAGAATAAAAACCAAGTTCCTTGATATAAAGACTAGTATTCCCACACCATAATATTCACAAGAAGGCAGCTGCATATTCAAGGTATCATTAAAGGGACTCTGCTGACCTGCTATTCTACCATTAGATTCATTCCTATGTGCTGACAACTCACATTTTCTTATAGGAGCTTATTAATAAAAGCCACAAAAATGAGCTAACACAGCACTGCCTATGTGCTTGTCAGCAATAAATATTTCACTTTTCAGCAGCAAAATCAATCAATCAGTTGTTTTTCATAAAGCTAAGCATAGTCTGCTCGAAATGTTCTTCATAGTCTAAATTACCTTTTCTACTACTTGGTGTTAAAGAGTTGTTCTCTTATGAAATAATGACCTATGTCAAAGATAGTATAATCTATTCAGTTTGATAGAGAAATTTGGGCATAATAATTAAAAACCTGGGCTCTGGCTTCAGACTATCTTGGTTGCATGTGTGACACCTACTTCTAATTCTTCAAGCTTGTACAAATGATTAAGTCTTTCTAAAACTTCTTTTTTCAATCCTACAGTGTGAATAATAATGATACCATTTTCAAAAGACGATTGGAATAACCTGAGTTAATGCATATGAAGTACCTTGCACATGTTGATGGCATGACAGATATAAGCTATTACTTATATGGCAGGGGTATAGGTATATGTGTTTGAGTGTGCACATGCAAATGTGTGTTTGTGTCTGTGTTTTTCATATCTTTGTCTGTTAAAATAAAAGGTTGGCAAATATGTGTTGGTCCTCTTTCTTTTTGTTGCTTTATATTACTGGTCCATAAAATGCAAAAATCTGGGTGTCAATGAACTAACTTTTCACCTCACTGGGACTTAGTTTCAGCATCTTAAAACTAAATAAAATACAAGGAGCAGGCTAAATAAGTTTTGAATTTTAGTTTTAAACTGAAGAAATGACTAAGACTTCTGAGCCAGGAAGTTTATTACAAAGTGTTAAGTTATCTAGGGGGAGGTGGAGAGCACAGAACAGAACAGAAACAGGGAACAGGTGATCAAAATGGTGGTGATAAGAGGTAGAAAACCAATTTAGCTGACTTCCAGGTTTTACTCAGGTCATTCATTGGCTAAATTTGTCATCCAGAATCCTTTGTGAACATTCTTTAAACAAACAAAAAAAAGATTGCTTCTTTGTAGAGGAGAAAACACATGTACACAGTTGGGCAGCCTCTTTCCTTTTCTTGGCCCTATACTGTGTTTAGGAGTAGGTCTGAACTGGAATGAAATATACTCATAGTCAACGTACAAATAACTAAAAAAGCATAGAGAAACCTCACAGAACATACTTAATGGTAATTGGAGTATCAAAACATTACAAAGATAGACAATTATTATGTAATGATGATAATTAAAAATAAATAAACATGATGAATAAGAAACTCTAGAACCCTGTGTGCTGGAAAACTCTAAAAGTCAGCTTAAGCTGTATTTCTTAATGCTGTTGAAGGATGTATGTGATGTTGTCTGCATCATAGTCGGAAAAGATTGTCTAGAAGCAGAAGAAAATAAGCTGGCCAGAATCCATTGAGACTTAATGGCAATATCATTGATAAAAGTACTCCTTTTCCACAGTTATGTCTATATTCAGTGTAAACTTCCTTTGGTCCAGAATTTGTTAGAATAAAATGAATTAAAATTAAAAATGGAAATTATTGTCCCTTTTGATTTTTTGTTTCTGATGGGCATGGAAATTTTCAAATTATCTCTTATTAAGATGCATCTGGAGTGAGTCAATAAAATCAGTTTTTGATAGATATTACTAAAGCTAAACATTTTAAGAGAATAAAGTACCATTCATAGTAGTATTTTAAAGACTTTCTGAAGTTAAAGAACTATGATTCATTCACATGGTACTAATAGGAAATCAAAACATATAAAGTGTGATTTTACTTTTTAACTGACTCTATTTTAATGTTATTTGTGATTTTAAAATGTAAATACCAAGGCTTACTTAAAGGAAAAAAGTAAATATACTCATCTTATTAAAATATTCTAAGTGGTTTCATTCACTGAAACCCACCTTATCCCACTTCTGTCACTGATCCCTAAAATTAGGGATGCCAGGGTCACTAAAATGGGAATTTCAAAAAGCGCTCATTTTGAGAGATTCCAAGCACTGTAAGAAATACCATGTGATTCTGAATTAAAACATTATAAAATCTTAACTTGGTCAAATCTGTAAGGATTTGTTCCCTTTAATTAAAAACTAAACAAAAACAATTAAAATGCATTTTCTTTTAAGTGATCTGTGTCTGGAATCAAAATGCATGTTGTTTGGATAACACCAAAGTGTTGTAGCCTATGGATTATTTACAAGAATTCTTAGAAGAAAATTAGGCATAATGATTAATGTATTGGTAATTCTTATGATAATTTTTCATGCCATGATGAAAAAAAAAAGGAATCTAATTTAACATTGGGCAGGAAGTTTCAACTTCCTGAACCTCTGGTGCTTTTCAGCTCAGGAGAAATTTAAGATCATTTCAGGTCAGACATTTGATCAACATTATTACAACTGTTGGTGGGACTGCAAATTAGTGTAACCTCTATGGAAAGGAGTATGGAAATACTTCAAAGAACTAAAAGTAGAAGTAAAACCCAATCCAGCAATCCCACTACTGGGTATTTACCCAGAGGACTTGAATGTTTATAGCAGCACAATTCACGATTGCAAAGATATGGAAACAACCCAAGGGCTCATCAATACATGAGTGGATTAATAAAATATGGTATATGTATACCATGGAGTACCAATCAGCCAAAAAAATGGTGAACTAATACCTCTTGTATTAACCTGGATGGAACTAGAGACCATTCTTCTAAGTGAAGCATCACGAGAATAGAAAAACAAACATCACATGTACTCACTATTAAATTGGAACTAATTGATCAGCACTTATGTGCAAATATGGAAATAACATTCATTGGAAATCAAGCAAGAGGGAGCGGGGAGAAGGGGATGGGTAAATTCACACCTAACAGGTACAATGCACACTATCTGGGGGATAGGCACACTTATAACTTTATGTAACTAAAATGTTTGTATCCCTGTAACATTCTTAAATAAGAAAAATAAATCTAAGATCATATTCTTGAAATCAGTAGTATATCTCAAGATCAAAATTGTTTTAAAGTTATAGCTGAGCTGATTACACCAAGGATTTCACAAACAAGAAAATAGTTTTCTAATTTTTTTGTTACCCATTTTATAAACCAAGAATAATGGGGAAAATCTCTTTCAGTGTGTTTTGTCACGTTGAAGGCAAGAATCAAGTTGATTTTTTGAGCAGCCACTCCTATGCACTAATCACTAAAGCACACTTCCTCTTTGTCATTTCATTGATCCCTGGTCAAAATTATAATTCTTCACTCCCTCCATCCCTCAGAAAATAAATCTAAAATTTAATCAGGACATTTACATGTCTGCATTTTGAAAATCATAGTAGATCATGCCCCCAGGAAGTCAAATTTTATTATATTCTATAGTTCTTTTGCACATATCAGTGCATGCCTTTTCTTTCTAATTAAATATTAATGCCTTTTCTATTTCAAATGGCTCCTTTTGAACAATAGTCTACAGAGCATAATGCTTATTAAGAATGATTATAAATCTTAATTTTTCAGACATTTAACAGTTAATGGTTTCCCTTTCTGCAGTTTGTACTATGAAACGTAATGATGGAAAAATTCTTATGAAAATATACCCACAGATATGTCGCTACATCATTTCAACTGATCTTCCCATATATGTGCACTCCATATATACTGTTATGAATAATGACTAGGGCCCCTCCCAGGATTATTCAGTTGGTGGTTTACTTGTTTGGTTTTGTCCAAATTATCCACTTCAACTGCCTACGTTGATCAAATGAAACTGAATTCACAGCTGTGTAGCTATAATGCAAATGAATAATGTAGTAAGGAAAATAAATTGGAGAGCAAAGGCCTTCTAGCTAATGAAATATTTGTTATAATTGAAATACTTTATCATAATTTTAAAAGCCAATACTTCCTTTTGTCAGGAAGATAAGGAAATATCGTGTGTAAGAAGTTAATGTAACATAAGGGACATAGTTAAAAGTTGTGTCATTCAGAACTTTAGCAACTTTAGCAACTTTTAAGAAAGCTTGAGAAATCAGTATTTCTTACGTTCTCACCCATGCAAATCTTTGGTCTACTAACCCAGCCTAATGTCAGAGCTATCAATGACAAAAGAATGTAATATCTTATGTAAATAGCTTTGATAGCTAGCACTTAATTTTCTATAACAGACTAAATGCACATTTGTCACTCGTACATAATGACAAATTACTTATTTACTTATAAGCCTCTATATATACTGAAGAACATTTCATTTCTTACCTGCATAAATTCAATATCATTGTTGTAAATATTGTCTTAGTCTTGGTAACAAAATAGCTAACAAAATACCTAACATTGCATAATTTATGAAGAACAGAAATTTATTTTCATAGTTCTGGAGGTTGGGAGTCTAAGATCAAGAGCACAACAGGTTCAGTTGTCTAGTGAAGGCTGCTGTCTGCTTCTAAGATGATGCCTTGTTGTTACATCCTCTAGAGGAGAAGGATTACTGTGTCCTCACATAGTGGAAGGTGGATGGGCAAGCTAACTAAATCGTGTATGAAGCCTCATTTATAAGGGTTCATACATGAGGGAGAAGCCCTCATAATCTAATTATCTCTTAAAGGTCCCACCTCTTAATGTCATTACATTGGCCATTATGTTTGGACACCTGAATTTTATAGGATACACATTCAAATCATAACATTACACCCCTCACCCCCCAAATTAATGTTCTTCTCACATGTGAAATATATTCATTCTATCCCAATAGCCCAAAAAGTCTCAACTCATTCCTGTATCAACTCAAAAGTAAGTCCAGAGTATCATCTAAATCAGATATAGGTAAGACTCAAGGCAAGATTCAACATGAGGCAAATATCCCCCCAGTTGTAAACCTTTGAAATCAAACAAGTTATGCACTTCCAAAATGCAATTGTTGGGTCAAGATGGCAGACTAAAAGCAGCCTTCACATGCTGTCATCCCAGAGAGGATTGAAAATGGCAAGTGGATATTCACATTTGGATTAATCTTCTAAGAACGAGCATTGAGAAGCAACAGAGAGGCAAGAGGAGGCTCCAAAAGTGAAAAAGATGGAAGTGGGGTGACCTGCTCAGCCAGATAAGTGGTATACAGGGAAGGTACCTGTACCCAGGGAAGGGACAGAGGAGAAAACTCTAGGTATCCACACTTCCTCTGTGGACATCAAAATTGGAGTTGCATGAGGGTACTTCCACTGAAGCAGGCTGCCAGACCAGCACAAGAAGCTGACTGGAGACTGTGTAGAATCATTGATCCAGAGAAAAGACAAAGAGGGGTCCTGCTGGCTTAGGAAATCTGGGTACCATGGCTGGTAACATCTTGAGATCCCAGAGTGCTGCATTCACCTTGGGGTCAGATCCATTCCTACTGTCTCCTAATCACCCGTGCCAGGTTGGGGAGGGATCAGGGAAGCCAGATGCTCCAATCTGTGCCATGACAGGATGTCATGTGCCTCACTGCCACCAGGGGCCACAGGCAATGTGAGCATCCATAGACCAATGTCCACTGCTGCCACCCAAGAGGCTCCGCCCAGCCACAGCTGCCATGAGACCTGGTTGGAGACAATGTTCACAGACCCAAGCACCTACTTCTGAAATCTGAGTGGCAGTGCTACCTCCACAATCACATAAGTAATGCTGCCACAGACAAACCTGGGCAGGGTAAACACTCATGCCGCTATATGTCATCAAATGTCCCTGCCACTGGACCAGGGTGGGATGAACGCCTATACCTCTGTGAATGGAACAAGGAGGACAATCACTCATGCCAAGCACACTCACCACACATCATATGACCCTGAGTGTGACAGACATGCACCAGCCACGTGTAACTGCCCATGACAACCACAAAGGAATGAGGAGATGCAGGACAGCAGCAGTGTTAAAGGCTAAGAGTGAATCTTCCCCTCTCTTGCCTAGTCCATCTTCCAGAATATGACTAAAGTATGCCATCTAGGGACCTCTCCCTCTGTTCACTAAGCAATAGAAGTCCCATCAGAGGAAACCAAGTGTACCACAAAGTCTTGAACTGAGAGAAGATGTTCCATATGAGAAGAAACCAGGATAAGATCTCTGTGAAGATGAAAAAACAAGCTGTATTGATAACAATAGCTCCCCAGCAACAGACTCAAATCAAGGGGAAATTGTTGAAATGTCACATATGGAATTCTGAATATGTATGGCAAGTAAGATCAACGGGATTGATGAGAAAGTTGAAAACCAACACAAATAAACCAAAACTTCTAATAAATGATGCAATAATTTAGGGAATTTCAAAATACAGTAGAAAGTTTTAAACAAAGAATATATCAAGCAGAAGAAAGAATTTCAGAGCATGAAGAAAAAGCTATATATTAACCTAGTCAGTAAAAACTGTAGGAAAGAAAAAGAATCAAGAAGAATTTATAATATCTCCAAGAAATATGGGAATACATAAAACAATTATAGGTATCCCTGAGGGAGAAGAAGATAAAGCAAAAAGCATGGAAAACTTAGTTGAAGGAGTAATGTAAGAAAACTTCCCTAGTATTCCTAGAGATTTAGATATCCAGATACAAGAAGATAATCAAACACCTGGAAGATTTGTGCAAAATTGGATATCACCAATGTACACAGTCATCAGTATGGCCCAAGTCAAAGTGAAGTAGAAAATCCTGCATGATGTGAGATAAAAGCATCAATTAACTTACCAAAGAAAATCAATCAGACTAACAGCAGATTTCTCAGCAGAAATATAACAAGAAATAAGGGATCAAGGGATCAAGGGCCCATTCCTAGTCTTAATTTTTTATTTCAGATTACTATGGGGGTACAAATATACTGGTTACATGATTTGCTTTTGTGCAGTTGACTCAAAGTTATATGTTTGCTAATCATGAAGATAGCGTGCATTGTACCCATTAGATGTGAATTTACCAGTCTTCTCCTCCCTCCTCCCACCTACTTTGTTTCCATTGAGTTTTACTACTATATGTGCACATGCATATCCATTAATTCCAAAATAATAATCAGTACATGGGGTATTTTTTTTCCATTCTTGCGATACTCCCTTAGAAGAATAGTCTCCAATTCCATCCAGGTTGTTGCAAAAGGTAGGACACCATTTTTTATGGCTGAGTAGTACTCCATAGTATGTGTATGTGTGTGTATATATATATATATATATATATATATATATATATATATATGTCACATTTTATTAATCCACTCCTGTATTTATAGGCACTCAGTGTGGGAGTTAGCTATGCTCACAGAAAAATCGGGTCCCTTAGCAGAGTCGTCGCAAGGGATATGGAAATGATAGGAAATAGAGAATAGAGAAATAACATAGACAGTGAGACAAAAGTATAGTTTAAAAGATGGGGGAGTCAGGAGTTCCTCCAGCATTCCCGTGAGCTGTGAGGCCACAAGTGAAGTCCTGCATCAGTATTTATTGGTGCAGCGATTAGTTGCCAGTGGTTACAGATTTACATAATAACAGGAAGTTCATTTAGGTTTAAAGTCTCCCCAAAAGCTTCTAGAGATCCCTTTATTAACTTCATCTACATGAGCAAACAATTACAAAACTTTATAAGATAAACTTCTAAGTTCTAAGATAAAATTATCACTTAGCAGAAAGGCTAAACAGAAATATAGGGTCTCTATATTTCTTTATCTAGTTTCTTGTTGATTGAGACAAATGATCAGGAGTGAAGCAGGAACTGTTCATTAGGCTAATTGTCTCTAGCTGCAGGTGGCTGCCGGGTGGGCATTCTTTGATCAGTTCTCAACCTGTGACCTAATGCTGAGCTTTGTAATACAGAAGCATCAGGCAGGCCTCTAGGTCTGAAAGATGGGCAATCAGTGAGATGCCCTCCTGAGGCGAGGCAGCTTTTGGTCTGTGAACTACCACGTTCACATATTCCTTCAAGGCAAAGCCCTGCAAAACTCCTGAAATCTTTTTATGTCTCTTTATAGGCCAACACCTCCCCCCCTTTATTTCAGAAATAAGTTGATGAAGTTGGACAGTCATCACTGCAAGGCGTTGGTCTCTGAAGTCTTGCCTTCTTCGGAGATTTTTCCAGACCATAAGTAAGCACAAGAAAATGATTAAAATAATGCGTTACTATAGTGGAACTCCCATAGATCTTAAGATGAGAAAGTGGATCAGCTGACTCCAAACCAGATGAGATGCCATTAATATGTCAGCCTCAGAGAGTAAATCAAGTTTGTGACTAGAGGTACTTAATATTTCTTGTTGTAAGTTTCCAATCTCTTCTGTCAGATTTTCTTGATTAAGTAGATGTTTCTTAATGTTTTCCCAAGGAAACTGAGTTTGATTATATATATGAGGTGTAACACAAAATTGAGTGATATTACAATCACAACAGAGTCTAATTTGCTTTTGTAGGCTTATAATCTGGTCTGCCAGTAAGGTGACTATTTTTTGTAAGTCAGCCACTTGAGTAGCTAATTTGTTGTCAATTTGATTTTGGGCAGACAGTAATTGATTTGATTTATGATGTCAATTTTGAACAAATTCAGTAGTTTGTATGGTTTGTTGTAAAGCTACTCCTGCTGTAGCTGCAGAAGCAGTCACAGCAATGATTCCTAAAATAGCTGCTATTAAGAGACCAACAAATTTTTTAGTAATTTTAAGAATGTGGTTAAGTAGTTTGTTGAAAAGGAAGATTGCTGGGATTTCTTTCCAGACTCTTCATTTTAACAGGTAACCGCAGCCCTGTTCTGGGTTTGAGAATATAAAGTGTTTCTGTATAAGGATTGAACTTTATGGAATTGTCAATACAGGTATAATAAGAACAGTTGTTACAAGTCACTAGGAAGGAAGGTTCATTATATTCAGCAGACCCAATCATGAATAAGTAAGGAAGTTTAACACAAGCTTGGATATAATGAGTAGAGTTCAAATTAAAAGTCCACTCTTGGCTGTTGCTTGTATCTAATATGTGTGTGTTAATCAAGGCCTGCAAAGGGTGCAAAGCAACCAATAGTTCTCACAATTGATCATGAATAGGGCCATCTAAAATATGAGGGGCCGGAGAGCTCATACCGTTATTGAGCCATCTAATATGACTTTTAAAGTCAGTGTCTTTTACAGACATTGGGGTGGAAATTTTATTCCAACGAAGTTTGTTTTTTTTGTTTTTTTTTTTTTCTTTTTTTAGATTGTGAGAGGAGGCAGAATGTCCACAGGGACTCCAGTCTAGTACATAACTGTAAGATGGTGACCCAGAAAGAATGCGTCCCATGTGGGTTCTACAATTTTCTCATTGTACCCAGGTTTTAGGGTCAGAAATTACTACCTCTTTACAAATGGATACATCTGTGGGTGCAATTTTAGAATGCCCAAAAGAAGAAAAAGAAGAGACAGTTAGGAGGAATAACCAGGCTTTAATCTTATCACCAGTTGAATTGCTGGTGACTAGCCAGGTTTGGGTGGCAGGTTTTAAAGAATGAATATCTTTACCAATACATATGGGAGGGCCTTCTGTCCCAATTTCATATCTATTAATTTTAGTGCCTTCCTCGTTGGGTTTCTTTGGACCACGATAATCATAAGGTTCTGGCAGCCAATTGGAATCATTAACAAATACTAAGAAAGACATGTCAGCCCAATTGACAATCTTATTTAAAGGTGGGTTAGGAATATAGGCTCAACAAGACACACCTACTGCCATGGTTACCACACTGATCATAACAAGAAAAAGGTTTACAGATGTTTTAGGAACAGATGTCTGATTCAATATCCTGTCTGCTTCCTTGTATATCCTCTTCAGTTGTCCCCATGTTATGGTTTGCACCTATCATGTTTTCCAGGCTCAGGATCTCCTGTGCTTTAGTCTCATCCTTTGAAAACTCTCGGCCAAGGCCTCGGGCATATGAGGTGGCATTTTCTGCTTTCTCCCCTTGGGTTTCCACTCTGGGCTTGATTCTTCTGCTGGGAATCCATATTGTTTGTCTGTCATCTGTTAAAACACAAGCAAAACCTCGACCCCACACCTTTGCCCATCCTTCTCTCCATTTATTTTCTATATCATCTTTCCACCAGATAGGCTGGAGAGGGAAAGAGTCTGGTTGTTGACTCACATTCCAATGTTTCTCTACTGCTGTTAAATTGTCTTCTTTATGAATATTCAAAAAATTTAAAGT
The DNA here is from genome assembly GCA_028533085.1 of Varecia variegata. Classification (NCBI taxonomy): domain Eukaryota; kingdom Metazoa; phylum Chordata; class Mammalia; order Primates; family Lemuridae; genus Varecia; species Varecia variegata. The sequence continues at coordinate 48,934,978 of CM052457.1, forward strand.
AAATAATCCCTGATTTATTCTATCTCTGGAGGACCGTATACCTCCCCATTTTTGTTTTAATAACATATTTTTTAAGGTTTTATGAGTACATTCTATAATACCTTGTCCTTGAGGATTATAAGGAATGCAGTAATGTGTTTAATATTCCACTTAGTGCAGAAGGTTGTGAAAGAATGACTAGTATAAGCAGGGCCATTGTCAGTTTTGATGGTGGCTAGGACTCCCATATATGTAAAACAGGAGTATAAGTATGAAAGTACATGTCTAACAGTTTCTCCAGGGGATGTAGTAGCCATAACAAGACCAGAATAAGTGTCTGTAGTAACATATACAATGCCTAACTTGCCAAATTCAGGAATGTGTGTAACATCCATTTGCCATAATTCATTTGGTGAGAAGCCTCGGTGATTAACCCCTGCAGGAAATTTTAGACTGAGTAATTGTTTGGCAAGTGGGACAGTAAGATACAATAGGCTTGGCTTGATTATTTGTGATGTGAAATTCTTTAATTAAGCCTTTAGTATTAATATGAGTTAATTGATGAAATTGAGTTGCCTCTTGAACAGAACCAACAAGTAAAGTAATTGGTCTATTTTTTCATTGCCAGCCACTAATGGGCCCGGAAGATTAGTATGGGATCTGATATGAGTAATAAAAAGTGGAAACTGGCAATTACGTATAATCGACTGAAGTTGCAGAAACAGCTTGGAAAATTCATCAGTTTCTGTCATAGTAACTGTTTACAAGGCCAGAACTTTTTGTACAACATATTGTGAATCAGAAACAATATTTAAAGGTGAAGTAATATCTTGTAAAAGCTGAGTAATAGCTTGCAATTCTATTTTTTGTGCTGAATTATAGGGTGTAGTCCACACTTCAGTTAAAGGACCGGAGTAACCTGCCTGACCATTGCTGCTGCCATTAGTAAAAAAAGTAGGAGCATGAGGTATAAGTGTGGATTTCACTATTTTAGGTAATATCCATTGAATTAATTTTAGAAATTGGAATAATTTGTTTTTTGGATAGTGATTGTCAATTTTTCCTACAAAATCAGATATGCCTGATTGCCAATCCAGATTTTGCTGATAAGGCATTTGAATTTGTGAATTAGTATGAGGAACAACAACTTTTTCAGGATGTGGCCACTTGGTTGTTTTAGTCTTTGAGGGCCTTTAAATATAACTTGACCAATTTTGTCTAAATATGTCATAAGATGTTTTTGTTGTTTATGTGCGAGAAAAATCCATTCCATTATACCCTCTTCTTGAATTAAGGTAGCAGAGGGAGAATGTTCTGATGGATAAAAAATTAAATCTACTTTTTTTCCCCAAGATGTACTCTAGAAAGTTGAATTTTGTGAATATGATTGAATCCATGACAATTCCTCTTTAGCTGCCTGAGTTAGCTTACGAGGACTATTAAGATCAGAGTCACATTTCAGTACATCAAACAAGTTACTTAAAGCATAAGTAGGAATTCATAACTTAAGTCTAAGCCAATGTATGTCTCCTAGTAATTTTTGAAAACCATTTAAAGTTTGTAATTTGTCTATACATATTTGAACTTTTTGAGGAACTATTTTATTTCTATTAACGAGAAACCCTAGATAAGTAAATGGATAATCCTTTTGGACTTTATCTTCAGCAATTATTAACCCAAATTGAGGCAATATTTTCTGGCCTGTTGGTATAGTTGTTCTAATTTTTGTTTGGATGAGCATGAAAATACATTTTCATCCATATAATGAATACTATAACTATGAGGAAAACAGTTTCTTAGTATTTCCAAAGGCCAATTGACAAAATGTTGGCACAGAGTTGGGCTATTAACCATGTCCTGAGGCAAGACTTTCCATTGGGACCGTTTAGTTGGCTGTTGATTGTTTAAAGCAGGAACGGTAAAGGCAAATTTTTCTCTATCAGATATTTGTAAAGGAATTGTAAATAAAAAGCAGTCTTTTAAATCTACTATTATAATATGTCAATCTTTAGGGATCATAGTTGGAGATGGGAGTCCTGGCGGAAGAGTCCTCACTGGTTGTATAATTGCATTGATCTTTATTAAATCCATTAACATTTGCCATTTACCAGATTTCTTTTTAATAACAAATACAGGGAGTTCCATGGACTAGTGGACTCTTTATGTCTTTCTTGTACCTGCTCTTCTACCAACATTTGAAGAGCACCCAATTTTTCTTGGTTTAGCAGCCACTGCTCTGTCCATATAAGCTTTTATGTTATCTATTTTGAAGCCAATGCATAGTGGTGCCCTTCAGTAGCAGTGGCCTCTATCCAAATTTTGGATAGCCTAAACTATGTCAAAAAGAATGTTCTTTTGGTGCCATGAAACTCTTAGCCCCTTGGCCTTTCTTACCCAAACCAAAACGAGGATTATAATTCATATTAAGCATTATTTGTTTAGCAGGAGAAGATATAGCAGGTATACTGATGTAAGCTCCCCATTGTTATAATAAATCTCTTCCCCATAGCTTAATAGCTATGTCAGCCATGTAAGGTATTAAAGTGTCTGTCCGTTCATCAGGGCCAGAACAATTTAATATTTGTTGACTTTGAAATATATTAGTCAGAGAATCAAGATGGTGGACAAGAAAGACCGCCAGCCAGAGTGTCTCTGAAAGAAAGACAGATTTTAGAGGAAAGTGGGAGAAATAGTCAGGCAGATGAACATAGATCAGAGGAGAGTCAGGAGGGAGAGTGCCTGAAACTACAGGAGAATCCACACGAATAAGCTGTGGAGGAGAACTGGAAGGAGAAAGGCCCCCGAGAGGCTTGGAGACCAGCAACAAGGGTAGGTGGAACAGCTACATTTCCCCTCCCTTGAGTTTTGGACTGCAGGTGGGCTCCTGAGTGGAGAGACCTGCTCACACCAGCCCAGAGATGGCCACCGCCAGTGAGCCATGAGCCTCTTGAGGACAGAGCACCAGGCTCCCAGCTCCCTCGGGGCACCTCCCAGTCCGCAGACCCGAGCTGATCGGCAGGCACCATATTGCTTCCTTCTCCCCTCCCCCTTTGCCTACCGGCCACTGCCAAGAAAGAGAATTTAGCAAGCACCTGGAGGCATCTGCAAGGAATGGGACCTCTCCTTTTGGGGACCTACAGCAGATTGAGGGGTACTCAGATTGCAAGCTCCCTACCCACCCACCCTCCCAAGTGCTACTTGCCTGGTGACTCCAGGAGAGCAGGGCAAATCCTGAGGTGGAGAGACACCGATCCAGCCTGGGCACCCCGTGGGTGACTTGAGATCAGCACTCCTCTCCCTGGAAGGGTCAGGGGTTGATCTCCAGGGCCCAGGGGACAGGCCTGCAGACCAGATCCCATACACCCAGGACTCAATTGCATTGTCCTAGGGCACAGAAGGGTTATTTGTGAATGACCCTACTGAGTGCCTGTGCCTTCAGAGGCAGATCGGCGTAGCTAAGGGGCAACCCTCCTCTCACAGGAAGGCCATGCACCCAGCCCGGTCTGCAATCCTGGGCAAGCAACCTCCTGGCCTGCATGACAGCCAGGGTAGATCCACTGGCTTGAGGTCCTGTCTGTTGACAGAGGCCCTGGAGAAACTGCAGAGTTGGGGAGGGTGGAAAGGAGCAAGGCCTGCTCTAGATTGTAGGTCTCATACACATGCAGACTTTCCTGCTGAGAGGGGCCATTCCAGCCCCTCCTTAGCAGCTTTTCCCAGAGGCAAAGAACAGACCTTTGACCCCTGCTAGCAGCATTTGTGGAGCGTGAGGGCAGGCTCATCAAAACCAGATCTGCCCTGACTTACTCCCTCACCTGCCCCCACTGAGGTGCAGAATAAGGACACACCAGGAAGTCCCAGGGCCCCATCCAACACGTGAGGAGCTAGAGTGCCTCTCCAGAGGAACGAGAGCCAGTTAAAGGACCCCAAAACAACACTGTAGCCTGCCCCTCACAGCAAGCGCCACCTACTGACAGGGAGGTCATTCTGCACACCCTTTTACTGCATCTACTGACTCATCATATAGGGTGTGGTCAAATTTCACCCACAAACACCACCTAGTGGCTCAGAGACTAAACAGGGTGTGTCGTCATCCAAACGAAAATCTAAAGGAAAGAAGCAGCAGCTGATCCAGATGGGAAGGAATCAGGGAAAGAACTCCGGAAGTATGAAGAATCAAATGGAAAGCACACCCCCAAAGAGAAACCCCAGCCGTCTAGCAATGGGCATTAACTAAATTCAGAACACCAAAATGACAGAAGAAGAAATTCAAGCATGGATCCTCAGAAAACTAAATGATATGCAAGAAAAAAAGGATAAACAACACAAAGAAACCACAAAAAAATTCAGGACTTGGAAGAAAAATTCACTAAATAAATTGAAATATTAAATAAAAATCAAACCAAACTCCTAGAAATGAAGAATTTATTCAGGGAACTACAAAACACAGTTGAAACCCTCAAGAGCAGGGTAGATCAAACAGAAGGAAGAATCTCAGAGATTGAAGATAACATCTTCCAATTAAATAAGTCAGTCACAGAGATAGAGCAAAGAATTAAGAGAAAATACCAAAATCTGCAAGAAATGTGGGATTATGTGAAGAAGCCTAATGTGAGAGTTATGGGCATTGCTGAGGGTGAAGAAGAAAATACACAAGAGTTAGATTGAGGAAAATATTCCACACCTTGCTAAAAATCTATATGTCCAAGTACAAGAAGCCCAAAGGACCCCTGGGAGATTCATTGCAAATAGGAAGACACCACATCATGTAGTCATCAGACTGATCAAAATATCCACTAAAGAAGCGCTTCTTTGAGATGTAAGGCAAAAGAAACAAGTAACATACAAAGGAAAGCCCATCCGAATAATGCCAGGTTTCTCAACTGAAACCTTACAAGCAAGAAGAGACTGGGGCCCCATTCTCACTCTTCTGAAACAGAATAACATCCAGCCTAGAATCTTGTACCCAGCAAAGCTAAGTTTTGTACACGAAGGAGAAATTAAGACATTCTCAGATAAACAAAGACTGAGGGAATTCACCAAGACAAGACCAGCCTTCCAAGAAGTACGCAAAACAGAGTTGCGCATGGACCAGGACGAGAAACACTCACGAATGTAACACTACTTAAAAGCTAAAGATCAAAGGCCAGACACCACAATGGCCCAAGAGAGAAAACGTAGCAGTGAAGTTCTACCCGACAGGATGAACAGAAATCTACCCCACCTATCAGTTCTCTCAATAAATGTGACTGGCTTGAACTCCCCACTCAAGAGACATAGGCTGGCCCAATAGATAAAAAAATACAAGTCAAGTATCTGCTGTCTCCAGGAAACTCATCTAATTTGCAAAGATGCATCTAGACTGAAAATAAAAGGATGGAAATTGATATTTCAAGCAAACGGAAGCCAAAAGAAGGCTGGCGTGGTGGTTTCAATTTCAGATAACTTAGTTTTTAAATCAACAAAAGTAATTATAGACAAAGATGGCCACTATATAATGGTGAAGGGTGCAGGTCAACAAGAAGATATAAGTATACTTAATATGTATGCACCCAACTTAGGTGTGCCCAGATTCATAAAGCAAATCCTACTTGAACTAAACCAAATGATAAACAGCAACACCATAATAGCTGGAGACTTCAACACCCCGCTGACAGCACATGACAGATCCTCCAAACAGAAAATAAACAAAGAAATAATGAACTTAAACAGAATGCTAGAACAAATGGGCCTGACTGACATCTACAGGACATTCTATCCAAACTCCAATGAATATACATTCTTCTCATCAGCTCATGGGACATTCTCTGAGATTGACCATATCCTAGGACACAAAGCATGTCTTAAAAAAATAAAAAAAATACAAATTATACCATGCATCTTCTCAGATCACAGTGGAATAAAAGTAGAAATCAACCCTAACCGAAATTCTCATTTCTAATCAAAGTCATGGAAGCTAAACAACCTTCTCCTGAATGATCATTTAATAAATGAGGAAATCAAGATGGAAATCAAAAGATTCTTTGAACTAAATGACAAAGGAGACATAAGTTATCAAAATATGTGGGACACAGCTAAAGCAGTCTTGAGAGGAAAGTTTATTTCCATAAATGCCTATATCCAAAAGACAGAAAATTTACAAATAGACAACCTAATGAATAGACTCAAAGAGCTAGAGAAAGAAGAACAGGCCTACCCCAAACCCAGCAGGAGGAGTGAAACTAATAAGATAAAATCAGAACTAAATGAAGTGGACATCAGGAAAACTACACAGGATATTAATAAAACAAAAAGTTGCTTCTTTGAAAAGATAAACAAAATCGACATGCCTTTGGCCAGACTAACTAAGAGCAGAAAAAAAAATCTCTAATAACCTCCATTAGGAACATGAAAGGAGAAATTACAACTGACGCCACAGAGATACAAGATATCATCTATGAATTCTACAAAAACCTTTATGCACACAAATTGGAAAATGTGGTGGAGATGGACAGATTTTTAGAAACACACAACCTCCCTAGGCTCAACCAGGAAGAAATAGAGTTCCTGAAAAGACCAATATCAAGAACTGAAATCGAAACAGCAATAAAAAACCTCCCCCAAAAGAAAAGCCCAGGACCAGATGGCTTCACACCCGAATTTTACCGCACCTACAAAGAAGAACTGGTGCCTATGCTACGAAAGTTATTCCACAACATCGAGAGAAAGATGGAATCCTCCCCAACACATTTTATGAAGGCAACATAACTGTAATACCAAAACCAGGAAAGGACGCAACAAAAATAGAAAACTACAGACAAATATCCCTCATCAATATAAATGCAAAAATTCTCAACAAAATCCTAGTAAATCGAATCCAAGTGCTTATCAAGAAAATAATCCATCATGACCAAGTGTGCTTCATTCCAGAGATGCAGGGATGGTTCAATATACACAAATCTATAAATGTAGTACACCACATAAATAGAAGCAAAAACAAAGACCATACGATCCTCTCAACAGATGCAGAAAAAGCATTTGACAAAATTCAACACCCTTTTATGATAAGAACGCTTAACAAAATAGGCATAGACGGGGCCTACCTCAAAATGATACAAGCCATATATGACAAACCCATAGCCAACATCATACTGAATGGGGAAAAATTGAAAGCCTTCCCACATAGAACTGGAACCAGACAAGGTTTCCCAATGTCCCCACTGCTATTCAACATAGTGCTGGAAGTCCTTGCAAGAGCTATCTGGCAAGAGAGCAGAATCAAGGGTGTCCAAATGGGGACAGAAGGGATCAAACTCTCAGTATTTGCAGATGGTATGATATTATATCTAGAAAACCCCAAGGATTCAACCAAAAGACTCCTCGAACTGATAAATGAATTCAGTAGAGTCCCAGGATACAAAATCAATATACACAAATCAGAAGCATTCATATATGCCAATAACAGTCAAATGGAGAACGAAATCAAAGACTCAATACCCTTCATGATAGCAACAAGGAAGATAAAGTACCTAGGAATACATTTAACTAAGGAGGTAAAAGACCTCTACAGGGAGAACAATGAAACACTGAGGAAGGAAATCGCAGAGCATGTAGACAGGTGGAAAACCATATCATGCTCATGGATCAGAAGAATCAACATTGTTAAAATGTCTATATTACCCAAAGTGATCTACAGATTCGATGCAATCTCTATTAAAATACCAACATCATTTTTCACAGATATTTAGAAAATAATTTTACGTTTTGTATGGAACCAGAGAAGACCCCATTCAGCAAGAACAATTTTAAGCAATAAGAACAAAATGGGAGGTATTAATTTACCAGACTTCAAACTATACTACAAGGGTGTGGTTATTAAAACAGTTTGGTATTAGCACAAGAACAGGGACACAAACTAGTGACACAGAATCGAGAAACCAGATATAAAACCATGCTCCTATATTGGCACAAGTGCAGGGACACAGAGTAGTGTAACAGAACAGAAAATCCAGATATAAAACCATCCTCATATAGCCATCTAATCTTTGACAAAGCAGACAAAAACATACTCTAGGGAAAAGAATCCTTATTCAATAAATAGTGCTGGGAAAACTGGATAGCCACATGTAGAAGACTGAAACAGGACCCACACCTTTCACCTCTCACAAAAATTAAATCACGGTGGATAACAGACTTAAACCTTAGGAGTGAAAGTATTAGAATTCTAGAAGAAAATGTGAAAAAGACGCTTATAGACATTAGCCTAGGCAAAGAATTTATGAAGACCCCAAAGGCAATCACAGCAACAACAAAAATAAATAAATGGGACCTGACTAAATTATAAAGCTTCTGCACAGCCAAAGAAACTGTCACGAGAGTGAATAGACAACCTACAGAATAGGAAAAAAATTTTGCATGCTACACATCCAATAAAGGACAGATAACTAGAATCTATTTAGATCTCAGGAAAATCAGCAAGAAAAAAATCAAACAACCGTATCAAAAAGTGGGCAAAGGACATGAATAGAAATTTTTCAAAAGAAGACAGAAGAATGCCCAAGAAACATATGAAAAAATGCTCAGCATCTCTAATCATCAGGGAAATGCAAATCAAAACCACATTGAGATATCACTTAACTCCAGTGAGAATGGCCTTTATCAAAAAGTCCCTTAACAACAAATGTTGTCATGAATGCGGAGAGACAGGAACACTCACACACTGCTGGTAGGGCTGCAAACTAGTGCAACGTCTGTGGAAAGCAATATGGAGATACCTTAAACAGATACAAGTAGACCTACCATTTGACCAGAAATCCCATTATTGGGCATCTACCCAAAGAACAAAAGACATTCTATAACAAAGATATCTGCGTCTGAATGTTTATAGCAACACAATTCACAATTGCAAAGATGTGGAAACAACCCAAGTGTCCATCAAAACATGAGTGGATTAATAAAATGTGGTATATGTAGACCATGGAGTACTACTCAGCTATAAGAAACAATGGTGATATAGCACCTCTTGTATTTTCCTGGAAAGCGTTGGAACCCATTCTACTAAGTGAAGCATCCCAAGAATGGAAAAATAAGCACCACATATACTTACCATCAAATTGGTTTCACTGATCATCACCTACGAGCACATTTAGGAATAACATTGATCAGGTGTTGGGCAGATGTGGGTGGGGAGGGGATGGGTGTATACGTACATAATGAGTGCGATGCACACTGTGTAGGGGATGGACACGTTTGATGCTCTGACTCGGGGGGGGGGGCAAGGGCAATATACGTAACCTAAACTTTTGTACCCCCACAATATGCTGAAATAAGAATAAAAAAATTAATAAATTGATCTCTTTGCTAAAAAAAAAGAAATATATTAGTCATAGTTCCGATTCCAGTGAGTGCCATAGGAACCTGTTGTAAAGGGCAAGACTTTGACCAAAAGCCTTTTGAAATAATTGTAATATCAGCTCCAGTATCTACAAGTCCAACAAAAGATTTGCCATTTAGTTTGATTTCTAATTGTGGTCTTTGTTCATTAATAAATTTTGCCAATATATTATAGTTCCAGTACTTCCAAAACCTCCTTGTCTTAGAAAATTAGATTTTCCAATTTGTATATAAGGTAATAACAGAAGTTGTGCAATACTGTCTCCACCGTGAATAGGATAATCAGAAGTGTAACTCATCATAACTGAAATTTCTCCTGAATAATCTGAATCAATAACTCCCAAATGCCTGAAATTCCTTTCAAATTAAGAGAACTCTGGCCAATGATTAACCCTACTGTGCCTGGAGTAATCGGGCCAAATATACCTGTAGGTACTTCATATATACCAGCAGGTGGCGTTAGAAGGCCATTGTCACGAGAAAGTAAATCCAATGCTGCACTTCCTCTTGTGGTGGGTATTAAATCAGCCACCTTTAATTTTGTGGGACCCAGGTTTGAAATTGTGGGTGTTGTTGGCCAGGACTGTTTATGGCCACATTGTTTTCCTGAATCTGCAGCTGCGAAGCCGGGAAGTGTTGGACAAAACCATTTCCCTTATTTTTCTTGGGGCCCTGGGTAGGGCCCCATCAACGTTTTCCTGGTCTGTAATGGGTTGGCCATCAGCATGAAATTTAGAACGGTAATTATTGGCCCAATGGTATCCTTTACCACAGGGGGTGCAAAGTACTGGAGCAGGACCAGCGGGCTGGCTATTGTTAAATGCCCCAGGGGCTTTTTTACAGTCTTTTTTCAAATGACCTCTATGGCCACAATTAAAACACTTTAGAGGCTGTTCTTTGTTCTCTGGGGCTTTCCCCCCAGATAGTCTCAGCCAACAGGTGCATTTTATAAGTGTCTGACCTGACATCCCGAGAGGCTTTCGAATATTCATCTAGCGGAGCGCCATTGGATTTCAATGGAGGTAAAAGCTGCTGACACTCTGAATTAGCATTATCAAAAGCCAACATATATAACATCAGATTTCCTAAATCAGGAGTTCTAACCTTTTTTGGCAAACATCTTGCAATCTAGCTATAAAATCCACATAAGGTTCATTAGCATTTTGTTTAGCATTTACACAAGAAGGCACAGTTTTTCCAAGTGAGGTTATTTTTTCCCATTCTCTAATATGGCACTGCCAGATTTGAACAATAGCTTGATCATCATATCTCAATTGAGCATCTATGCCAAACCATTTTCCTTGTCCCATAATTTGTGCCACTGAGATATCTATTGGTGGATCTTGGGACTGGTTAAGCCAGGCTTGTTGACAGGCCTCATCTCCCCACCAGGTGGTAAATTGAAAGAATTCAGATGGAGATAAGACTTCCCACACCAAAGACCCCCAATCTCAAGGAATTAATTGTTCTGCTTGAGCCAATCCCTCAAGCAAGCCCTTGTTGTAAGGAGAGTTTGTACCATATGAGACACAGGCTTGCTTTAATTCTTTAAAAGTTTTAAGTGGAATAGGCTCATGTACATAGCGGGGGCTTTGAGGTGCTCGTGCTGCCCCATCTTGATCGTCAGAATTCAAGCTCAGCTGTACTAAGCTTCCAGGTCTCCACTTAACTGTGCTTTTCTAATACCTCCTAAAATTTTAGCTTGTTTTTTAGGAGTTTTTTTAAAAGCATTTCTCAAGAGAGGATCATGTTTCAGGGAACCATTTGCATTAGAAAGTAGTGGTGCCCAGGGCGATAGCTTGGGGCTGCTAATGGGGATGGCGGAATCTCTAGCTGTTGCTTTGCCCCTTTCTTCAGTCTCATAAGGAGTAAAGTGAGAGGGAAGTGGAAGTTCATCTTCAGAATCATTCTGCTCCTCTATTTTCTTTATAGACCCACACTGGTGGCCGGCAGCCATATTTACTGGGTCTCTCTCATCCTGGCCTGATGCACACAGAAGGTCATAAATAATCTCTTCATTCAAAAAACAGGCTCCAGATCTTTCATTGTGCTTTTTTTAGGATGGGAGTGATCCGTCTCACTTTGAGAGTCAGAGTCCAATTGAAATGGTTGCACAGCTTAATTAAAGAACAGAGATACCAAACAGGTAAAGGACCTTTCTCTCCTCTCCAGTACACATGTAGTAAGGCTTTGATCACTAACTGCCATTGCTGTAGTCTGAGAGCATCCAGAGGGGGAAACCAACTACAGTGCTTGGAAATTAAATGGAACAGTTCCTCGAGAGTTTTCTGTTTGGCAACTACTACAGAACTCTTTAATAAAGTCGGCAACAATTCAATGTACTCAGAATATTTAAAGAAAGTCTTCCCCATGTTTTCCTGACTTAATATTAATTTTATCTAATCTCTGGAGCTTCACTTACCTATCTGGGCACCATGGCTCGAAGACTTCTCCAGGTCCCTTGCGATGCTATATGGGGATCTCCTTCACTCCGGTGAAGCCTTCTGCCTTTAGGACCCTGTCGTTATATCCTGCCAACTATGCCAGTTTGCAGGAGTTAGCTATGCTCCCAGTAAAATCAGGTCCCTTAGCAGGATCATCTCAAGGGATATGGAAATAGTAGGAAATAGAGAATAGAGAAATATAAGAGAAATAACATAGATACTGAGACGAAAGTATAGTTTAAAAGATGGGGGAGTTAGGAGGTCCTCCAGCATTCCTGTAAGCTGTGAGGCCACGAATGAAGTCCTGCATCAGTATTTATTGGTCCAGCGATTAGTTGCCAGTGGTTACAGATGTACATAACAGGTAGTTCATTTAGGTTTAATGTCTCCCCAAAAGCTTCTAGAGATCCCTTAATTAACTCTATCTGCGTGAGCAAACAGTTACAAAACTTTTCTAAGATAAACTTCTAAGTCCTAAGAAAAAATTATCACTTAGCAGAAAGGCTAAACAGAAATATAGGGCCTCTATATTTCTTTATCTAGTTTCTTGTTGATTGGAACAAATGATCAGGAGTGAAGCAGGAACTGTTCATTAGGCCAATTGTCTCTAGCTGCAGGTGACTGCTGGGTGGGCATTCTTTGATCAGTTCTCAACCTGTGACCTAATGCCGAGCTTTGTAATACAGAAGCATCAGGCAGGCCTCCAGGTCTGAAAGATGGGTGTTGCCTTGCAAGATGCTCCCGATCGGTAAGATGCCCTCCTGAGTTGAGGCAAGTTTTGATCTGTGAACTACTACATTCACATATTCCTTCAAGGCAAAGCCATGCAAAACTCCTGAAATCTTTTATGTCTCTTTATAGGACAACAACTTGGGTTGATGCCACATCTTTGTGACTGTGAATTGTGCTGCAATAAAAACTTGAGTGCACATGTCTTTTTGTTAAAATGATTTTTTGACCCTTTGAGTAAATACCCATGGTAATATTGCTGGATCAAATGGTAGGTCTACTTTTAGTTCTCTGAGGTATCTCCATACTATTTTCTGTAGAGGTTGTCCTAGTTTGAAGTCCCACCAACAGTGTATACATGTTCCCTTCCTGCCATATCCACACTAGCATCTGTTGCACTGGGACATTTTGATAATAATTGTTCAATTATCATATAGCTTTTCAAATCCTTGTGTATTTTCTTCCTCACCCTCATGGATACCCATGATTCTTATGTTTGGCCTCTTTACATAATGACACATTTCTTATAGGCTTTATTCTTAACTCCTATTTCTCTACAACTGACTTTTTTAGCTTAAAAGTGTTATCTTTGAGAGAGCTCCAAAAAGGTGGACCAGAGACACCACTAGTCAGAGTGTCGCAGTTGAAACAATTTTAGATTAAGGAGTAAAAAAAAATACAGATAAACATTGTTCAGTTGAGGGTCTGAAGAAAAGGTGCCAGAACCTTCAGGAGACCCCACAGGAAGAGGTTGCAGAGCATAACTGGAAGGAGAAAGGTATGGCTGAGATCAACCCCAAGAAGCTTGGAGACCAGCAAGCAGGGTAGGTGGAGTGGTTATTTTCTCCCTGCCTGGCATTGTGGACAGTCAGTAGGCTCCTGAGCTGATATGTTAGAGAGAGCTTTGGCCCACATGAGCCCAGAGACAGCTGATTCCAGTGAGCTGGGAGCCTGTTGCAAACAGGTTGCCTGGCTGCCAGCTTCCCTGAGGTATCTCCCACTCCACAAACCTGAGTCTTGATGACAGGTGTCATCTTGCTTCTCTACACACTGTGTGCTTTGTCCTACCCAGGGACTTCAACCATTCAGGTTTCATTTTCCTCATCCCCATGCAGACATTTCCCAACTCCAGCCCACACTGCAGGAGCCAAAGGGGTCCAATGGGTACTGGGTGATCTCTGTAATTCCAGAACGTGGTCATACTTGGCAGACTGTGTCCCAAAGAGAGGGTTGGAGATGACCAGAGTGGTGCCTTCTAGACTCATTTTCTCCCTTTGCACTCCCCCACCCCCAGCTGCCAACAGAGACAATTGAGCCACCACACAGAGGCTTCCACAGAGAGTGGGTCTTATATGTTTTATTTTGGGGTCCTGAAGTGGACCAAGGGTTGCTTGTTCTGTGAGCTCCCTGCTCACTGGCCCTCCTTATTGCTGCTTGCCTGGTGGCCCCATCAGAGAAGTCATGACCCGAGTCATAGTGAAATCAAACCTGCTTGGGCACCCCATGGGTGACCCAGGACCAGCATGCTTCTCCTAGGCATGGTCAGAATTGGTCTCTCGGGCCCTTGGGACAGGCTCACAGGCCAAATCTCATACCCCAAGGTCTCAATTGCATTGCTCAGGTGCATAGGGAATACATTTGTTAATTAGTCTCGGGAGATGTGGGTGCCCACAGAGGCAGATCAGTAGGGGGGCAATGTGGGTCCTATATGTGGTGATTTTGTGGGTCAGCCCTCCACCCAGAGGAGGGCCACACTCTCAGCTCAGGCTGAGATCCTACCAAAGGAACTTGAAGCTTGCATCACAGTTGCAGGGGAGCTTGGCTGGCTTGATGTCCTGCCTGCTAGAAGAGGCCTGGGGAAACAGTGTAATACAGTAGGGTAGAAAGGAGTGAGTCATGCTCCAGACTGAAACATTGTGAGTCATAGACAGCCCCATCTCCACAAGGACACTTTCTGTTTGAGTGGGGACATTTTAGCCCCTACCTAGAAGCTTTGCAGAGAGGTGGGGAGCACTTTTTTATTCATTATAGCTTATTATGGGGGTACAACAGTTCTGGTTAAGTATTTTACCCATGCCCCTCCCAACCCCCCAAGTCTGAGCTTCAAGAGTATCCATTCCCCCAACAGGGGGAGCACATTTTTGACACCTGCTGAAGTAGATGTGTTTCCAGCTTTTGTGGAGATTTAGGGCAGGCTTACCCAACCCATCCCCACCCAGCCTCACTCCCCAAACCACCTCCACTGTGGTGGAAAATAAGGACTCACATGGAAGTTTCAGGGCCCCACCCAACAACTGGGGCATTCAAGTGCTTCTCCTGAGGAAATAAAGCTGGTAAGAAGACCCAAAAATAACATTGCAGCTAGTTCCTTCTGACAAGCACTACCTACCACAAAGGAGGTCAATTTTCATGCCTTTACAGCATTTCCTGACTCAATCACACAGGGTGTGGTTGATTCACAACCACAAGCACCACCAACTGGCTCAGAGATTAAACTGGGTGTGTCATGATCTAAACAAAAGAAAATCCAAAATTAAGAAGCAATAGCTGCTCCAGATGAGAAGGAATCAGCAAAACTCCAGAAGTTGAAGAATCAAAGTAAAAGGGCACCCCCAGAAGGGAACACCAGCTCTCTAGCAATGGGTACCAACAAAAGTCATAATATTAAAATGACAGAGGAAGAATTTCAAACATGGATTGTAAGGAAAGTCAATGAAATACAAGAGAAAATAGAAACCCAAAACAAATTAACAACTAAAACAATGCAGGAAATGAATAGAAATTTTTCTACAGAGATTGAATTCTTTAAAAAAAATTAAAAAAAACTTCTGGGAATGAAAAATTCATTCAAGGAAATAAAATTCACAGTGGAAAGCCTTAAAGGTAGGTAAGATCAGGCAGAAGAATCTCAGAGCATGAATATAACACTTTTGAATTAAACGAGTAAGTCAAAGAGATAGAGCAGAGAAATAAAAGGAATGAACAAAACCTACAAGAAATATGTAATTATGTACAGAGACCTAACATAAGAATTATAGGCATCCCTGAGGGTGAAGAAAATACACAAGCGTTAGAAAACATATATGAGGGAATAATTGAAGAATATTTCACTGGCCTTGCTAGAAATCTAAATATCCAGATACAAGAAGCACAAAGACTCCTTGGAGATTTATCGCAAAGAGGCATGTAACAGAACACATACTCATCAGCCTTATCACAATAAACACAAAAGAAGGGCTCCTACCAACCATATGGCAAAAACATCAGGTAACTTACAAAGGAAAACACATTAGACTATGTGCCGACTTCTCTACAGAGGTCTCACCAGCCAGAGGCACTGGGGCCCTATTTTCATGCTTCTCAAACAGAATAATGGCCATCCTAGAATTTGGTATCCTGCAAAACTAAGTTTCATGTATGAGGGGGAAGTAAAGACTTTCTCAGACAAGCAAACCTTGAGGGAATCTGTAAAGACAAGACCTGACCTACAAGAAGTACTCAGACCTGCATTATACACAAATCAGCACAGAGACACCCACCAGTGTAAAATCATCCAAAAGTTAAAGGTCAAAACCCAGATACCACAATGGCTCAAAAGATAAAACAAAGTAACAAAGGTCTACTCAACATGATGAACATAAATCCACCCTACTTATCAATTCTCTCAATAAATGTGAACGGTTTTAACTCCCCACCTAAGAGACATAGGCTGGATGAATGGGTAAAAAAATTGAGCTAAATATCTACTGTCTCCAGAAAATTCATTTAACCAATAAGGACTTATTCAGACTAAAGATGAAGGGATGGAAAAAATATTGCATGCAAATAGAAAACAAAGAAAGCTGGTGTAGCCATTCTCATATCAAATAACAGACTTAAAGTAAAAAATGTAAAAAAAAAGGCAAAATGGATATTATATAATGGTAAAGGGAACAATTCAACAAGAATATATAATAATTCTAAATATTTATGCAGCTAAAACAGGTGTGCCCAGATAGAGAAAGCAAATCCTACTTGATCTAAACAAAATCATAAACAGTAGTACCATAATACCCAGGGAATTCAACACCCCTCTGACAAAACAGGAAAGATCCTCCAAAGAGAAAATATGTAAATAGAGAATAGACTTATAGAGAACACTAGAACAAATGGGCCTAAGGGATATTAAAGAACATTCTACCCCAAAACTACTAACTATCTCATCGGCTCATAGAACATTTTCTAAGATTGATCACAACCTAGGCCATAAAATATGTCTCAACAAAATTTTTTAAAATAAAAATTATACCATGCATCTTCTTTTACCATAGTGGAATGGAATCAGAAATCAATTCCAACAGAAACACCCATTTATACACAAAGTCATTGAAACCAAAGAAACTAAGACTGAATGATAGGTCAAGGAGGAAAATAATATAGAAATAAAAAATAAAATTTGAATTAAATGATAAAGGGGACACAAGTTATCAAAATCTGTGGGATATAGCTTTTGTAGTCCTGAGAGGAAATTTCATAGCCATACTTGCCCATTTCAAAAACACAGAAAGATCACAAATCAACAATATAATGAATTGTTTCAATGAATTGGAAAAGGATGAACAAACCAATTCCAAATGCAGCAGATGAAGAGAAATAATGAAGTTCAGAGCATAACTAAATGAATTTTGGTACAGCAGAACTATATGGAAGATTAATTAACTATAAAGTTGGTTCTTTGAAAAGATAATCAAAATTGGCAAGCCTCTCACTATATTAACCAGAAGAGTTAAAGAAAGGACTCTAATAAACTGAATCAGGGATGAAAATGGATAAATTATGACAGATACCACAGAAATACAAAATATCACCTGTGAATACTAAAAAGTTTCTATGCACTCAAACTGAAAAATGTGGAGGAAATGGACAAATTCTTAGAGACACACAGACTCCCTAGGTTCAAACAGAATTCCTGAATGGACTAATATCAAATATTGAAATTGAAGAAGCAATAAAAATCTTCCAACAAAAAAGGGTCTTGGACCACATGGTTTCACAGCTGTGTTTTACCATACCTATAAAGAATAACTATTACCTAACTTGCATAAATTTTTCCATAACATCAAGAAGGAAGGAATCCTCCCCAAACACATTTTATGAAGCCAAGATCACCTTGATATCCAAGACAGGAAAGGACACAACAAAAAGGAAAACTACTGATCAATATCCCCTATGAATAAAGATGCAAAATTTTTCAATTTATGTCTTGCACAGCAAATTCAGGTGCTCATCAAAAAAATAATCCATCACAACTAAGTAGTTTCATCCTAGAGATGCAGGTATTGTTCAAAATATGCAAATTTATAAATGTAATTCACCACATAAGCAAAGGTAAAAACAAAAAGCATATGATTACTTCTATAGATGCAGAAGAAGTATTTAACATAAATCAGCACCCATTTATAAGAACACTTAAAAAATAGCTATATATGGGACTTACCTCCAAACTATAAAAGCCAAATATGACAAACTCACAGCCAACATCATACTGAATGGGGAAGAATTGAAAGCATTCTTGCTTAGAACTGGAATGCGACAGCATTTCCCATTACTACCACTGCTATTAAACATAGTTGTGTAAGTCCTAGCAAGGGAAATGGAGAAAATCAGGGGGATCCAAATGGGGAAAAAAGAGATCAAACTATTGCTGTTTGCTAATGATATAATATATATAGAAAACCCTGAAGATTCTTTCAAGAGCCTCCTGGAATTAATGAATAAATTCAGCAAAGTTTCTGGTTACAAAATCAATGTACACAAATCAGTAGCATTCAGGCTGAGAACCAAAGCAAAGACTCAATGCCTTTCACAATAGCAGCATACAAAATAAAATACCTAGGAATATATTTAGCTAAGGAGGTAAAGGACTTCTATAGGAAGACCTATGAAACACTGAGGAAGAAAATATCAGTTGACATAGACAAATTGAAAGCATACAATGCTCATGGATCAGCAGAATCAACATTGTTAAAATGTCTATACTACCCAAAGTGATCTGAAGATTCAATGCAATCCCTATTAATATACCAACATCATTTTTTGCAGATGTAGAAAAAAAATAATTCCACACTTCATATGGTTACAGATAAGACCCTTTATAGCCAAAGCAGCCTTATGCAAAAAGAACAAATTGGGAGGCATCTATTTACCACATTTCAAGCTATATTGCAAGGCTATAGTAACCAAATCAGCATTGTACTAGCACAAGAATATAGATATAGACCAATGGATCAGAATAGAGAACCCAGATATAAAACCATCTTCATATTGCCATCTCTTCTTTGACAAAGCAGACCAAAAAATATACTGGAGAAAAAAAAAATCCCTATTCAATAAATGGTGCTATTAAAATTGGAAAGCCACATGTAGAAGACTGAAAAAGGATCTTCTCCTCTCACTACTCACACAAACCAACTCATGTTGGATAAGAGATTTAAACCTAAGGTATGATACTATAAGAATTTTATTTTATTTTATTTTATTTTTTATTTCAGCATTTTATGGGGATACAAAAGTTTAGATTGCATATATTACCCTTACCCCCACCCCCAAAATCAGAGCTTCAAGTGTGTCCATCACCTAGATGGTGTGCATCTCACTCATTATGTATGTATACACCCATCCCCTCCCCCTCCTCACATCTGCCCAACACCTGATTAATGTTATTCCCAAATGTGCTCTTAGGTGATGATCAGTGAAACCAATTTGCTGGTGAGTACATGTGGTGCTTATTTTTCCATTCTTGGGATACTTCACTTAGTAGAATGGGTTCCAGCTCTATCCAGGAAAATACAAGAGGTGCTATATCACCATTGTTTCTTATAGCTGAGTAGTACTCCATGGTATACACATACCACATTTTATTAATCCACTAATGTATTGGTGGGCACTTGGGTTGTTTCCACATCTTTGCAATTTTGAATTGTGCTGCTATAAACATTTGAGTGCAGATGTCTTTTTTATAGAATGTCTTTTGTTCTTTTGGGTAGATGCCCAATAATGGGATTTCTGGATCAAATGGTAGGTCTACTTGTATCTGTAGGGAGAGACAAGAAAAACCACAAGAATTTTAGAACTGCTATTGGAAAAGCTTTATTATATTTTGGGCAAGGAAAATAATTTAGGAAGAAGACTCTAAAAGCAATCACAGTATTAACAAAAATATATAAATGGGACCTGATCCAATTAAAAAGTTCTGCACAGCCAAGGAAACAATTATTAGAGCAAATAGACAACTTACACAATGGGATGAAATATTTTCTTTCTATACATCTGATAAAGGGATGATAACTAGAATCTTTTAAAAAACTCAAGAAAATGAGCAAGAAAACATCAAAGAACCCCATTAAAAAGTGGGCAAAAGAGATGAACAGAAGCTTTTCAAAAGAAGATAGACTAACAGCCAATAAACATATGAAAAACTTCTCCATGTCTCTTATCAGGGAAATGCAAATCAAAACCACAGTGAGATATCACTGAGATCCAGTGAGAATAGCTTTTATCAAACAGTTCCAAAACCACAAATGCTGGCACAGATGGGGAGAGATAGGAACACTCATACATTGTTGCTGTGACTTCAAACTAGTACAACATCTATGGATACTTGTATAAAAATACTTCAAATAACCAAAAGTAGAACTACCATTTGGCCCAGAAATCTCACTACTGTATATTTTCCCAAAGGATAAAAAGACATTGTACAAAAAAGACACCTGTACTCGAATGTTTATAGCAGCACAATTCACAATTGCAAAGATATAGAAACAACTCAAGTGTTCATCAATGACATGAATGGATTAATAAAATGTGGTACATTTATACCATGAAATACTATTCAGCCATAGTAAAATAGTGAACTAATACGTCTTGCTTTAATGTGGTTGGAACTGGAGATCATTCTTCTAAGTGAAGTTTCACAAGAATGGGAAAGCAAATACCACATTTAATGAGAATTAAATTAGAACTAATCGATTATACTTATTTGCACATATGAAATAACATCCGTTGGAATTCATGCAGGCAGGTAGGGGGACGAGGGGATGGGTAAATTTACACCTAAGAGTTACAAGGCACATTATCTTGGTATAGGCACACTTAAAGCTTCTGCACAGCCAAAGAAACAGTCATGAGAATAAACAGACAACCCACAGAGTGGGAAAAAATTTTCACATACTACACATCAGATAAAGGACTGATAACAAGAATCTATCTAGAACTCAGGAAAATCAGTAAGAAAAAATCAAACAACCCCATCAAAAAGTGGGCAAAGGACATGAATAGAAATTTTTCAAAAGAAAATATAAGAATGGCTAACAAA
>CM052457.1:48956351-48975960 GCA_028533085.1 Varecia variegata
AGCACCATTTATTGAATAAGGAATCTTTTCCCCAGAGTATGTTTTTGTCTGCTTTATCAAAGATTAGATGGCTATATGAGGATGGTTTTATATTTGGATTTTCTGTTCTGTTCCACAGGTCTGTGTCCCTGCACTTGTGTCAATACCAAGCAGTTTTAATAATCACAGCCTTGTAATTTGTAAAATAAAAAAAGCACCTGCTTTGTTGATTAAAGGATTTCAAAAAATATTACATAAAGTAATACATATAAAGGAGATTTAAAATATCCCCAATCCAAATTACCAACATTTTAAGAGCATAGATAAAGCAGGGAAGACCAGAGGCCAAAGCCTAATAGAAAATGCATGCATTCTTCCACTCATCCATCCATCTATTCTTTCTTTCCTGGACATTATTGCATACATGGCTCTATTCTAGGCACTCTGGATCCTCCAAAAGAAATAAAAGTCCAAATCCTGTTTTGTACAATGCTTATTACCAGTTATTAATTACAAGCAACCCCATGGTTTCTTAGGTGGGTCAATTTGTTATTTTAAACCAGTATAGAATCAATTAGTTAAAAACATACTGTATTTATAGAAATATGAAGACTTGTATAATGAAAAAATGCAGTCCTTGTTCTTCAGTAGCACAAATTATGCTACTATCCCTTTACTCAAATACATTGGAAAGGAAATATGAATTAAATATAATGGTATTTAAGTTTTAAAAATGATCAATTGAAACATGTCAAAGGGATTTTTACATGTGCAAAAGACATGTAATGAGGAATTGCAAGATGGCTTGAATTATAGAAACTAACCAACAGTTCCTTTCACATAACAGATACCACATTCTGAACTTCTTGAATATTCATAATCACCAAATTATTATTTATAAATAGTCTGGAGTATTTCCCTTCCCAAGAAACATGTGTGTCTCCATCCATATGTGAAGGAAACATTCTTGGAATAGGCCCTGCACATTGATGTTATTTGCCTCTCATGCTCTTTGACCTACCCAACCTCTGTTTGGGCTAGTGTTATGTCTGTTTCCACATGATGAATGAGATCTAGAGTTTGAATGCAGGCTGCAACTCTGTAGAATTTAGTACTAGGTTCTAACTGACTCATCTGGTGGTGATCAAACTTGCGACTTTGTCTTCATTAGCTCTATAACTAACTGAAATAAACAGCCCAGACAATGGCTGGGCCGTTTAATTACAAATAAACTATGTGTCTTTCTAAATGTCAAGGGTAACTTCACAGGATAGTCATATCATTAAGTAGTCCTAACCATTTTAATACTTTCTGTAAAAGTAATCCTTATGCTTTCCTATTGGAAATACTAATGCACAGGAAGTAGCATTTGAGAGTTTCTTTGTGGCCCAGCTCTGGGAACTGGTAAGTACTAAATCTACCAACCATCCTCATCTTCAACATTCCATACTCCAGGGTTTTGTAAAGAGCTGAAATGTGTGCTGTTATTACTACAAAATTCTACTAAATGGGGTCTTGGGGCTAATACAAAGGGTGAAATTGAACAATAGCATTTATTTTGTTCATGATATTTACAAACACCTTTCCCCCATATAAGAAAGACATGAAAATATTTGACAGAAGGGTACTGCAGTTGAAAATATAGGTCTTCAAATAAAGAAGTTTTGCCTCTGATCTTGCATAAACAAAAAAAGATATTTTGCCTGCATGTTTACTGCATCTTGCCTCTGTGTGTATCTCTCTGTTTCCCACTTCCTCTTTCTCCCTGCTCCCCTCCTCACATACCTACAGAAGTATCAGGCATCATAAGCTGATAATTTTTTACATATAAATAATAACAAAGAAGTAAATGATTTTCTGCCTAGAGGAATTCATTTTTTCCAGAGGAATAAATGTTTCAACTCAAGGAAACAACACAGAGAAATCAACTGTGTATGATGCTTTTAAACTGAAATCCACGACAGGAAAGTTGATTTCTCAATACTCCATTAAGAGATGACCAAAAACGGTTCTGATGTGATTTACTGTTACAGTTGTCTCTAAGCATAGAGTATTGTGTGTGATATAATGTTTCTGGATTTTAATTTCAAAAGTCAAAGGAATGATGTTAAAATGCATTTAGGTCTGGTGCTGATGCCTCTTAAAGCTCAATCTCCAATCTCAACTTCTCGAATGAATTCCAGTCCAGCGACCTTAGTTCACTTCTAAGTTATATCATCTTCTTCCTATTTTTCTTGTTTTTTGTATGCTTACCATCATTCTTCTATCATCCAAGTTCAATACCAGCCGCTACTCACTCAGCTACAAAAAGTCCTATGGATTCAACATCCAGTGAGTGCTGAAAGCCATTCTTTGGTTTTCATTCCCACTACTTATCCCCTTATCCAGACCCTCATCACCTCTCATATCCATAATCACAATTGTCTTTTAAGTGGCCTCCTGGCCTCCATCTCCCCCTATTCCAGTCTATGTTATAATCTGCTACCAAATTAATCTTACCAAATAATCATATTAATCATGTTTACCTTCTTCTTAACTAAAATCCTTCTATGATTTTCCCTGCTTGGACCTACATTTTTTTTTCAGGGCATTCAAAACTCTATATAGCATAAGTCAACTCTGCTTTTCCAGTTTTATCTCTCACCTACTCTCCTTTATATTTTCTCCAGTCCAGCTAAATTGGACTGCTAATTATTTCCTGAACATTCTCGACACCAGCATTGTCCTCTCCCAATTGAATGTCCTTTGCTCCATTTTCTATGTCTAAATTCTCTGTTTTCTAAAGTTCAAATCAAATGCCACTTTATTCATATTATTATTCTATATCCATAAGTAATTACTTTTAGCCTGTGAATTCAAAGACTGTTTTCATATTTTTGTTTTTATTTGCACTGCTCTTGTGGAATATTTTATGTTTGCTATTGTTTTAGTTACTTGCATATTTGTCTTATTTTATTCCACTACCAGAATATAACCTCCTTAAAGGAACATACTAGATCTTACATTTATGGGTCTATTTCATAACAGAAACTGAAATATATTTTTTATATTTAAGAAAATTATATTTTAACTTCTAAGAAATAAAACTTCCTGAATCACTTCTATTATAGATGTTATTTCACTCATTTGTAATGCAACTAAGATACCTCTATTTTTCTGTATTGAGGTTTCCTTGAAATCTATTGAAAAAACTTCTGTAATTGGAATATAATAATGGATTAGACATACCAAATTACTAAAAGTTTACTCACTTGCTTATTTTGTTTTTCCCTCTACTTTAGAACAATGCTGATGTCTTTTTTCTCCTTCTTAATTGTTTTACTATGAAACATTTATCTGATAGTGAAGATAATCTGAATAGCAAAAATAATCACAGATACAAAATTTCCCTTTTCTTATAAAATAATATAAAGTTTTTTATTACAATGGGAAGTTGAGTGAAAAATATGAAAGTTTAATTTTGCCTTCAATTTATATACTACCCCATTTCCCACTCAAAGCATAGTATGTTCTATCAATATATCACGTTCTTACCATCATAAATTATTTCAGTAATAAGGAAACATGGCTTTCTTGATCTTCTCAAGATAAAACTTTTATTTATGATTTTCATTTGGTCAACTGGATACCTCATAATATTTTCGTAATTATGCTACTATTTCAATGGAAATGAAAAATCTCACCTTATAATTTCAACTTTGCAATCACTTTCTACATTTTGTACAGTAAAATTTAACCAAGTCTTCCCCACTTTGCATCTGCCTAATTTTCAGGGCCTATTTACATTTCATTGTAATGTGACAGCAGGAAAAATGCAGCCAGATGTAAAAGGACCAAGCCACACTGTCAAGTAGAAGGTTTGACTTAAATTTTAAAAAGGAAAAAGAAAGAGGCAGAAAGAGAAAGAAAAATAATCCTTCCTCTTAAAACAAGCAATATTTTATAAGTTAATACTTTAAAGAAATAAAGTAAAATAATGTAAATATCCATCTATCCAAAGTGCAGTCTTATTTTAAATTTAAATCCCTCTGAAACCCAGAGCACTGTGTTTATAATAGGAGAACAGCAGACAGACTTGCCCTTCACTGGAGGGCATGTCGTATAGTCCTCGCCTTCTCTGCAAAACCATCAGGCTGGCAGTAGTGACAGATGAACAGCTTACCATTAATTTCCCCTCTTTCATGCCTTCAATCCAAACCGTGCATATTCTCCACAGGGAGGCATCAAGGTCTTTGCCTTTATTTCTCTTGCATACTCACACTGACTTATAAATCAAATGCAGATAAAAAGAGAGGGCAAATATCAATCTTTATTTTTTTTCCTAGCCTGTGCCCACTGGCATACTACTGAGCTTTGACTGAAAGGTTCTTCAAGTCATCTTGTGATTCATAGGCTGGGGAGTTCTCAGTGAGGACAAAACAACAAAGGAAATCTGAGAGTGAGAATTTGTATAACTTGGTTTATAAATTAGAAGCTTTGCCACTGAAGTATTTTAAAGATGGGTTACCAAAAATATGTGCCTAAGATGTTATTACCATTGTGGAAAAATCTGGAATATAAATCCATCTGCATTCTTTTAGTATGGCTAAGAGAGCAGCAATCTTTAAAACGTTTCTTTAGTCTTGTTTTTCCCCCTTATTGTAAGGAGCTAGTCTCTATAAAAACTAGAAGAATTATCCTAAAACACACTCTCTGTTATGACTGGTTTGCTTTTTTTAGAATTGGTATGTTTTACAATAGCTTTATGCATGAAATGTTTCATATAATATATTTGAAGCCTTTAACGCATGACTCTTATTAATTTGCATATAGTTTTCAAATTGTAAATGATAATTTGTACTTGGTAAATGCTTAATAAATATTGTATTTTTTAGAAGCTACAGTACTGGTTGGATTTTTAGTTGTGGTGGTCATTTTATGCTAACATTTAAGATGATTGAAGATGACTGAGTTTTTAAAATTTCCTTTGAAAAAAATATACTCTGCTCCCTTTGGAAAAAAAAAATGTTTACTTTGGGAAGAGGAAATGTTTGGAGAAAAAAGTACATTATAGTTCTTTTAACTTACAAAAAATCAATCTTGCACTAAAAGTACATTCAAAACCACTGGATGATGCAATATAATTTTAGGATAAAAAACTGATATTATGATCATTGGCAAATTGCAGTATTATTTTCTAGCTAAGTATAAAGTGGTAATTCTGTTAAATGACTGCAAATGTTGATGTTTAAGGCTGCCTGCTAGCCTTTTTCAGGTAACATATCTAGGCATCAGAGCTATCCCATTTTATATCCCTCTTTTTTTAAGGCTGCAAGCCTCAACTATAAATTATAACTGATGACAAAAGTGGAAGCTAACAGTGGCAAAATTAGGCCCAAAGGCAAAATAATTATATATACAGCCTTCAGCAGTGAGGGAGAGAGCCATCAATCAGCCCCCAATTATTCACTAGTTAATCAGCTCTGCCCTTCCTTTATTGAAGGGTTACAGTGTAATTAAGTTGGCAGCATCCTTTTAATTCATCAAACATACAACACATGGCGGTGTTTGCTGCAACTGGGGGACAGCACCTTTGTGAGTTTGACCCCTAGCACTGATGCTGCAGATGAGGAAAACTTCAGAGGTAAGAGAGAATTTTTATGCAGTAACATGGCACTCCAGTGTTAGTGTCTTTATATACAGCCCTAAGCTTAAAACAGCTAAAGGGATAGGATATTACTGAGCACATTCAAATACATATTCCATGAGGCATGCAGTAACTACTCACAAAGCTAATCTTAAATATGTAAATGAATGTGCATGACTGTGTATATTTATGGATATGTGTTTAAATGGCACATATAAAAGATGTGACTAGAAAGAGATATAGCTGATTTCTGACACACAAATGAGAACTGACACTTTCATAATACTAGCTTTGGGAGGATACCCACTTATTCCAATGAGTATACCATGGCTCAAACTATTTTGGAGGGGGATCCTGTAAACTTTGCCTCATTTTATGTGGCACATCAGAAAATGAGGCAAGTATCATTATGGTCACATATTATTTGTACTGCTTTATTCTGTTTTGATTTTTGATCCTAAAAAGGATGTTCTCTTTGCCCAATATATTTCAAAGTGAATTTGGTTTCTTTCCAAAAATGCCTTCCAACATTCATCTCTGTTGAGAATGTTCTACAAAGTCTGACAACAACTGCTAATAATTACAATGGTTATATTATTGCTGTCCGCATGGAGTGTCCTCCCATGTGCACTATAAAACAGTGGCATTTGGATATTTAATATGTGTTGTGTTGTTTTTCACAGTTACTACAGTTTTAAATTTTTTCTCATATGGCTCAAAAGTTGTAATGAGCACAATTTCTAAAGAGAAGTTCACAAATTTTTTTTAATATTCTTTTCTATAATCTCTATTTAAATGGTCACATCTCATGCATAACTTGGAACATAACACTATAGACTATCAAAAGAAATTCAGCATAAAACAATTCATTAAAATGTTAGAAAAACTGATATATTTTAAAAGGTGGCTGATCTTTGCAAGGACACATAAAATACACAAACACATACATGCACGTGCACACACACACACACACACATACAGAGAAAATACTGAAATCACTAATATAATAGCTCAACTAAATATTTAGTTTGAATCTCCATTAAATTGTCTTCTATGTGATAACTTTCTTTGCATTTAATTTGGGTATTACTATTTGACTGTCTATGTGTCCTTTTTTTAACTACATTCTACAAAACTTGAAGGTAGGGATATTTATAATGCTTCCTCCCCATCCACAGCATGATACCTTCAAAATGATTTGGAAGCCAAAAGCCTTCCTTGAATAAACTAGCATAAAAAATACATACAAAAAATTGTTTCAGCAGCTACTAATAATAATCTAAAGATTCACTTTGGTGGTCATATAGCTGATGTGCATAATTTAAAATTAAATAAATGGCACATATCTATAAAATTAGTCAAGCAAGATGAAAAGGTAGAACAGACGCTATAAATTTCTGTTCAAAAAAAGGCATATTTGGATTCCAAAATTTAAAATAATGATAATTTTTCATTCCAATATATAAATTGATGAACAAATTCAGCAAAGTCTCAGGTTATAAAATCAATGTACACAAACAAGTAGTATTCCTATACACCAACAAAAGTCAAACCGAGAAACAAATCAAAGACTCAGTACCATTCACAACACTAACAAAGAAAATAAAATACCTAGGAATATACTTAAATAAGGAGGTGAAAGACGTCTATAGGGAGAACCATGAAACATTGAGGAAGGAAATAGCAGAGAACATAAACAGGTGGAAAACCATGCCATACTCATTAATAGGCAGAATCAACACTGTTAAAATGTCTATACTACCCAAAGTGATCTACAGATTCAATGCAATCCCTATTAAAATAACAATATCATTTTTCACAGACCTAGAAAAAATAATTCTATGATTTGTGTGGAATAGAAAAGATCCGTATAGCAAAAGCAGTCTTAAGAAAAAAAGAACAAATTGGGAGGCATCAATTTACCAGACTTCAAGCTATACTACAAGGCTATAGTATCTAAAACAGCATGGTACTGGCACAAGAATGGAGACATAGACCAATGGAACAGAACTGAGAACCCAGATATAAATCCATCCTCATATAGCTATCTAATCTTCGACAAAGCAGACAAAAACATACACTGGGGAAAAGAATCCTTATTCAGTAAATCATGTTGGGAAAATTGGATAGCCACCTGTAGAAGACTAAAACAGGATCCGCACCTTTCACCTATCACAAAAAAAATCAACTCAGGATGGATAACAGACTTAAACCTAAGGCATAAAACTATAAGAATTCTAAAAGAAAATGTTGGAAAAACTCTTATAGACATTGGCCTAGGCAAAGAATTTATGAAGAAGACCCCAAAGGCAATCACAGCAACAACAAAAATAAATAAATGGGACCTGATCAAATAAAAAAGCTTCTGCACAGTCAAGTAAACTATCACGAGAGCAAACAGACAACTTACAGAAAGGAAGAAAATACTTGCATGCTACTCATCCGACAGAGGGCTGATAACTAGAATCTATATAGAACTCAGGAAAATCAGCAAGAAAAAATCAAACAACCCTATCAAAAAGTGGGCCAAGGACATGAGCAGAAACTTTTCAAAAGAAGATAGACTAATGGATAACAAACATATGAAAAAATGCTCAACATCTCTAATCATCAGAGAAATACAAATCAATACCACAAGGAGATATCACTTATCTCTTATGGTTTTTATCAAGAAATCCCAAAACAACAAATGTTGGTGTGGATGCAGAGAAATAGGAACACATCAGTACTGCAAACTAGTACCGCCTCTGTGAAAGGTAATATGGAGATAACTCAAAGAACTACAAGTGGAACTACCATTTGATCGAGCAATCCCATTACTGGGCATCTACCCAAAGGAAAAAAAGACATTCTATAAAAAAGACATCTGCACTTGAATGTTTATAGCAGCACAATTCACAATTGCAAAGATGTGAAAACAACCCAAGTGCCCACCAATACATGAGTGTATAAATAAAATGTAGTATATGCATACCATGGAGTTCTACTCAGCCACAAAAAACAATGGTGATCTAGCACCTCTTATATTATCCTGGATAGAGCTGGAGCCCAATCTACTAAGTGAAGTATCACAGGAATGGAAAAATAAGCACCACATGTTCTCACCATCAAATTGGTAGTATCTGATCAACACTTATGTGCACATATAGTAGTAACATTCATCGGGTGTCAGGCAGGGTGGAGGGGCAGGAGAGTATGGGTATATTCACACCTAATGGGTGCTGTGCACACTGTCTGGGGGATGGTCCTGCTTGTAGCTCTGACTCAGGTGCAACAGAGGCAATATATGTAACCTGAACATGTTTACCACTGTAATATGCAGAAATAAAATAATAATAATAAAAGAAAAAAAGAAAAAAAAAACAAAATATAACACCTTACCTTTGTTCCTAATTAATTTCATATAACTGAATTTTGCATACTTAGACCAATAATATTTGTAGTTTTCTCTTTTTTTTTTTCATTAGGTATATGATTTTATTTTTATTTTTTTTATTTTAGCTTATTATGGGGGTACAAAAGTTCAGGTTATATATATTGCCCATGCCCCCCATCCCCCTGAGTCTGAGCTTCAAGCGTGTCCATTCCCCAGACAGTGCACATCTAGTTTTCTCTTTTTTGTGCCTATTGATTTCATAGATTTTCCCCAATATTTTCACAGATATACAAATTAAGCCTTTTTTGAAAAATAAAAGTAGATGCTATATAGTCCTTACATTCATTTTATTTAAATAAGTCTTTCCCTTGTCTTCTCCTTCTCTATCTTGCCTCCTTCTTCTTCTTTAAGTTGCCTTTTATGGGTCATAGTTGGAATTTCTTTTCTTCTTTGTAAAGCAAAGATTTTCAGAATAAGCATTAAAAACCATTTCCTTTCAGTAATCATATATTATCAGTTTTCTCTTATCATTCAAAAGAGAGTTTTTCCTCTGATCTTTTTCTTATTCCTAATATATTCCAGGAAACATTTTCCTTAATGCTGTTTTTCAGGTTGCATATTGCTTAAGGTTTTCACTTGTTTCATTATACGGGACTTCATTGTAATTCTTGGTAGGTTAGACTAACTTCCCTACCTGGTAGTTTTTCTATTTTGTTTTAATTTCCTGTCACTTCCTGAAAGGAGTGCAGAGGCAAAACCATTTTAAACTCATTGTAATATTTTATAAAATATCACTCAAATGTATATGAAAAGAAATATATTATTTGGGTTGTAAATATATTGATCACCATATGTGGTTGAGTTTATAATTCAAAACTGTATATAAATTTTCTTGGTAACCAAATAAATTCCATATAGGAATATTTTGATTCTTTGTGTAGAATGTTAAATATTTTCATCATTTTTCCAGAAAGATCAGCTTTCTGAATTTGGTGTTATTTTTAAAGTCCTGTAAGTTTGGTTTAAACGTATCTCAAAAGTAAACAACAAGAAAAAAATAGAACTGTAAAGTGAAGGTCTTGAGTATAAGGTTGACTTAAGGAAAAATAATAAAAATCACCACCTACTTTTATCTGGGTAATTCGGAATAAGGCAGACTTAATTTCTTTCTTGATTGAGCAGTCTCCATAAGGACAAAGCTTTTTGCTTCACTTGAGTGTTGAAGTAGAGCAAGGGTAAACTCTTCTTTTTGTTTGGCCTCATGAACAAACCCAGATAATTTTTTAAATAAAGTTATTAAAATAAAATAGTTGTTCTAAATGAACAAATAATGGGAACATGGTCTTCCACCATCCTAACAGCATAAATTGTTTATTAAACATAAGCTTCTTTACAATATTGGTTTCTTTAATTCAAATGAAGCTCCAGAACATCCTCCTCCCTATAACCATCTTCCATTCCTTAAAAGTAATTTCATATTTGATTTAATGTACAGATTAAACTTTTAAAAAATTGGTTACTATACAGAAGGAGCTCAGCAACAGTGTTGATCTTCCCAAATCAAATGAAATAATGATTCATGCTATATTAAGTGTGAAACACGTAGCATTATGAAATAAGCAAAAGAATATATATGGTATTGCTTGGGTCATATTTATCCCAGAAAAACGAGGAAATAATATAAAAGCTATTTTTCTTCAGCTAGGAGAGAATAGAGTTATATACTATTTTATGGTATAATTGGTAAGACTCCAACAGACAATCTGGATCATTCAGAGAAAAAAGTTGTTTCTTCTCTTTAGAGGCTTAAATTTATGGTTGACATGCCCTTTTTGTTTTTACTAGATAACCTCCCCATGACTGGTTTAACATTGGCTTCAGAGGAATACTTTTTCCTGTTCTTCTTAGCCAAAAGTCCAATAACTTGGCTCAATAGGAGATTGTTGTGGAATGAAAGAATGAGACTTGGAAAATAACAAAATTATGATGGTCCTGGAAAAATGTTAGTGTTTATGTAGTGCTCATGTGTCCTTAAATTCAGAAGTACAGTAGAGCCCTGTTTTAATCCAACCTTTTTTCAGGATTTAAACATACTGTGGATCAGATCTTATTCCCTAAATCTAACAACTGTACGTAGCCAAAACATGAGAGAGTACAGTGAGACTGTAAGGCAGGTGGTCTTCCTGCCTCCCTGCACCAGGATTATAAAGGAGTCTCACTGTTTTTCTTTTTCTCACTTTACATGCTATAAAATACGAAATGACCTTTGTTCTCTCATAAAGTGAATGAATTACTTCTACAAAATATTTAAATTCTTCAGCTTTCTTGTTTCTTGGGATTATAGGGTAAATAGTATGTCTTCTGAGGTTTCAGAAGAGAAGGGACTTTCATATTTCAAATGTCCCCAAAGGAAGAAAAACAAAGTCCTCCACTATTCACTTTCATCAATAGGTTGAACAGTCCAACTGTTTAAGCATCTGAGTGACACTGTCTGCAAGTTCTGAGCATTCAGTATAATAATCATAGCACTCATATAACAATCCCTATTTTAAATACTTTTATATTTATTAAGTAATTTAATCCACAAAATAATCCTATGACATAGCTATTATTACCTCCATTTTACTTGTGACGTAATCAAGTCACCGAGAAGTTAAATAACTTGCCCAAGGTCACACTGCCAGTGCCTGGAATATGATATAAAACCAAGCAATTAGTCTCTATAACCACTTTTAACCACTACATTGTTAACCAGTATGCTCTATCACCTTTACAGGGACTTGGACTAGATGATTTAAAATAAATATTTCTTCCTTTGATTTTATGATTAAGAATAACATTGGGAGCATATTTTATTCCAGTGTCAAAATAAAGTAATCTTAACAACTTTGGGTTCATACTCCAGCATGAAATTTAACAATTTTTGCTTATATTTGACATTCAGTGATCCTTTAAAAGAGAAGTAGTTACAGAGATAAAGGGTAGTCAAAATTCCATGTATTGTTTTGTGATAATCATCTAACCCTACGAATGATCTTTATAAACTCCATCTCTTCATTGGCCAAATGAGGAATTAATTCATTTTGTACTTTCCTGTGTCCTGGTATAATGGAAATTAAAATCATGTCTTAAAAATGTTTAAATTACTTTAATTGTATACAACATATAAAATTGTTATCAGTATGGAAGTTTTGTCAGTAGTAGCACAAGGGAAAAGATGATCATTTTGGTCAGTTAGCATATAATCATAAATTGTTTTAGTTAACATTTAAGTACTACAGCTAATGGACTAATTTATGTGAAAGTACTTTTGTCAATAGCCAAGCATTATAGTAATATTTTTCTCAGTTGAAATTGGCCTTTTTATTTATATAATAAACTTTCTTTGCTTTTAACACATTTATTGCTTCACTAGGGAAAAAAATTCCTTGTGACCACAGTATTTTATTATGGAAATGTAATAAAAACTTTGAAAACAAAATGATCCTTTCTAATCTAATAGAAAATTTCTTATTTTTTTGTTTTCTGTGCATGAGTTATATGCAATTAAATTGCCAATATTAATTGTAACAATAAAAATATCAACAAGTAAGATTTTCACTAACCAACTGCAGGGTTTTGCCCAGGGGGCCACTCGTCAAATAACATGTATGCTACAGCATAGCAGCATGAGTTGCCTGCAAACCACATGGCTATGTGTTACAGAAATTTCAAGAGGCCCCCGGCTCAAAACTAGCGTGAGTTGAATACAACTCACATGACAGTCAATGGGCTAAACATATTTCTTACTATGCGGTATTTTTAATGTAACACTGGCAGAATGAAGTATTCAAATAGTGATTTTACAGATGTTAAAGTGTTTCCTGGAATGAGCAAATTATCCCAGGTTACCATAAATTTCAACTGACGGAACACTAAGCCAATGCTTAAAATCATGTCTCTTATGCATCATTTTGCACCTGCTTTAATATCCTACAAATCTCCTTTTTCAATTTTATTGTTATTAATTGGTATTCATGTTCTTTTTTAAAAAAATCAAAGAATATCATGTACCTGAAGTCTACAGGGATGAGTTAAAAGAAAGCTATGTGCTTGATGTGAATGATTTCTAATATTTTTTCTAATCATGAAATTTTTATGATTCAGGGCCAGGTGCTATGGCTCATGCCTATAATCCTAACACCTTCCCAGAGGAAGCTGAAGCAGGAGAATTGCTTGAGCTCAGAAGTTCGAGACCAGGCTGAGCAAGAGCAAGATCCCATCTCTACTAAAAATAGAA
The DNA here is from genome assembly GCA_028533085.1 of Varecia variegata. Taxonomy (NCBI): domain Eukaryota; kingdom Metazoa; phylum Chordata; class Mammalia; order Primates; family Lemuridae; genus Varecia; species Varecia variegata. The sequence continues at coordinate 48,969,612 of CM052457.1, forward strand.
GACTTAGGCAGGAATTGTGGTGTGTTCCTATAGTCCCTGCTTTTTGGGAGGCTAACGCAAAAGGATCATTTGAGCCCAGGAGTTTGAGGTTGCTGGGAGCTATGATGATGCCATGGCACTCTACTCAGGGCAACAGAGTGAGACTCCGTCTCAAAAAAAAAAAAAAAAAAGAAAGAAAGAAAGAAAAAAGAAAAAGAAAAAAAGAACAATTGAATGTAAAGCATTTAAGTTAGCAACACAGTTCACAGAAAATTCCTAATAAATATTAACTTATAAAAAAGGAAATTTTTATGATTCAAAATCAAATTTCAATTTTAATTATGTCATTTTTCTTCCATACTTTGGACTCTGTAGCATCCATTGGGCCCTAGACCTCAAAGTCACCTTTGATTCTGTTTTTATCTTCTTTAATCCATCATATCTAGTCATCCAATCAATAAATAGGAATCAAGAGACTTCTATGTGCAAATCTTATTCTAGGCACTGGAAAATGATAAAAACTATATATATTATGATACCTGATTCCTTGACTCCTTAGTCTTCATAATTTAATTAGGCAGATAAGTAATATAGAAGGTCTTTGAGAACACTTATCATGCCTTATATGTTGCACAGTATTTTTAACTATATATTTTGGTTACTCAATAAGTGCCAATACCTCCTACATTTCTGGTGGGATGGTTAAATGGTGCAGTTGCTGTGGAAAACAGTTTAAAATAGAAGTTAAACATAGAATTGCCATATGACCCAACATTTCCATTTCTAAGAATATGCTCAAAAGAATTGAAAAGGTATGATCAAATATTAATGAAAACATGTACATGAATGTTCACAGCAGTACTATTCACAGTAACTAAAAATGAAAACAGCTCCAATACCTATTAGCTAATAAATGGATAAATAAAACATGGTAATAATACAATGCAGTATTATTCAGCCATGAAAAGAAATTAAATACTGATACATGCTACAACATGGATGAGCCTTGAGAATATTATGCTAAGAGAAAGAAGCCACACAAAAAGGCCACATATTTTATTATACTCTTTACATGAAATATTCAAAGCAGGTAAATCTATGGAGACAGAAAACAGATTAGTGGTTGCCAGGTACTTTTGGAAGGTAAAACAGGAAATAACTGCTTAATAGGAATGGAGGTTTCTTCTGGGGGTGATAAATATTTCTAAAACTAGATAATGATGGTGGTTAAACAACATTGTGAATGTACTTTATGCCACCGATTTGGACACTTTAAATGATAAAAATGATAAATTTGTGTCATGTGCATTTTAGCCACAATAAGAAATTAAAAAGTCAAAATAACTGATTATATTTACATGAGGCAGGGTAGGCATCTATTGGATCCAGACAGTTTAAAAAAAAATGGGAACTCCCGTAGGCTATATTCCTGCTAGGATTGTAAACACAAATGTTTTCAGGGGCAGGCTTGTCACAAGGAAATAGAACTGACAGGTATCATACAATAGAGAGTGGTGGGGTCTTTGACAAATTCTAGAGTGAAAACCCATTAATAATTTTTTTTTCATATTTTATTGTTGAAAGTCTGTTGTATTTTATTATGAATGAGTCTTGGGTTTGATCAAACAATTTTTCTTATGAATTGATATGGTCATATATGATTCTTGTTCTTTAACCTGTGGATATGCTGCATCTGATTGATTGATTTTCAAATGTTGAACCAGCCTTGAGTACCTAGAATAAATCCCACTTGGCCATGGTGTATAATGTTTTAGTCATGATTGTATTCAATTTTCAAATATTTTATTAATAATAATTTTAATAAAATAATATTTTATTAATATTTTGTACTGAATTTGTCTCATTTTCATATCAGGGTAATATATTAGCTTGTTAAGTGAGTTGGGAAGTTAATTGATATGGTCATATATGATTCTTGTTCTTTAACCTGTGGATATGCTGCATCTGATTGATTTTCAAATGTTGAACCAGCCTTGAGTACCTAGAATAAATCCCACTTGGCCATGGTGTATAATGTTTTAGTCATGATTGTATTCAATTTTCAAATATTTTATTAATAATAATTTTAATAAAATTACATTTTATTAATATTTTGTACTGAATTTGTCTCATTTTCATATCAGGGTAATATATTAGCTTGTTAAGTGAGTTGGGAAGTATTCCTCCCTTTTTTATTTTCTGAAAATAACTGTGCAAAATTAGTGTTAATTCTTACTGAAATGTTTGGTAGAATTCTCCAACGAAACCCTTAGGGCTTGCAGATTTCATTTTTGGAAGCTTTTCAATTACAAATTCAATTTCATTAGTGGTTGAAGGACAATTCATTCAGATTATCTATTTCAGCCTGATTGAGTTTTGGTAGTCTGTGCTTTTTGAGGAATTGGTCCATTTCTTCTAGGTTGATAATTTTTTTAATATAAGGTTGTAGTATTCCTTTATTATACTTTTAATGATTATATGATTATTCATGATAGTTCCTGCTGCATTCCACATATTAGTAGCTTTTTCTTTTCTTCTTCATTTTCTGTAAGTTTTCCTAGAATTTTATCAGTTAATTATTTTGAAGACCAACTATTTGTTTAATTGAAGCTTCTTTGTTTGCTATTGTTTCCCTGTTTTCAATTTCATTAACATCTGCACTTATTTTTATTATTTCCTTTCTTCTTGTTATTTGCTTTATTTTTTCTTGTTTTCCTAATTTCCTGATGCAAACTAATAAATTGAGGCTGTAGTAAACTGGAAGATATTGTGGCTATAAGATTAATGATAGCCATAAGGCACGTGCAAACATCTCACAGGGTCTGTACTATGTGTCACTTAGCAATATGATGCATCCTGGCCTGAGAACGTCCAACCCTAGCCCTGAGGATTACTGGGTCTGTATGACAATGAGACCTAAAAACTCTCGTTGCCCTAGAGACAAGGCCACCTCAGCCCAGATGCAACTTTCTTGAACCTTAAAATAAGAATAGCTTTACAAGAATAGCTTAAAAGTTCCTTATGAAAGAAATACCTGGTAATTAACCCAGACTGAATACAGGTGTAAGAAAGTGATGTGAAACCCCACATTCTGAGAATGCTCTCAGGTTGGAAACCCTCCCAGTCAGGCCATCATTTGATTCCTGATTCTATGTGATCCATGCCACTGGCCTGCTCCTGCTGTCCATTTAGTAATAATACTGCCAGAATAAACTACGTGAACATCAGACAGTGCCTAAGACTTATCTTTGATGTCAATCATACCAAAAGAGAAAAGCTGCCAGTGGGGAAGATGGTCAATAATAACCACTTGAGACCCCAGGACATACAAGAGGATTTTCCACTTTTTAAAATATAAGCAGTTAGTATTGTGAATTTACCTCTCAGCACAGATTTGGATATGTTTTATTTTCATTTTTTCAGTTATGTGTATTTTAAAAATGTCCTTTGAGATTTAGTCTTCATCCATAAATTATTTCAAAATGTTGTTTCGTTCCCAAGGGTTTGGAGATTTTCCTGTTGACTTTCTGTTACTGACTTATAGTTTGATTTCATCAGATCAGTGAACGCAGCATATTGTTTTAATTATTTTAAGATTTTTGAGATTTGTTTTATGGCCTAGAATATGGTTGATCTTGGTGAATGTTTCACAGGTGTGTTCTCTCTGTGTTTCTCACACACACACATACACACACACACACACGTATTCTGCTGGGATTTTGTGTGTGGAATATTATATAAATTTTAATTTGATCTTGTTGGTTGATTGTGTTATTCAGATCCTTTATATCCCTACTGTATTTCTGTCTATAACTTCTATCAATTAACATGTGTGGGATGTTGAAGTCCTCAAATTTAATTGTATATTTATCTATTTTCCTTTTAGTGTTATAGTTTTGTTTCATGTATTCTAAGGCTCTGTTTGGTTTGCACACAATTAGGATCATTATGTGCTCCTGGTGGACTGATCAATTTGTAATTGTGTAATATCTCTCTTTGACTCTAGTAATTTTATTTGCATTATGGTCTATTTTATGTGATATTAATATAGTTATTCCTTTCATTCTTTATTTGTAAATATTTGCATAGTATATCTTTTTTCATTATTTTACTTATAATTTCCTTATACGATATTTGACATGAGTTTGTTCATCCCTTCATGATAAACTTTCAGGATTTTAGGAAGAGAAGGATACTCTCAACTTGAAAAGTAGCATGTACAAAAATCTATAGCTGACCTCATAATTAATGGAAGATCAGAATGCTTTTCCTAAGATTAGAAATAAGCCAATGCTTTTACCACTCTTATTCACCATAGTGCTAGAAGTTATAGCCATAGCAACAATGTAAGAAAAAAGTAATAAAAGGCGTACAGATTGGTAAGGAAGCACAAAAGCTAAAAATTAAGTAAGTTCAGCAAGGTTACAGGATACAAGATCAATACAAAAAAGGTAATTACATGTATATATGCTAAAATAAATGTACATACATTGAAATTAAAACCATAATACTATTTTCAAATATTCTAGAGTGCTACAATGATAAAGAAAATATTTATTTTTAAAGTATTTTAAAAATACTTTAAAATTAAAAAAAATAAAAATTTTAAAAAACATGTACAGGATCTGTATGCTGAAAATTACTTGTAAAAACTCTAGAAATGTAGAGACAAATAATTCATATGAATTAGCAGACTGAAAATAGTAAAGATGTCAATTCTTCCTAAATTAATTTGTGGGTTTAATATAATTCTCATCAAAATTCCAGCAACTTTTATTTGTACACAAAGAAAAGCTTATTATAAAATTTATGTGAAAAGGCATAGGATATAGAACAGCTAAACCAATCTTGAAAAAAAGAATAAAGTGGGAGAAATAATTCTATTTTAATATAAATATATAATTAGGTAAATAGTAAGGCCTTGTGTATAGCTACAGTGATCAAGACAGTATAGCAGGGGACAGGGAATAGACACACAGATCAGTAGAAAAGACTGTAGAACCTAGAAATGTACTCAAGTAAATATTCCCAATGGATTTTTGACAAAGATACAAAAGCAATTAAACTGAGGCAGGAGAGCCTTTTTACCAAATGGTGCTGGAATAATTGCACGTCTATAGGTAAACAATTGAACCTCAAACTAAGTCTCACACCTTATACAAAGGTTAATTCAAAATTCATTGCAGGCTAAAATATAAAATGTAAAACTATAAAATGTTTCGAAGAAAACATAAGAGAAAATCTTCAAAATTTAAGGTTTTAGAGAGTTCTTGAACAGAAGTATTACCTATAAAAATCAATAAATTGGATTTCATCAAAATAAAAAAAAAAACTCCCTGCTTTTTGAAAGACACTGTTAAGAAAACAAAAGGGACAAACTATAATCTGGAAGAAAACCACATAGCCATCAAGGGACCACTATTTAGAATATATAAAGAACTCTTAAAACTCAATAGTAAAAGAAAAAAAAAACTAGTCCAATTAGAAAAATGGGAAAAACAACATGTAAAGACATGTCACTGAAGATGATATACAGATAAAAAATAAGCACATGAAAAACATTTTCAACATTAACAGCCATCAAGAAAATCCAAATTAAAACCACAATGAGATATCACTACACACCTTTCAAATTGGTTAACAAAACAAAACAAAGCAAACAAACAATAAAATAAAATAAAAAACAACGGCAACACCAAATGCTTTAGTGAATGGGGAGAAACTGGACCATTCATAGATTACTAGTGAGAATATAAAATGGCACATTTTACTTTGGAATGTAACAATTTAGAAGACCATTTGGAACTTCTTATTAAACTAAGCATGCAATTATCATAAAACCCAGCGCCTGTATTCTTGAGCATTTATCCCATAGAAATAAAAACTTATGTTCACAGAAAAGCCTACACATACAAATATAAAGAGGCCACAAACAATATTCTCTGTATTGTTTATTATAACTGCATGTGAATATGCAGTTATCCTTAAATAAAAAGTTAAAAAAATATTATTCCAGTTATATTATTTGTGCATTAGCTATGACCAGAAAGCCTTTTCTGAGGATTCATTTTTTATACCTATTTTTATTTTTATTTTTTTGTTTGTTTATTTATTATAGCTTATTATGGGGGTACAACAGTTCTGGCTAAGTATATTGCCCATGCCCCTCCCAACCCCCCAAGACTGAGCCTCAAGGGTGTCCATTCCCCCGACAGTGCACATCGCACTCATCATGTAGGTAAACACCCGTCCCCTCCCCCACCCCCAACACCCCGAGTCAGATCTTCAAGCATGTCCATTCCCCTGACAGTGCGCTTCACTCTCATCATGTAGATATACACCCATCCCCTCCCCCCACCTCTGTCCGATA
>CM052457.1:48976460-48994465 GCA_028533085.1 Varecia variegata
CTAACAAACATATGAAAAAATGTTCATCATCTCTAATCATCAGGGAAATGCAAATCAAAACCACAAGGGGATGTCACTTCACTCCAGTGAGAATGGCCTTTATCAAAAAGTCCCAAAACAATATATGCTGGCATGTATGCGGAGAGACAGGAACACTCATACACTTCTGGTGGGACCGTAAACTAGTACAACCCCTGTGGAAAGCAATATGGAGATTCCTTAAACAGATTCAAGTAGACCTTCCATTTGATCCAGCAATCCCATTGTTGGGCATCTACCCAGAAGAACAAAAGTCATTCTGTAATAAAGATACTTGCACTCAAATGTTTATAGCAGCACAATTCACAATTGCTAAGAGGTGGAAACAACCCGAATGTCCATCAATTCATGAATGGATTAGTAAAATGTGGTATCTGTATACCATGGAGTATTACTCAGGTATAAGAAATAACGATGATAGGACATCTCTTTGGTTCTCCTGGGGAGAGTGGGAGCCCATTGTATTAAGCGAAGTATCCCAAGAATGGAAAAATAAGCACCACATGTACTTACCAGAAAATTGGTTTCCCTGATCAACACCTGGGTGCACATTTAGGATTGACACCAATTGGGTATCAGACAGAGGTGGGGGGAAGGAATGGGTGTATATCTCTACATGATGAGTGTGATGTGCACTGTCTGGGGAATGGACACACTTAAAGATTTGTCTCGGGGCGATGCGGTGGGGGAGAGGATGGGTGTATACCTACATGATGAGTGTGATATGCACTGTCTGGGGACTGGACACTCTTGAAGCTCAGACTCGGGGTGTTGGGAGGGGCATGGGAAATGTATTTAACCAGAATTGTTGTACCTCCATAATAAGGTATAATAAATAAGTAAATAAATAAGTAAATAAATAAATAAATAAAACAAAAAAACAAAAATGAAGTCTCGATTCCAATCCTACCTCCCAATAAATATTATCAGATTTGTTCTAATCTCTGTCTCAGAAAGACACCAATTCACCAATTGCTTAAGTTGAAAACCTGATAAGCCCTCTTGACTTCTCTTGGTCTCTCATACCTTGGATCTATTATGTTAGTGAATTTTGTTGGTTCTATCTTCAAAATGTAGCTAGAATTTGATCACTTTTTACCATGTATATTGCCATTACCCTGCTCCAAGCAAGCATTATATCTTGTCTAAACTATTGTAATATTTTCTTAATTAGACTCCCTAAAAATTATTTCACTTCTCCACTTTAAACCTTTCATGGTTTCCCATAACACTCAGAATAATAAACATAATCCATACAATAGTAAGTTCTATGTCATCTGGACTACAGATATTTAGTGCACATTTCTTGACAAAGTTGTGATAAAGACACCTTTTGAACTTCATATAACTCAATACTTATAATATTTATTTGACACAAAAATAACTTTCCCATCCCAAGAATAATTATTAATTTACCACAGAACTACTATTCTTTATAACACAGTTTGGAAAACACTGGGCCAACCATTTATGTCATCTTAGAATTAGAAATATGCTAAGTGTTCCTTAAGTGCTTTGGCCCTTATAATCTGATTTTCTAGTACCTTGCTACTATATCATTTAATAGAACACGTCTCACTTAGCAGAATTCAATAACAACACAAAATTTGGTTTTGCAAATTAAAATATTTTCCATAGATTGTATTCCAATGATTGATGCACAATTTCCACTAGCCATGTATTCCAGAGAAGCAGAAATGTAATTTTACCTCAATTTTTAAGCATTCTGCTGTGTCCTTGAATGTGACTATAAAAAAAAATGTTAGATGAAATTTGTCTTAAATGTAGATCTTTTTTCACTTCGAGAAACTGAAGTCATATTCAAAAGATTTAATCCCTCAGCCAGCATGTATTAATTTCAATGAAATATGATTTCTCATAGAAGTAGAAAAGTAAGATGATAGAGTTAAAGATATCTACAATAGATGTGGCGAAGAGCTAAGTTTTAGACGTAGATCTGTCATTCATTCACTATGAACTGGGATAAGTCAAATCCCTCCTCAAGCCCTCAGTTTCTGTAGGTGATAAAGAACTTTAAGATGTTGCCCTCCTACTCACATTTTCCTATGACATATAAGAATGCTAGCTAAAAGAATTGGAATTCATCATGTTCATGATTATAAGACAGAGAATTCACAAAAGTTTAAAAGTTTTATCAGTGGAGCAATGGTAACAATAAAAGTACATTTCCATTTGATAGTCTGGCAAATTTCACTGGATACCATAAGGTGGACTTCCTTGATTTTTACTTAGACATTTGTTTTCTTTTTGCTATGCCCTTTACATGTTACCTTTTTTTTTAATTTTGGAATATTATAGGGGGACAAATATCTTCATTACATGAATTGCTTTTGTACTGCTTGAGTCAAAGTTATAAGTGTGCCCATCACCCAGATAGTAGTACATGTGGTGAGTACATGTGGTGTTTGTTTTTCCATTCTTGTGATACTTCACTTAGGAGAATGGTCTCTAGTTCCATCCATATTATTGCAAAAGGTATTAATTCATGTTTTATGTCCAAGTAGTACTCCATAACACACATATACCACATTTTATTGATCAACTTATGAATTAATGAGCACTTGGGTTGATTCTACTTCTTTGCAATTGTCAATTGTAAGGCAATAAACATTCTAGTGCAAGTGTCTTTTTGATAAAATGACATTTTTCTTCCTTTGGGTGAATACCCAGTACTGGGATTGCTGGATCAGATGGTAGGTCTACTTTTAGTTCTTTGAGGAATCTCCATATTATTTTCCATAGAGGTTGCACTACTTTGCAGTCCTACCAACAGTGTATAAATGTTTGTTTCTCTCCACATCCATGCCAGCATATATTGTTTGGGACTTTTTGATAAAAGCCATTCTCACTGGGTTTATGTGCTGTCTCATTGTGGTTTTGAGTTGCATTTCCCTGATGATTAATGACATTGAGCATTTTTTCATATGTTTATTGGCCATCAGTCTATCTTCTTTTTGTAAAGCTTCTGCTCATGTCTTTTGCCCACTTTTTAATGGGCTTGTTTGATTTTTTTTTTTTTTTGCTGATTTGTGTGAGTTCTTTGTAGATTCTATTTATTAGCCCTTTCTTGGATGTATAGCATGCAAATATTTTCTACTATACTGTAGGTTGCCTATTTGCTCTGTCGATTGTTTCTTGGGATGTGCATAATCTTTTTAATTTCATCAAGTCTCGTTTATTTATTTTTGTTGTTGCTGTGATTGCTTTGGGGGTCTTCTTCATAAATTCTTTGCATAGGCAGATATGTAAAGGAGTTTTTTCTAACCTTTTCTTTTAGAATTCTTATAGTTTCATGTCTTATATTTAAGTCTGTTATCCATCTTGAAATAATACTTTGTGAGTAGTGAGAGATATGGATCTGCAAAGTAGGTATAGATGGGACATATCTTAAAATTATAAAAGCCATACATGACAAACCCACAGCCAACATCATACTGAATGGGGAAAAGTTAAAAGCATTACCACTCAGAACTGGAAAAAGATAAGGATGTCCACTGTCACCACTTCTATTCAACCTAGTGCTAGAATTCCTAGCTAGAGCCATCAGGCAAGAGAAGGAAATTAAGGGCACCCAAGTGGGAAAGAGGAGGTCAAACTATCACTCTTTGCTAATGATATAATGTGTCTAGAAAACCCCAAATATTCCACCAAGAGACTCCTAGAATTGATAAATAAATTCAGCAGAGTCTCAGGCTACAAAATCAATTTACACAAATCAGTAGCATTCCTGTACAGCAACAATAGTCAAACTGAGAATCAAGTCAAAGATGCTGTAGTATCTTTCAAAAAAGCTACAAAGAAAATAAAATACATAGGGATATATTTCACCAAGGAGGTGAAAGTTCTCTACAAAGAGAACTATGAGTTACAGAGTGAGCAATTTTCAGATGATGTAAACAAGTGGAAAAACATATCATGACTATGGATCTGCAGAATCAACATTGCTAAAAATGTCCGTACTACCCAAAGTGATTCAAGATACAACATAATCTTCATCAAAATACCACATCATTTTTCAAAGATCATGTTACTTGTTAAGTCCATATAGTTAACCCTAGTCCAATGCTACAACATTTCACAGGTGACAGTTTTATTATTCCAAACTTAAATCTGGATGTGCAGTCCATCTAGCTGATACATGTGTTACTGCATTGATTGCTAAAGGTATTTTAGATGATCAGGCTGTTGAACTAGGTGCCCCTCCCTACTTCACTACCCCATATACATATCTCTCAAATCTTACACAGTTGGAGGTGATGACCATTGCTGATAGAGGAGGGTCATTCTCTGGTCAGAGGTAGAAAACTAGGGGTGTATATTCAGGGGTTTATTTCCCTGCTCCAACCTTTACATAAGCTCTTGAAGTCAATTACACATGATTGATATTTACTTTGCATTCCATCACTCAATCTCTCCATAGCCTAAGGTCAGGGTAGAGAGCAAGTGGGAGGAAGAAGAAGAAAAGGCTTTGCATAAATATAGAAAATATATTTAGTGAGCCTAGCCTATATATTTTGATATTGAATGAGATATACAGCTAAAAACCACATAAAACTAAGGTATTTTTGAAGAATATCAGGTTTTATTCTAAATATATGGTGTGTTTAATTGTGATTATCAAGTTAAATATTCTGCTTGGGGTTACATCTAAATGCCCAAATGGTGTGACAACTCATGGATCAGTTTGACCAGAAATCAAACCATTGTATGTATATAGACATAGCTTGAACAAAACAATCAAATTACTTAAACTACTTATTAAGCATACTAGGTTATTTTTTTTTATTTCAGTGACTTTAGGAGCTGTGTGACTATATTGGTAAAATTAACAAGGCATTTTGAAACCACATATCATAAATTGACCAGAGTTTTGTGACAGATGCATGTCAGAATTATCTAGTAACTAGTACACAGATAAATAATCCTTTGTGTCAGGTAATTCAATTCATATGAGTGTTTGATCTTTGTCAGCAATTCTGAAAAGGTGTAGAAAAACTAGGCTATATGCTGAATAAATAGAAAGAATTGAAACATTCTTGCTGACCTAGAGGAATTTATTATTTTTAACAAGATATGTAGGAGAAAATATTTATGATCTTGAATTAGGCAAAGATGTTTAGACACAATATCAAAATCTGGTAAATACGATGGGCTTTGAAATCAGAACTGCTCTAGTTTTAGTCTACATTGAACACTTAGAGATTCTGTAATCTTAGGAAAATAATTTCACCTCATCGTTCTCATTCATAAAATGGGGATAGTAGTGACACTTACATCATAGAATTAAGAAATATGATTAAATGTAAATGGCAGAGCACAATGCCTAATACAAAAGAAAGTTCAATAATTCTCAATAACTTTTGAAGGATAGGCACCAGTTCTTCTTTGTAGGTGTGGTAAAATTCGGGTGTGAATCATCTGGTCCAGGACTTTTCTTTTTAGGAAGGTTTTTTTATTGCTGTTTCAATTTCAGTTCTTGTGCAACCTCTGTGTAAAGCAATATGGAGATATCTTAAACAGATACAAGTAGACCTACCATTTGATCCAACAATAACATTTTTGGGCATCTACCCTAAAGAACAAAAGACATTCTATAAAAAAGACATCTGCACTTGAATGTTTATAGCAGCACAATTCACAATTGCAAAGATGTGGAAACAACCCAAGTACCCATGAATACATGAGTGGATTAATAAAATGTGATATATGTATACCATGAAGTACTACTCAGCTATAAGAAACAATGGTGATATAGCACCTCTTGCATTTTCCTGAATAGAACTGGAACCCATTCTATTAAGTGAAGTATATCAAGAATGGAAAAATAAGCACCACATGTACTCACTATCAAATTGGTTTCACTGATCATCACCTAAGAGCACATTTGGGAATAACATTAATCAGGTGTCGGGCAGATGGGGGCAGGGGAGGGCATGGGTGCATACATACATAATGAGTGCGATGTGCATTGTCTGGGGAATGGACACGCTTGAAGCTCTGACTCGGGGGGGTAGGTCAAGGGCAATATATGTAACCTAAACTTTTATACCCCTATAATATGCTGAAATAAAAAAATGAAAATAGAAAAAATAAATTTCAATAATTGTGATGATTATGATGTTTTTGTAGCTTTTGTTTCTAGGTGACTGTGTGATATGACATACTTTTAAACCTTCCAAATCTTGTTCCTTCCAAACTGGGTAGTTCAGAGACACCTCATTTTCACATTGAGAAAATGTAACTTCCTGGGGAACCTTTTACCTTATTATGCCAACACTTTGTTAGAAGGTGTGTAGCATCCCAAATTCAATAGTAGTGGTCAAAACTGCCCTAGCCTACTGGACTCCAAAATTCCAGGGGAGTAGTTTAAGCATCTCCCCATGCACACAATGTTAGCCTTTGGTATTTTCTTGATTTTTTTTTTTTATCCATATGCTTGGTCATAGGAGAATAGATACCACTATGGAGGTTGCAGGCTACATTTTTCTACAGAACATCTATGAAAATTTTGGGGACTGATTTTGACTGCCATTTCTAATTTTTATGATATAGCATAATTTTGTTTTGTTTTGTTTTATATCTAGTCTTTAAACTAATATAATACTTATAAGAAGAGAGACCAATGACTTCCATTTCTCATTGTGAGTGAAAAATTTATATTAGAATAAGCTTACTACTTAAAATAACTGCAGAAGTTAGATAACAATTTAAAGAAATTAATAAAGTCAATTATTCAAAATCATCAGAGAGCAAATAAGGCTGCAAGAACTTGAAAGGCTAAGATCTTGGGGATGAGAAAAAGACACTGAAGTGAGCCTGACAGCCCTGACACTTTTACCTTTAGAGAACTTGCTAATTCATTTCCAGATGAGCATGAACTAGACGCTGAGTAGACAGTGGCAGCTCAAAACTTTAATAGTTCAACAGGGCTTAGGAGACAAAAAATTGAGGATGACTAAGGCAGCCAGAACTTGAAAAGAAAGATCTTAAAGACATTAAGAACTCCTTAGTTGGGTTTGACAGAAGATTAGGCAAAATATAATACAAGGTTAGTGTTCTAGAAAATAGGCTACTACAAAATATTTACACTAAAACATGAAGAGGAAAAAAAATGAAAAAAACACCATAAGAGTGATAGAGACATATGGACATGGTACTAAGAAAAGTAACATATATGTAATTGGAGTGAAAAAAGGAGGACAGCAACAATAGGGTTAAAATGATTCCTGAAGTATGATTCTATATCCATATGCAGATGAGAAATTTTCAAAACTAAAAAATATATCTGTCCACCAAATCAAGAAACACTGTAAACACCAGCAAGAGAAATACAAAGCAAAGCACACCTAGGCACATCTTAGTTAAAACAGAATAAAAAGAGAAATTGTTGAAAACAGCAAAAACCCGCACTATTTTCAAAAGAGCAACAAAAAATAAGACTTATGGCTGACTTGTCTGCTATAATAGTGGAAGTCAGAAATGGAATAACATTTTTAAAGAGAAAAAAAAAAAAAAAACTCCTAAGAATTATATCCAGCAAAAGAAAAAATATTTTTAAAATGAATGTCAAGAAAAGATCTTTAAGACAAAACAAACCGAAATAATTTATTGCTCACAGTATACCATAGGGAATACTAAAGAAAGTTCCTCAGACTATAAAATAATGATATCATACTGAAACATAGAAAACCAGGAAGGAGTGTTGAAGAATACTGAAAGAGATAAAAAAGTGACTTAAAAAATTAATACTTTATAAAAATTAAAATAAGGCTGTGTTGCAGGGTTCACATACGTTTGCATATGCCCACACATATATATGCATGTATACATATAAATAAAATTCATGATAACAAAAGCACAAAAGATTAAGGGTAAATTAAGTTAAGGTTCTCTAAGTTCCTTGCCTTACTGTGACATGATAAATGTACTAATTTTTAGTTTTATGTCAAGGACACATGTAATCGGCCGGGCGCAGTGGTTCACGCCTGTAATCCTAGCACTCTGGGAGGCCGAGGTGGGTGAATTGTTTGAGCTCAGGAGTTCGAGACCAGCCTGAGCAAGAGCGAGACCCCGTCTCTACTAAAAATAGAAAGAAATTATATGGACAGCTAAAAATATATATAGAAAAAATTAGCCGGGCATGGTGGCACATGCCTGTAGTCCCAGATACTCGGGAGGCTGAGGCAGAAGGATCACTTGAACCCAGAAGTTTGAGGTTGCTGTGAGCTAAGCTGACGCCATAGCACTCATTCTAGCCCGGGCAACGGAGTGAGATTCTGTCTCAAAAAAAAAAAAAAAAAAGGACACATGTAATCGCTAGAGTAACCACTAAAAGAATAAACCCAAGAATATAGCTTATAGATAATAGAGAAGAAATATGGATTCATAATAATAATAAACTGATTAACCCAAACAATGGCAAAAAAGAAGAAAACAGGAACAAAGAGGGCAAATAGAAAATAAATAGTTGCCTACAGCCATACAACCCTGAATGCGCCTGATCCCATCTGATGGACAGACCTGGTTAGTACTTGGATGGAAGAAAATAAATAGTGAATGATGTATATAGACCAAATTATACCAGAAATTATATTATATATCAATACAGTATTCTCTTGAAAAGCAGAGATATCAGACTATATAAAAATGCAAACCAAACCCAATAATATATCATGTTTACAGAAGCTTATCTTAAATAGTAGTGCACAAAAATGTTGAAAATAAAAAACGTGAAAAAAATATATACCATGCAAACACTAGCCAGAAGAAAGCTGGACTAGGTACACTCCACAGGAGAAAAAAATAGATTTTAATACAAGAAAGCAAAGATAAACATTTTATAAAAGTAAAAGAGTCACTCCATCAGGAAGGTAAAACAACTATAAATATGATTAATCCTTTCCTGACATGCTCTTTCCTCTCTTGGAAAGTAAAATAAACTTTTGCTTCAAACTTATCATAATCTCTGAGTTGAGAATTCTTTCTCATCCCACGTTATGAGTTCCCACCCTGGCAGGACTCACAAATTCAATTCTGGAAAATCTCTTAAAATAATGCTTTACAATTTCCTCCATTAATTCTTCTGAAGCACCTATTTGGATACATATTGAGCTCTCATTCTTTCTTCTATGTATGTTAACTGTTCTTATTTTTAAATATCTTTTCCCCCTATTTGCTGAATTCTGAGTTAATTCTTCATCTATCCTTCAATTTGTAATTCTATAACTTGTCTTTGCAGCATTTATAACATCGATTATTTTCTAATATCTCTAAATGGTTCTTTTACATGCCCATGTTTTTTAATTTCTGTGTGTTTTTATTTACTATTTCTTCCTCTTTTAAATAAATTTATTCTTCATTTTAAAAAATATAATAAATAAATTTGAATAAACCTAACAACATAGCTTCAAAATCTGTCAAATAAATGTGTGAATTAAAAAGAGAAAGACAAATAGATTTTAACATGTCTCTCAGTAACTGCTAAAAAAGCAGTCTAACAATTAATAAAGATACAGAAGGTTTTAACTATGTGATAAAAAATTGGATGGTACATAAATTCTGTGCCAAACAACTATAAAAATTAACCATATTCGGGGTACTAAGAAAGTATTATCCAATTTTAAAGTATATAAGCCACACAAAACATGTTCATTAAATATAGAAAAATTAAGCTTGAAATCAATAACAAAAAGATAATTATAAAATCCCATTATCACTGTAAATGAAACAATACACTTCTATATAACCCATAGGTCAAACAATTAATTACTTTGGTAATCAGAAAATATTTTGAGCTGAATGAGAGTGCAATTTTGATTAAAATGTGTGCAATGTATCTAAAGCCATATTTGATAGGAGATTTCTGCCCTTTAATGTACATATGAGAAAAATAGATGACAGAAAATCAATAACTTGAGCAAATTAAACATAAATAAAGTAGAAGAAAGAAACAATAAAGAACAAAAATCAATTAGGTATAATTGTACATTAGAGAAAATTAAGATAGTCAAAAAGTTCATCCTTTGGTAAGAGTAATAGAACGGATAGACCCCTAGCAAAATGGATTAAGTAAAATAAAAATAAAAAACAGAATAACAACAAAAATGATAATAGTAATAATGGCATATAACCTATTATGCACTTAAAATATGCCTGGTTCTGTAGTAAACATTTTACTTGCATTATCCCATAGGTTCTCAATACTGGCTGCTCATTACCATCACATAAAAACTTTTATGAAGTGTTCACTTAACATAACTAAATAAAAGGTACCTAGGTGACATTTTAAAATTTTTAATTATTATGGGTAAATAATAGTTGTATATCTTTACAGGATACACGTGATATTTTCATACAGGTATACAATGAGAATTGATCAATTAGGGTAATTGGTATATCTATCACCACAAGCATTTATCATTTTGTGTGTGTGTGTGTGTGTGTGTGTTAGGAACATTCATTCCAATTACACTCTTTTAGTTAAAGCATACCCTAACTTATTGTTCATCATAGTCATTTTGTTGTGCTGTCAAATATTGTGCCTTCTTTCTAACTATCTAACTATATTTTGATACTCTTTAACAATCCCCACTTTATCTGCTGCCCCACCTGCTACCATTCTCAGACTCTGGTAACCATCATTATACTCTCTGTCTCCATAAGATCAATTTTTTTTAGAGTTGTCATATTTTTATTTTTTATTATTTTTTTATTTTGGCATATTACAGGGGTACAAATGTTTAGGTTACGTATATTGCCTTTGCCCCACCTTAATCAGAGCTTCAAGCATGTCCATCTCCGAGACAGTGTGCACTGCACCCATCCCCTCATCCCCCTCGCAATTGGTATTAACTGATCAACACTTACGTGCACATATAGCAAGATCAATTGTTTTTAATACTTAGCTCTCACATATGAGTGAGAACATGTGAGATTTGTCTTTCTGTGTTTGGCTCATTTCTCTTAACATAATGTTCTCCAGTTCCATCCATGTTGTTGCAATTGGCAGGATTTCATTTTCCTTTGTGGCTATATAATATGACATTGTGTGTATATATACTACAATTTTCTTATCCATTCATCCATTTATGGACAGTTAGGTTGATTCCAAATCTTCACTATTGTGAATAGTGCTGCAATAAACATGGAAGTGTTTGAATCTGTACCCAGTAATGGATCACGGGATCATACAGTAGTTATATTTTTAGTCTTCTGACGAAACTCCATACTGTTTTCCATAGTGGTTGCACTAATTTACATTCCCACCAACAGTGTAAAATTGTTCCTCTTCCCCCCACCCTCATCAGAATTCATTATTGCCTGTCTTTTTGATAAAAGTCATTGTGACTGGGTTGAGATGATATCTCATTGTAGTTTTGATTTGCATTCCTCTGATGGCTAATGATGTTGAGCATTTTATTCACATACCTGTTAGTCATTTGTATGTCTTCTTTTAAGAGATGTCTATACAGAACCTTTCCCCATTTTTAAATTAGAGTATTTGACTTTTTCCTATTGAGTTGTTGGAGCTCCTTACATATTAAAGTTATTAGTCTTTTGTCAGATTGGTAGTTTGAAAATAATTTCTCACATTTTGTCAGTTGTCTCTTCAGTTTGTTGATTTCTTTTGCTGTATAAAATCTTTTTAGCTTGATAGGGTCACATTTATCCAATTTTGCTTTGGTTTTCTGTGCTTTGGGGGTATTTCTCAGCATCATTCATTGAAGAGACTGTCTTTTCTTCACTCTATGTTCTCGGCACATTTGTTGAAGATAAGTTCACTATAGGCATGTGGATTCATTTCTGAATTCTCTCTTCTGTTCCATTGGTCTAGGTGTCTGTTTTTATGCCAGTGCCATGTTGTTTCTATTTATAAGCTGTATAGTATAATTTGAAGTCAGATAATGTGATTACTCCAGTTTTGTTGTTTTTGCTCAGGATGGCTTTGTCTATTCTGAGTCTTTTGTTTTTACATATAAATTTTATCAGAGAAAAGTTGGCGGAGTGGAGGTAACCTCTTGGATTCATGCTCCCAGAGAGGAAGGCATAGATCTTGACCTGCCACAATGCGAGTGGATCACTCCCCGGCAAGAACAGCGGTGTGAAGCCACAGAGAATCAGCATGAGACACAAAAAGCAAGAAAAAGATAAGGCGAATGGGAGATAAGATCACCAAAATCTGGAGACTGCGGGACAAACAATAGAGAGTGGAGCGTGGGACAGCTGTGCCCATCTCACCAGCAAGTGAGGTGGGTTCAGTCCCAGAGGAGAGCGTCTTGCTTCCCCACTGACCTCCACACCCACTCAGTCAGAGATCTGCCTGAAGATGGTGCAGAATCACTGTGGGAGACATGGGGCTCTGTCGAGAGGAGACATTAGCGGGAAGCATCTTGGACTCCCGAGCTCTGTGCCAGGACTGTGCTTTGTGGGGGAGGGACTGGTCTAGGCTACCGCTGGAGGCAGTTAGGAGACAGTTAAACTGCCTCTACCACTCAGCGGGTCCAGATTGACAGAGATGAAAACTAATCAGGGGACTCTAACCTGGAAACCACTGCAGACTATTAGACCCGCTCGGCCCCCGGTTCAGGCACCTGCCAACCTCTGAACATTCACCCCCAGTGCTGGTGATCTGCAGGCAGGCAGTCGCCATTTTGGGGGTCCACAGCCTAGCCACTGTGGTGTGATAGGGTGCCAGGCAGCTCCATGGCTGCTTCCCTCCCCTAGTCTGTGGACTGGTGCTAGGAGCTCCACCCTTGTGTGAACTCTGAGTGCTTCCCCAGTCACGAGAGATTAGAGCACGGACCTTGCAAACATTGGGGCAGGGCAGAACATCACCCACGGATCTTCAGCAGCTGGAGCACTGGGCAAATGGAGACATCACCCCCTACCCCTAGCCAGTATCTTTCACGCTGCGGAAAGAGGTAGAAACCACCTCTGGAGAGGGAGAGACAAGAAAAAGACACTTTCTCCCTGCAACCACTGTGAATCTTCACCACAGATCAAAAGTGCACAGCCCAGTGACTAAACTCGTCAAACCAGTTTTAAGGCAAACAATACCCTGGGGCTTGAACCACCAGAAACAACCCCCCAATTATGGTAGAAGAATCCTGAAAAAAACATAAGTGGCTCCCCCTAGTCACAAAAGAAGCAACACACCTAGGCTGAGTCTAGGAACAGAGCACAAAGGGTGCTGCCATCCAGACGAAAGATGAAAGAAGAGAACTAACCATTGATCCAGATGGGAAGGACTCAGTGAAAGAACTCTGGGGGAGTATAAAGAATCAAACGGAAATCACACCCCCAAAGAGGAACACCAGCTCTCTAGCAATGGACAAAAACCAGATTCAGAACAGAAAATTGTCACAGGAAGAATTTCAAACATGTATTGTAAGAAAGCTGAATGATATGCAAGAAAACATGGATAACCAACACAAAGAAACCACAAAAAAAAAATCCAGGACTTGGAAGAAAAATTCACTAAAGAAATCGAAATATTCAAGAAAAATCAAACTGAACTCCTGGAAATGAAGAATTTATTCAGGGAGATACAAAACATGGTGGAAAGCCTCAAGCAGGGTAGATCAAACAGAAGAAAGAATCTCAGAGATCAAAGATCACACTTTCCAATTAAATAAGTCAATCACAGAGATAGAGCAAAGAAATAAGAGAAAAGATAAGAGTATGCAAGAAATGTGGCAATATGTGAAGAAGCCTAACATGAGAGTTATGGGCATTGCTGAGGGTGAAGAAGATAATAAGCAAGGTTTGGATGAGCTATTTGAAGATATAATTGAGGAAAATTCCCCAGGCCTTGCTAAAACTCTAGATATACAGGTTCAAGAAGCTCGAAGGACCCCTGGGAGATTCATTGCAAATAGAAAGACATCACGTCATGCAGTCATCAGACTGAACAAAATATCCACTAAAGAGGACCTTCTTCGAGCTGTAAGGAGAAAGAAACAAGTAACATACACAGGAAAGCACATCCGAATAATGCCAGATTTCTCAACTGAAACCTTACCAGCAAAAAGAGACTGGGGCACCATTCTCACTCTTCTGAAACAGAATAATGCCCAGCCTAGAATCTTGTACCCAGCAAAGCTAAGTTTTGTACATGAAGGAGAAATTAAGACATTCTCACATAAACAAAGACTGAGGGAATTCACCAAGACAAGACCTGCCCTCCAAGAAGTACCCAAAACAGAGTTACACAAGGACAAGCACAAGAAAGACTCATGAATGTAAACTACTCAAGAGCTAAAGATGAAAAGCCAGATACCACAATGGCTCAAGAGAGAAAACATAGCAATGAAGTTCTACCCAACAGGATGAACAGAAATCTGCCTCACTTATCAGTTCTCTCAATAAATGTGAATGGCTTGAATTCCCCACTCAAGAGACATAGGCTGGCCCAATGGATTAAAAAATACAAGCCAAGTATCTGCTGTCTTCAGGAAACTCATCTAACCCACAAAGATGCATTTAGACTGAAAATAAAAGGGTGGAAATTGATATTTCAAGCAAACGGAAGCCAAAAGAAAGTTGGCATGCCGGTTTTAATCTCCCATAACTTAGTTTTTAAATCAACAAAAGTAATTAAAGACAAAGATGGTTACTATATACTGGTGAAGGGTACAATTCAACAAGAAAACATAACTATACTTAATATATATGCACCCAATTTAGGTGCACCCAGATTCATAAAGCAAACCCTAGTTGATCTAACCCAAATGATAAATAACAACACTATAATAGCCGGAGACTTCAACACCCTGCTGACAACACAGGACAGATCCCCCAAACAGAAAATAAACAAAGAAATAATGGACTTAAACAGAATGCTAGAACAAATGGGCCTGACTGACATCTACAGGACATTCTACCCAAAATCCACTGAATATACTTTCTTCTCATCAGCTCATGGGACATTCTCAAAGATTGACCAAATCCTATGACACAAAGTATGGCTTAAAAAATTTAAAAAAATAGAAATTATACCATGCATCTTCTCATATCACAAAGGAATAAAAGTAGAAATTAACCCTAACAGAAATTATCATTCCCGCTCAAAGTCATGGAAGCTAAACAACCTTCTCCTGAATGATTATTGTATAAATGAAGAAATCAAGATGGAAATCAAAAGATTCTTTAAATTAAACAAAAAAGAAGACACAAGTTATTGAAATCTGTGGCACACAGCTAAAGCAGTCTTGAGAGGAAAATTTATTTCCATAAATATCTATGTCTAAAAGACAGAAAACTTACAAATAGACAACATAATGAATAGACTCAAAGAGCTGGAGAAAGAAACAGACCAACCCCAAACCTAGCAGAAGGAGAGAAATTAATAAGATCAAATCAGAACTAAATGAAATGGACAACAAAAAAACCATACAGGAGATTAATAAAACGAAAAGTTTGTTATTTGAAAAGATAAACAAAATTGACACACCTCTGGCTAGGCTAACCAAGAGTAGAAAAGAAAAATATCTAATAACCTCCATCAGGAACATGAAAGGAAAAAGCATAACCAATGCCACAGAGATACAAATTGTCATCTATGAATTATACAAAAACCTTTATGCACACAAGCTGGAAAATGTGGAGGAAATGGACAAATTTTTAGAAACACACAGCCTCTCTAGGCTCAACCAGGAAGAAACAGTATTCCTGAATAGACCAATATCAAGAACTGAAATCAAAAAAGCAATACAAAAACTTTCCCAAAAAGAAAAGCCCTGGACCAGATGGATTCACACCCGAATTTTACCACACCTACAAGGAAGAACTGGTGCCCATCCTACAAAAATTATTCTCCAACATCGAGAAGAATGGAATTCTCCCCAACACATCTTATTAAGCCAACATAACTTTGATACCAAAACCAGGAAAGGATGCAACAAAAAAGGAAAACTACAGACCAATATCCCTTATGAATATAGATGCAAAAATTCTCAATAAAATCCTAGCAAATCAAATCCTAGTGCTTATCAAAAATATAATCCATCATGACCTAGTGGGCTTCATCCCAGAGATGCAGGGATGGTTCAACATATGCAAATCTATAAATGTAATTCACCACATAAATAGAAGCAAAAAAAAGACCATATGATCCTCTCAATAGATGCACAAAAAGTGTTTGACAAAATTCAAAACCCTTTTATGATAAGAACGCTTAACAAAATAGGCATAGACGAGGCCTATCTAAAAATGATACAAGCCATATGTGACAAACCCACAGCAAACATCATACTTAATGGGGAAAAATTGAAAGCATTCCCACTTCGAACTGGAACCAGACAAGGCTTCCCACTGTCCCCATTACTTTTCAACATAGTACTGGAAGTCATTGTGAGAGCTATCAGGCAAGAGAGCAGAATCAAGGGTGTTCAAATAGGGACAGAAGAGATCAAACTCTCGCTCTTTGCTGATGATATGATATTATATCTAGCAAAATCCAAGGATACAACCAAGAGACACCTGGAACTGATAAATGAATTTAGTAGAGTCTCAGGATACAAAATCAATACACACAAATCAGAGGCATTCATGTATGCCAATAATAGTCAAACAGAGAACCGAATGAAGGACTCAATACCCTTCACAATAGCAACAAAGAAAATAAAATACATAGGAATATATTTAACTAATGAGGTAAAGGACCTCTATAGGGAGAACTATGAAACACTGAGGAAGGAAATTGAGAGAAGGTAAACAGGTGGAAAACCATACCATGCTCGTGGATCGGAAGAATTGACATTGTTAAAATGTCTATACTACTCAAAATGGTCTACAGATTCAATGCAATCCCTATTGACTTACCAACATCATTTTTCACAGATATAGAAAAAATAATTTTACACTTTGTATGGAACCAGAGAAGACCCCATTTAGCAAAAGCAATTTTAGGCAATAAGAAAAAAAATGGGAGGTATTAATTTACCAGACTTCAAACTGTACTACAAGGCTGTGGTTATTAAAACTGCTTGGTAATGGCACAAGTGAAGGGACACAGACCAGTGGAACAGAAAAGAAAATCCAGATATAAAACCATCCTCATATAGCTAACTAATCTTTGACAAAGCAGACAAAAACATACTCTGGGGAAAAGAATCCTTATTCAATAAATGGAGCTGGGAAAACTGGATAGACACATGTAGAAGACTGAAACAAGATCTGCACCTTTCACCTGTCACAAAAATCAAATCATGGTGGATAACAGACTTAAACCTAAGGTGTGAAACTATTAGAATTCTAGAAGAAAATATGGGAAAAACTCCTATATACATTGGCCTGGGCAAAGAATTTATGAAGAAGACCCCAAAGGCAATCACAGAAACAAAAAAAATAAATAAATGGGACCTGACCAAATTAAAAAGGTTCTGCACAGCCAAAGAAACTGTCAGGAGAGTAAACAGACAACCTACAGAATGGAAAAAAAATTTCCACATGCTACACATTCGATAAAGTACTGAAAACTAGAATCTATTTAGAACTCAGGAATATCAGCAAGAAAAAAATCAAACAACCATATAAAAATGTGGGCGAAGGACATGAAGAGAAATTTTTCAAAAGAAGATATCAGAATGGCCAACAAACATATGAAAAAATGTTCAACATCTCTAATCATCAGGGAAAGGCAAATCAAAACCACAATGAGATAGCACTCATCTCCAGTGAGGATGGCCTTTATCAAAAAGTCACAAAACAATACATGTTGGCATGGATGCGGAGAGATAGGAACACTCATACACTGCTGGTGGGACTGCAAACTAGTGCAACCCCTGTGGAAAGCAATGTGGAGATACCTCAAACAGATACAAGTAGACCTACCTTTGGTCCAGCAATCACATTATTGGGTATCTACCCAAAAGAATAAAAGACATTCTATAACAAAGACATCTGCACCCGAATATTTATAGCAGCACAATTCACAATTTCAAAGA
>CM052457.1:48994965-49053911 GCA_028533085.1 Varecia variegata
AACAACAAAAATAAATAAATGGGACTTGATTAAATTAAAAAGCTTCTGCACAGCCAAAGAAACAATCACGAGAATTAACAGACAACCCACAGAATGGGAAAAAATTTTCGCATACTACACATCAGATAAAGGACTGATAACAAGAATAAAAGCCATTTAAATGAGCACCATGATTTCTCTCAAGCTCAGAGTACCGAGGTATATGGTGTTGAAGGGCAGAGTTTTCCTCCTTAATAACAATTTCAAAGTTAGGAATGTTTTCCAAACATCCCTAGTTGGCTGCTAGTTTCCTATAATGGCTAACATTCATTTGACATCTACTATGTGTCAGATTACTTTTCTCTCAATTCAGTCTCAAAACTCCTTCAAGAGGCAGATATTATTACTATCCTTATTTTATAGATAAGAAACTTAGTATATAAGAGGCTAAATGATTTACCCAAGGTTACCTAAGAGTAAAGACAAATTAGTTTCCAGTTGAACGTAAGATGAAATGGTTAGGCTACATAGCTTCTCAAATAATGATAATAATAGCTAAACTTAAAATTTTCCAAGTACTCATTTGCAAGGCACTCTGAGAACTGCTTTACATGCATGGTCTCATCTGCCTCACACAAACAATAGTGTGAGCTCAGTACTGTTATTATCATCAGTTTTTACTAATGCAAAAAAGAAAACCCTGAATTTTAATGTGATTAAATAACCTATCCAAATTCACCCAAATAACTTGTGCATCCTCCTGCCATGTCATTTACCCCCTCTTTTGCTAACCTCACGTTACAATGACCTTCTTTGAGATCCACCAAAAACAGCCACTTCTTTCCCAATTTAAGACTTTATACGCACTCTCCTATGCCTGTAATGCTTTTCCTGCCTACTTTGCTTAGATTACTTCTACTCATTTTTCAAGTCAGAGCTTAAACATTTTCTTAGAGATTCCTTTCCTCGACTGAAACCCTAACTCTCAGCTCTAACTCATCACCACTATTTTACTCTCATAATCACAGACAAGGTATTTTTCTTCAAAAGTCTTAAAACAACTTGAAAAGTAGTAATTTGCATTAATTGGGTGATTCTTTGTTAAATGTCTGTCTTCTCAATTGGATAATAAGCTCCATGATTGTGGGTACCAGATTTTTTTACTTATTGTCCTATATCTAGTGCCTGGCATATAGATGGCATGCAGAAAACACATGTCAAATGAATAAATAAAACCAGGCCTTAAACCTTAGATTCTAAATTTCTTGGCATGCACTCTCAATTACTACTTAACTAATACCTGTTTGGAAATTATCTATTTTCTCAGCCTAAGATTACTTCTCAAGATACTGGGTCCCGTACTTTTTTTCTATTAGGTAAAGTAAGATTTAGTTTCGTTTTTCTTAGATATCCCATTTACAAACAGCCAAGGAAGTCCTGTCATTCTACTTTAGCAGAATTTGGTTGGGTAAATAATCTGTTTTCCTCAATGTGTCATTTGTGGTTTGTATACTTTAAACATTCCCTTATTAGCACTCATCTTTCTAGATGAAAGAATCCTAATCTTTTCAATTTGTCCTCTCTGCTTAAGGTCACTTCTTAATTCTTCTGTTCCTTTGATCCTTTGTTAATGTTATTTTATTTTGGATGATCTTAATAAATGAAGCAAATAATTACATTGGCATTTTAATAGATAATATCAACAGTAGAATCATTATATAATAGCGAACAACTAACACAAAATAAAACAGACAAAAATACACTTTGACCAGAAAGTTAATGTTGATGTGGGAGATATGTATAGCCTTGGTTAGAGTTCCTTTCAGAGTGGTGCTATATCAATTATCAAAATACCTCTTTTTTTTCTTTTATCCAATTGTTAGATCATATCTCTGTGATCCACCATTTTCAGCATTTAATATAGTTCAGATTTCATCAACAAACCCTTCATTGCTTCCAAAAGCTTCTTATTCCACTGTCCAAAAAGCTGTTTATTAATAATAACTTATAAAGGACATATAAGCATTATCCACTAAGAACAAGACCATTTGGGTCATCACATTCTAAAAAAATGAAAGGTCAATTTAGTTAGAATTATTGTTTCCTGGTGTTTCAAAGAAAATGTTGAAACTAAGATGACATTGACAAATTGCCACTATTTGTTTAAACTGTGTAATGCAACCTACCACTAGTTCTACAATCTGCATTTTTGAAGCAGTTGATCTGAACAGCTAATGCAAACAAATTAGTCTCCTGGGTACTAGCTGTATTCTATAGGCAATTAAATATCATAAGCCTACATTATTTGATACATAAACTCTACTATCTAAAACATTTTATTAAATGTGAATGATAAATTGCAACATACTTGTCTTTGTTAAAATGGGTGACAATCATTTCTATGAACTACATGCTCACAATATATTTAGATTCAAACAAGAAAAAAATGTGTAATTATAATAATGCCTCCCTCAGACACTAATCAAAATCCTTTTCACCATCTCAAAAGAGTTTCCTTTGGAGGTTCAAATTTGAGTCCTGATCTCCATTGTAATATTTTTCATCTTCTTGGTTACTACATTGTAAGTGAAGAAAATTTAATTATAAGAAGAAAATCAGTAATCTGAAAAAAAGGAATCTGTGGATTACAACCATTCTTTACTTGTAAGGTTTATCTAAAACTGGGACAAAGGGCATTCCTGCATAGTGCACTAAAATGACTAAAATCAATCTACGTGTATATATTTTTCTTTCCTAAATATCAAAAGGTCAATTACCAAGCAGTAACTTGTCTGCTGAAAGGTTAGTTCTATTCAGTTATTCGGTTGATCTCAACAATCAATCCTAGCTATATCTGCCTGCTCAGTGATCAACCTACAAATGATTAATCAAAATGATAATGATGACACAACATGAAAATCAATTTCTCAAAGGCTCAGGTTTCAAAATACTTTACATAACTATAGCTCATCTATAGAATATGTGTTTAACAATGCCGTTAAAGCCTCTAGAGGTATAGTTTATGAGAGGGGAAAAAGTACTGTAGGAAAAAATAAGGAAAGTTTATTATCTACACAAATTCAGCCATATGAAGAAACATGCTAGTTGAGAATGTTTTTGTTCTTGACAGTATGCTTTTTGCTGCAGAATACAATGTAATGTTGATAAATAGAAATGTTCTTTATTTATTTGAATAGAAATTGTTGTATCTTGGTATAATTTCTTCTGTTGAAATGATGTTCAATTGTGTTTTTCAGTAGGCTTGTATGCTATAGGATTTTATTGCTACTTTCCTCCATAATAATTCAAATTTGCTATAACAATTTAATTTAGTATAATTATTAAATACCTATGACATACAAATATCATATTAGAAGGGATAAGGGAGGGAAACTTCACTATTTCTACCCTGCAAGAACTTACAAGCAAGTGAGAGATGGAAATGTGTATTCACATACGCATATATACAATTTTAATGCACGTATATCTTAAAATAATAAATACTCATAACTTTTTATTACTAACTGCTAGTAGCTTATTATACATCAAATATATTGCCAAGCTTTTTACTTGCATTTTCTCATTTTATCCTCATAACTACCCCATGAATAGATTTCTAATTTTAATCCTCATTTTATATAAGAACCTAAGGCAGAAAAAAGTTATATACAAATTTGATTATACACTATGATCATAAAAGCAAGGTGGGAATTACTTACGATTCAAGTGTCTGAAAATTGTCTATTTTTCAGTTTTGAGAAGAGCCTTGAAAAAACATTTGGATTACTCTACAGGAGGACATTATGAGCATGGACATTCAAAGAAAAAAAAACAATTTTACAAAGTTCCTAAGCCAAGAAAGTTCCTAGTCTGTATATAGAATTACAAATGTAAATAGAATATAGTAGCTGCAAGTGCGGGCTCTGGATTCAAAACCCTGTTACTATCTATGTGATATTGTGCAAATTACTTAACTTTTCTCTCTGTCATTTGACTCATACATAAAATGGAACTGATAATTGATAAATGTATGTTTCATATATGGTCTTTGTGAGGACTAGATGAGATAATTCATATAAAATTGTTAGACTAGGGCCTGGCATACATAATAGAGATGAGTATCCCGAAGGTGTTGGCATAATAATATAGCATAATGTTATTAAACCTCAACAGCATATCTTCTATTTTACTTCAACCAGTGCCTAGCACAGAGCTGGTACAGATGACATTGACCTCTTTTCCCTTTGGACTCCTATTACTTTAGGTTTTTATATAAGATATACAATAAATTCTTAGTTTGTTCATGGTCACTCCGTTCAAAAGTAGTTTCTCCTCTTTCAACTCCTAGCAATTATTTAGACCATTTTTAGGGTTATTTTACTATCACTTTTTTTTTTACTATTATTACTATTCTATTACCTTTTTTTACACATCCAGGACTTATTATTCCCAAGAGACATCAAATTCTTCAAGGGCAGAAAACGTGTACTATATAATAACTATGTATTTGCTCCGGCACCCAACATGTTATGAAGTCACTGTTATTTCTTAAGCAATCTAGTTTCACATGGGCCAATTATACAATTTATTGAGAATGTTTTGTTGGTCTTATAATAACAATAGTTCCCATTGATCCAGCACTAACTATGTACACATCAGGCACTATGTTTTATTCATTTATCACTCATTTTTACAACAATCTTGCCCAAAATTATGGAGATCTAGATGAGCATAATGGGTGGATAAATTGGAATAAACTTTAGTTATGAAAACAATAATTGTAATGGAAAAAATAAATATCTGAAATCAAGCAAGTTTACATTATTTCTTCCTTAAACCTAGTGGATAATTTCACCCTATAACTCTTATTTTGTGCTTCTTAACATCTTTGTATCTCAATAAAGGAATCTGGAGAATTTTGATAGTCTTATATGGCCAAATTTCCTAAATGATGACACAGTTTCAGATGTTTGGAAGAGACTCTTTTGGGCAGGGGAAAATATGCCAGGCCTAGAACCCAACAAACTTGAAATCATATCTTGTAAGCAGCCACTTTTCTGTTAATTTGAAAGATCATCCCTTTTTCTCCTCTTCTCTGGACCAGCATTTCCTTCCTTTGGTAACTTTTCCATGCTTTTCTTTGCTGTCCTACAACACTGCCTTCCCAACTCTGAGATTTTCTCCTTATTTATTTCCTTTTACTTTTGTTCCTGTCACCAATAACCCTTCTCCATCCTCCAGCCAGTCTACTTATTTTTCAAATGTCATTTCTTTCTGCACATTTGCCATGAGAATAAAATCTCTTCTATCTCCTGTTTTTTTTTATTTTTTAACTGTGGCCCTTACAAACAATACCACAGTTTAGTTGTTGAATTTTATTTCACTGGTGTTCTACATCCTGCATAAAAATTTTCTTTCATGATTACTTCATATGAAAGTTCACTCAGTGATGAGGTCTTACTTAGTAAATTAAATGAGTGGTACATCCTTAATGGCAGTATAAGGACCTGTAAAATTATACTTCTCCACAAAAACAATGAGAACACGTACAAAATTTGTCAAATCAACAATTCAAAAACTCATAAAATAAAGCAAAGTCTTGGAAAAGTCTGAGGAACATTTACTCAAGAAAAACTACAACTGCAAAGATGTGGAAACAGCCCAAATGTCCATCAATACATTAGTGGATTAATAAAATGTGGTATATGTATACCATGGAATACTACTCAACTACAAAAACAATGATGATCTAGCACCCCCCCCCCTTTTTTTTTTTTTTTGGAGACAGAGTCTCGCTTTGTTGCCTGGGCTAGAGTGAGTGCCGTGGCATCAGCCTAGCTCACAGCAACCTCAAACTCCTGGGCTTAAGTGATCCTACTGCCTCAACCTCCCGGGTAGCTGGGACTACAGGCATGCGCCACCATGCCTGGCTAATTTTTTTCCATATATATTTTAGTTGGCCAGATAATTTCTTTCTATTTTTAGTGGAGACGGGGTCTCGTTCTTGCTCAGGCTGGTCTTGAACTCCTGAGCTCAAACGATCCGCCCACCTCGGCCTCCCAGAGTGCTGGGATTACAGACGTGAGCCACCGTGCCCGGCCTTAGCACCTCTTATGTTATCCTGGATAGAGATTGAGCACATCCTTCGAAGTGAGGTATCACAAGGATGGAAAAACATGCACCACATGTACTTACCATAAAATTGGTACTAATTAATCAACACTAAAGTGCTCACACTGTAGTAATACTCTTTGGGTGCTGGTCAGGTAGGGGGTTGGGGGTGGGAGCTGGAGGGAGTTGGGGGGTAAACCCACAGCTAATGGAAATGGGACACACTGTATGGGGGAAGGACATGCTTGTAGCCCTGGCTTGGGTGAGGCAAATGCATTTCATGTAACCAAAATGTTTGTACCCCCATAATATCGTGAATTAAAAAAAATAAGTAAAATAAAATTAGTTAAAACACTTAAAAAAAGAAAAACTACTGAATGTCAGTAATAATAGCACATATGTAGTTTTTTAAATTTCCCTAATCTAATATCTCCCCCTTAGCTCCAAGGTAGTCTTAAAAACCAGTAGTCTTCCAAGCATGATTATTGTAAAATCAAGCCACCTAGAAACCACCAAAGAGGAATAAATCAGAATTGGAACTCCCCAGAAAGTCCCATCCCCAGACCATTGTCATTATTTGATCTATCTTGAAGGTCCCTAGAAAAACTCTACTCAGGGGGCTTATAATTATTAATATTTGACCTGAATCAGACTTAGTAAGGGAATTCCTATTCCCAGGGTGTTTTTTTTTAATCAGCAGCAATTATTTATCATTGCAGCTGCCAGAGGCAGTAATACCAGTGGAGATAAACAAGATATTGCAAGGAAAAAAATGTAGATCTAGGGAATGATATATTTGTAGGAGTTTTTGAAAAGCTCTGACATAATTCTGAGAATCTAGAAAGTCATACACATGTGGAGGGCTGTGTGCATACCTGGAAAATCCCTGATAAGGCTCTAATCTCTCATCTCTGATTGACTTCAAGGCCCTATACAAAGAGAAAGCAAAGGCAAAATCAGTGCAGTGTTATCTATCCTCTACGTATTGAATGTATGTCCAATATACACAATGTCCTTTGATAAGGACTTATTAATTAATTAACAGAAGACTTATTAATTCAAGGCATTAGGAAGTCTCTATCCAATCATTAGATAACCACTAAACTAACCAAGCACAGAATTCTGTCACTGAACAAACAATAGCAACAACAATGACACCAATTAAATACCAATTATGGCAACCCCTGATGGGGGAAGTCTGATTTCCAAAGTTGCTACATTATCCTATTTTAAATGTAAACTTTTAAAAACAAGTTACAAAACATTAAAAAAAACAGGAAAAAAAGCAGTCAATAGAAATTATCTCTTAGGTAGACTATATGTTAGATTTATTAGAAAAACATTTTCAAGCAGCTGTTATAAACATGTTAAAATACTAGAAGAAACATGATGAAAGAATTAAAGACAGATAGGAAAACAATGTCTCACCAAATGGGGAATTCACTAATATGGTAGATATTATTTGAAAAAATACAACCAAATAGAAATTTCTGGAGTTGCAAATATAATAACTGAAATGTAAAATTCCCTAGAAGGGATCAAAAGTACATTTGAACTGTTTTAATGAAAAAAAAATCTGTGAAATTGGAAATAAGTCAATTGAGGTTACTCATTCTAAGGAACATAAGGAACAAAAAATGAAGAAAAACAAACATATCATCAGCAACTTGTGGGACAACAAAAATATTGCAAAACATGCTTAGTAAGAGTCCCAGAAGGAGAGGATATAAAGGGTCAGTAAGAATATTTAAAGAAAAAATAACTGAAAACTTCAAAATTTGATAAAAATCATTAATCTACACAGCCAAGAAGTTTAGTAACTTCCAAGTAGAATAAATCTATATGTAGACACATCATAATCAAACTGTCAAAAACCAAAGACAAATATGGAATCTTGAAAGCAGCAAGAGAGAAGAAACTCATCTCATACAAGGGCTCCTTAATAAGATCAATAGTTGATTTCTCAACAGAAACCATATAGTCCACAAGACAGTTGACAATTTAAAGTTCTGAAAGGAAAAGACTGTCAATTGGCAAAACTATTCTTCAAAAATGAGGGATAGATTAAGACAAACTTAGGTAAGCACAAAAAGGCAGTAATGTAGTAATAGAGGAATAAAAAATAAGTAAGATATACAGAATATAAATAGCAAAACAGCAAAGGTAATTCCTACCTGAACTATAACTGCATTAAAAGTAAATGGTTTAAACACTCCAATCAAAAGACAGACACGGCAGAATGGATTAAAAAATATTATTCAACCATATGTTTTCTGCCATAGATGCAATTTAGATTCAAAGAAACAAATAGATTAAAAGTAAAAGCATGAAAAAAATACCATGCAAATAATAACAAAAGAGAGCTGGAGTGGCTATTCCAATAGAAGATAAAATAGACTTTATGCAAAAATTGTTACTACAGATGAAAAAGACGATTTTATAATGACAAAAGGGTCAATTCATCAGAAAGACATACAATTATAAATATATATACACTTAAATATATGAAACAAAAAGTATCACAATTGAAGGGAGAAATAAACAATTCACCAAAAATAGTAGGAAACTTCAATACCCTACATTCAATAATGGATAGAATAACCAGGCAGAAAATTAAGAAGGAAATAGAAGACTTGAATTAGTAAATTAATTTAATAGATTACATTCCAGATAAAATTTTTAAAGTTTTACAAGGATTTAAGCAAAGGAATTGATTCAAATTATATGTATTTCAGACAATGGCACAAATAATATAAGGGAGAGATGTCTTTCACTCCAAGATTTGGCAAATTTTAGACAATTTTCTAGTGTTCTCTTCTTCTAGTCCTCTATAATAGTCTGCTATAGACAAACTTGACAACTTTCTCTTCCCCAAACCAACCCTTAAGTATAATGTTAGGTTTGTTCCAGGTGGGAACCCTAAAAGTATGCATAGGCTGGAATGCGGTTAATGGAAAACTTATGTTTGTAAAACAAACTCTGCAGGAGTCTGGAGAGTTCGGAGGTTATAAATCTAACAGACACCTGCAGATGCTGATATTCCTATCCTCCCTGATAAAGACAAAGCTACGCCCCTCCCTAATCTATACAGGATGAAGCCAACCCAGGGGTCACAGAAATTGTTTTTTTTTTTTTTTTTTTTAATTATTACAGCAGCTGTTCTGGCCCAGGTACTCACTCCCCCTGGGAGAAACCCTCTATAAAACCCAAGGTTTTCCCTTCCCTTGACCTCCACCCATCTGCATCCAGATGGTCAAAATAAAACAGCATTTGGCTACATGAGGCGTGTGTGTCTCCCTCTCAGCTCTGGACCTAACATTTGGTGCCAAAATCCAGGAAGGGCACACTGGGTGGACATG
The DNA here is from genome assembly GCA_028533085.1 of Varecia variegata. Classification (NCBI taxonomy): domain Eukaryota; kingdom Metazoa; phylum Chordata; class Mammalia; order Primates; family Lemuridae; genus Varecia; species Varecia variegata. The sequence goes on from CM052457.1 coordinate 49,004,415, forward strand.
ACTTCTGGTACTCTAGCAGGCAAGGCTTGCAACTCGGGAAGCAGTAGGCGGCAGCAGCTCCACCTGGGCTAACTCCTGAATCCTACCTTCCTCTGAGTCCCTGGGTCACCCATAAGCTTTCCATGGATCTTTGACTAAATTGAGAGAGACCACTCAGTCTCCTTGGTTGATTATGTCCCCTGGAGCCATGAACCTTCCCTGTCTCTGATGAGGTGGCTGGGAGAAGTCCTGAGCTGTGCAGGGGTCCTTCTCTAACTTGTCTCTGATCCTGGAGTGTAGGCAGAGCATTCTAGCTTGTCCAAGGTAAAGTTATCATCCACCTGGACCCTCCTGAACCAAGCTGAGAGGCAGACACCAGACAGGAACTCGGATCTTCCTTTCTGACCTCCAAAATCCACACCCTGAGATATCTTGTTCCTGGTGAGTGGGGAGCCCACAACCTCATTCTCATTTCCTGATCCCTTTCATTCTTGGTTTACTCACCTCCACTCAAAAAGTCCTACTGGTAAGCCAGAGCACTCTCGGCTGCTGGGGCCTTCATTGGACACAGGGAAACCTGTTCCAACTCATCTCATGCTCATCACTTGTTTTCCATTCCCATGCCATTCCTTCATTCTATGGAAGCCTAAAATTGAGTTGAATTGGCCCCATGTGACCCCTACTTTTTCCATTAACATAGAAAACTCTCAGTCTACTCCTCCTAAAACTACCCCTCTGGGGTGCCTCCTCTGAAGTCTCAAAACACTAGGTTTCACTACAATTTCTGTCACCACAATGGCAAATGGTTTGAGATTCCCTATGTCCAAGCCTTTTTACCCTCCATTCTCACTCTGTATGAGCTGTAATCCAGCTCAAATATTCCTACTACACTCCTAACACTTCCAATCTCAGCCCTCCCCCATACAGATCTCCCCAACCTGACCTCCTTCAGCCAAACTGCCAACCTGCCCCCTGTCCTCTTCCCAGGCCCCTTACTACCTGTTCTCATTCTGCTGAAGTACCGGGACATACGGACTCTACCACAAGTGGTTTATACCTACTCAGAGAGGTGGCTGGGATGGAAGGCATCATGCAAGTGCATGTCCCTTTTATTTAACCCAATCTCATGATCTGACCTGGCATGATGTCTACATTATTCTTTCTTCTACTCTGTCCCCTGAGGAGAAGGAGAGGATTTGGTTTAATGCCCAGGCACATGGCAATAAAATCTATAGATGTATCCCTGCCCAGCCAGTAGGGGAGAGTCGCCATCTCTAGAACAGACCCATTATGGGAATATCAAGTAGAAATTCCTGAGGGAACTTTACTTAACAACATACATTTTATCTCCCGGTCTGCATCTGACATCAGGCACAAGCTTCAATTAGACGAAGGCCCTCAAATCCAACAAAAGGATCTCTCCTAAACCTGCCCTTTAAGGTCTTTAATAACCAAGATGGGGAGAGGTGAAGGAAAAGAGAGTGGGACTGACAACAGCCCCCAAAACAGAAAAAAGCTTTTCAAATCATGGCTGCTCTGTAAAGGAGATTTTCCAGAGAGTCACTCAAAAGGGCCTCAGGCAAGTAGATGACAAGGCCACACCCGTCTATGGGAACTGAGCCCTGCCTCCACTACGACTCTGGGTCCCTAAAATAAAAATGCCCCAGAAAATGGGCTCTGCCAGTACCGTGCCTCTGGACCCTCTGAAACTACTTCAGTCTTATGGGCACATCAGGCTTTGGAACAAACTGAACTTCTACACACCGGGCTGGCTGAGCCTTAGGTAACTTTCTAGCATAGGTAAAACCACTGGAGCCACATACTCCACTCTCCCTGAATTTTCAGGGCCTCTATTTCCCTCTCCTACCTCCATCATCAGAGTAAAATGTAAAATACAACCCCCCTGTGTATTTTACAGCTTCTCTGTCCGCTGGGAGATAAAGTATTTGCCCACCCCTTTTGTGCGTCCCAATTACCCCCACTAGGAAAAGATCTTATGGATTCCTTCCTCTGACTTATGGAAAAAGCTTAACTTAAACTTTACATGAAACTTTTTCCTTGGTATGCTCTGAGCTTTCAAGCTATAGAACTTTCGGCCCTACTTCACCTAAAATTGTCTATATGTCTATATGTTTCTGTGACCATGTATGTCATGTATATGTAATGTTTCACTACCAAAATATATAAAAGAGCTCTAATTAATTGGATTAAAGAAAAAGTAAGTGCTTACATCAAAAATTTCATAAAAAACAAAATAGAAAGTAACTTGTCAGTAAGAGAAAGAGATGTAAAGAGGCAATAAGTGTGGAAATATATTTTTGGTAAGAAAGGATCTTGTATGAAATATTTTTGTCCTAAAATGACTGGTTATTTAGGAAATGGAAAAGTTAGGACAAAACAGAAAGTTTTAGACATGTTTGGTAGATGGTCTGTGCAGGTTGGAATAAAGTTTACAAAGGGAATTTATGAAGGAATTTAGTATGTGATAAAACAAAGTTTTCCTAAAATATTAATTTGCTTTTATGAATATCTGCCCCAAGGCTGTGTGAAATTCCTAAAGCTCTAGTAAGCCTTCATATATAGTATCAATAATAATTACATATACTAAACTATGTCACAAAATTAACCAAATCTCCTTTGTATCTGTAACCATGACTATTGCAAAATCTTTACCATCCACGGATGGTTGTTGTTTTGCACTAATTTTTCTTAAACAACAGTTTATAATCAACTACTGTCCAAGATTTCCTTCTTTGGAAAATGTCATGGAAAGAACTAAAATTTTTATGACTTTTTTTTATTTCAGTGTATTTTATGGGTAAAAATGTTTAGGTTACATATATTGCCCTTGCCCTCCCACCCCAGTCAGAGCTTCAAGCATGTCCATCCCCCAGACAGTGCACATCGCACTCATTATGTATGTATATACCCATCCCCTCCTTCCCGCTCCCATCTGCCCGACGCCTGATAAATGTCATTACTATATGTGCACTTAGGTGTTGATCAGTGAAACCAATTAGATGGTGAGTACATGTGGTAAAATTTTTATTACTTTTTATTTAAAACATTAATTATCTTACTTTGCTTTCTAAAACCATTGAAGTAGTATTAAGTAAATAACAAAGTTATCTCCAGGATTTAAACTGTCAAATTCCACCTGGCCTAAACCTTATTCATCTTCTCTAGGCCTAAGGGCTATTGCAAAAGACACAGGTGCATAAAAATGTAAAAACCAATTTCAACAGATAAAGAGTAATAAGTTCAGTTTGGTTTCCTTGTCTTTCTCCACCACCCCCACCTAATGCCTACCCGCCAGTGATGAAACTCACTGGGCCACTTCCTAAAGGGACCACAGCACTTACAACCTAGAGACTAGATTTTACTCAAAGATTTCCCGGGACAAACTGTGTCTCCTTCAACTTTCAAATAATTCTCTTACTGCTTCCATCACTACAGCTAAACTTCTGGGATTCCCGTCCAAGAGTCATCTCTCCAGACTCAAACCTATGGATGCTTCAGAACCTGCTTGCATCCATGGTGAACTCCCTAAAAATCCAGCCCATCATGTATAAGCAGGCTCCAATAATATGCTTTGGTATGTATAGCTCCTTATTGTGCTTTGCCTCCTCTTTATACTTTTCGTGTCACCCTATGAATGCTGCCACAGCCCAGCTTACATATCAGGCCAGTCAGTCCCTTGTCCATGCTGGAAGCCCTAATAATAATAACTTTATTTTCCATACCCCCCACCGTGGGCACTCTGTAACATCTCTATCTGCCTACAGTCCAAGAAACCTCTCTACCTTAACTGTAAACTCTTCTCACCTTGTGTAATCTTAAGTTTCTTGGCTAATGATCTCATTTCTAGACCCTATACATTCTAGTAACATTCATACAGAACCAAATTCAGGCCTTACCTATTTCTCTCCAGTGAGATCCCTATCCTGCCTCTATTTTAACTTCAAGACCATCCATTTTCAATCCCCTCCCTTTTAATAAATGAACTCCATAAAAAGATCTCTTTGCTCCTCCTCAGCAGGAAGTAGCCTATTTTCTTCGCCTATTTTCCCAACGTCTGAGTTCATTTTACATAAAAATTTAATTTTAGCAGCAAAAAGGGGGAAATGTTAGGGCGGCCTCGAATCTTCCAGTTTCCTATTAACAGCTAAAAATCAATTCTGAGCTCTCCCTACTCTTTGCTATCTCTCTCCCAAACTAGCAGGCAACCTGCAGGGATTCTGTTTTCCCAAACACCTGAAAGAGTCCAGAAAAGAAATGTAAATGTTTCTTTTTACACTTCCCTAACTCACAGCATTTAGAATTTTTTTTACAGCCTTAAAATGTTCCTGAGAAGCTCCTGGACAGACTGCAAGGGGGTAAACTCTAGGCTTTTGTTTCCTGCCCAAAACCATATCTCAGGGACAAAGATCACATTCCCTGCAATGGATGGGCCTGACTACATTTCAGAGATAACCAAATCTCCGGAAACAGAGAAAAACAGAAAATGCAGTCAAAAAGACAATGCTCACTTCCCAATCTTTTTAATTTTTACCCTTTTCCTTACCCTCCTTTTCTTGTATGTATATAATAAAAAAGGTGGAATGTTAGGTTTGTTCCAGGTGGGAACCTGAAAAGTATGTATAGGATGGAATGTCGTTAATGGAAAACTTAGGCTGCAAAACAATAGCCACAGGAGTCTGAAGAGTTTGGAGTTTATAAATCTAACAGACAGCAGCAGACACCAGCATTCCTATGCCCCCTGATAAAGACAAAGCTACCCCCTCCCTAATCTCTTCAGGATGAGACCAACCCAGGGGTCCCAGAAATTGGTTGTTTAAAAAAATATTTATTACAGTGGCTGTTCTGGCCCAGAGGCTGAAAATAAAACAGCATTTTGCTACACATGAGGCGTGTGTCTGCCTCTTGGCTCTGGACCTAACAGACAGTATATTGGTTTATACTGAACCCAATGCTTGAACTGACTTCCTGTCCATAAACACCTGTGGAAATAATAGCCATTCTTTCAGGTGCTTCTCAACAGCTCTCTCATGCAAGAGCCTCACTTAAGTGTTCAAACAATACTGTCATGGAATCAAAGGTTTGTTGTGAAGTTTGGAGGTCAAACTTTTCCTTTTCTTTGTAAAACATTTAAGTTTTATTCTCTTGAGTTACTTTTAGTTCTTATTCTCATCATACTAAATCATATATGGAGGCTTCTCACCTTAAAGTGGGGTTATGTACCCATAAATCCATTGTAAGTTGAAAATATCACAAAATAAAGTACATTTTTGACTTATATTTGCAAATAACAATGTGTTTATCTGGGTGTAATCCCAATGTAAGTTGAGAAGCAGGGTGAAGTGCATCATTTTTGCACCATCATGAAATCAAAAAATTATAAGTAGAACCATCATAATTTGAGGAATGTCTGTACTTCTAAGTGTTTGAGAAATGTGCCTTTCTTATTTATGCATCTGACACAACACTAACCTGGTTCCTTGAACTTAACAGACACCAAATAAACACTGCTAAAAAGGAGGAAGTGAGTAATTAAATTAATTAATGTGAACATTGTACACTGGAAAAGCAAGAGATTGTAAAAAGAGAGAACAGTGTGGTGGCTAGTGAAGTTGTACCATATAATGAAAAACATGAAGTACAATTTAAGATAGTTTCTTTGATTGTGTTCCTTATGCATCTATCAAACTGTATCCTGTAGCAGAATTTCACCAGTTATATAAATTTAAAAATACCATTATTATTATTGCTATTAACAGTGATTATGCAATGCCTTATAAACTCTTGCAAAATACACTGTTGGGCTAGGCCTTAACAAATCTGCATTTCATTGTCAAACAGGAGAGCATAAAGTTTAAGTAGATTTATAAAGAAGCAAATCTACATTAACTTGAATGGTAACATTTGAGGTGCTTTAAATGAGCATTTAATTAAAATTTAGTCAAGTGATAATATGGTAATTAAATACCCATTGTTTGCAGTAGACTGCTTATTGAATTTGACAATCACATCAAAGACAGAGATATGGTTGTCATGAGCTTCCCTCCTGCATGGAAATCAGGATATATAAAGAAAGGCATGATTCATTTTAAAAGCAACACTAGGGTTGTGACCCAAGCTAATTCAATCTGCTGTATTCTGTTCACAAGGCAAATATCATTCTCTATTTCTGTGTTGCAAATGGAACTACTCTATCCCAGGTATTTGCAACTTCCTTATAGTTCTTGTTTTATTAAGGATCTTCAGAATATCTGAAAACTTAAAACATACCATGTAATTGTATATCCTCACTACTCTAAACACTGGGACTTAATTGGAATAAATAGAACATCTATAAAATTTGATGTCTGCAACACATGTACTCACCAGCAAATTGGTTTCCCTGATCATCACCTAAGTGCACATTTGGGAATAACACCAATTGGGTATCGGACAGAGGTGGAGGGTGGGGGGAGGGGATGGGTGTATACCTACATTATGAGTGTCATGTGCACTGCCTGGGGGGTGGACACGCTTGAAGCTCTGACTTGGGGGGATGGGGGGGGCATGGGCAATATATATAGCCTGAATTTTTGTACCCCCATTATAAGCTGAAATAAAAAAAAATTTGATGTCTGAGCCCTTGTTTCCCTTTTTTGTCCTTTATCCTCAGCTCCATTACTTTCTCAGCACATCTCAATTCAGTGGTCAGCATCGTTAATTATTTCTTTCTCTTCTCTTCCAGCCATATTCCTGCTTAGCACCTTCATTTATATTAAGATTCAAAGGAGTTGATAAATGTGATTTACATTTGAATTGGGATCCTCTTAAACTAAAAGATAAAATGTTTTTGGTAGCATTTCTGACATCAGTAAATGAAAGTAGTCAGAAATTGGACATTGGTGGACTCATTGTTCCCCTCAAAATCACAGTAATTATGTTGCTCTTTATTTCTCCACTGCAGTGTGAATAATATTTTCCATACTAAGTTTCTTTTGAAATCTTCAGGTACCTAAAAGCCTGAAAATTCAAGGTAACTCAAACAATTTAACTCTTTCAATTTAACAAAAATTCTTTACATCTGTGAGTTAGAGTTACCACTTGAAATATTTTGACATGAAGGAAAAAAATAGAGAAATAATTCCAAAAAAATGATTATCAGGGGAGTGCTCAAATTTGAAGACATCAAAATGATATTGTAATAACAACAAAGTGAACTCAAAATAAAAAGTCAGGGTATTTTTGACTCAAAAGAAAATTCTAGATAATGTGTTACTTTTAGCTGTCATTTCTCTTTAATCTTCTTCTGTCTAGAGCTATAATCTTTCTTTGTCTTCCATGACACTGGCACTTTAAAAGAATTTTGGCCAGTTTTGTAAAAGTCCTTCAATATGGGATTGTATGAATATTCTTCATGATGAGATACAGATTATATAATTTTGGCAGTAATATCACAGAAGTGATGGAGTGTCCTCAGTGTATCGTATAGGGGATACATGCTATCTTACATTATCTATTACTAAGGACAGCAAATTTCATCACTTGGTTAAAGTGATTTTTGTCAGTGTTCTCCACTGTAGTTATTATTTTTATCTTTAATACTAGTAAGTATATTATGCAGAGATACTTTGAGACCATGTGAAAATCCTGTTTTTCATTGGCTGTAATAAATATCTATTTGGTCTCTGTCTCTATTTTCTGACACACAGCTTCTAAAATTCTTGTGATATCTGAAGTGATGTATCGTTTTGTATGATAATAAGATTATTGATGGCTGGGGGCTCCTGGATGGCCTCAGGATGGAGACTCCCCACCCCAACCTCCAGGGACAGAAGAGGAGCTGAAGGTTAAGCCAATCACCAATTGCCAATGATTTAATCAACCATGCCTATGTAATGAATGTTTAATAAAAACTGAAAAGGATAAGGTTTGGAGAGCTTCTGGGTTGTAGAATATGTGGAGAGTAGCATATCCTTAGATGGCATGGAAGTTCTGTTCTCCTTCCCCTATACCTTGTCCTATGCATTTCTTCCTTCTGGCTGGTTCTGCATTTTATCTTTTTATGAGAAATGGGTAATGGCAAGTGAAGCACTATCCCAAGTTCTGCGAGCCACTCAAGCAAATGACAAAACCTGATGAGGGCATCATGAGAATCACCAGTTTATAGCCAGTAGGGCAGAAGCACAGGTAACAATCTGGACTTATGTTTAGCATCTGAAGTTAGGGTCAGTCTTGTGGGACCTCTGGGTTCTGTGCTAACTCTGGTTGGTGTCAGAATTGAATTGAATTGTAGGACAACCAGCTGGTGTCAGAAAATTGCTTGATAAGTTTAAAAAACCTCACACATCTGGTGTCAGAAGTGAAGTTCTCTGTAAAGAGAGTAGAGTAGGTGAAAACTGTTTTTCCTATATACAACTCATTATACTTTCACTCAATATTTTAGCATCCATTGGTAATTCTTGCCTGAGGTGGTTGCCAAATGGTGATTTTCTAGGGATTCTATTATTCCTTCTGCATTTATTAGGTGGAATTCTACTATAAGAAAAAAATTCCCTTCTTCCCCATTTACTTCTTTATTTTTTATTTACTTATTTATCAATAGAATGTATTATTGTTAAAATCCTTATTTTGATAATTTCATTGCTATTATATAAGTGAATCATTTCTGGTTTTAGAAAATGCACACTGAAATATTTAAAGGAAAAAGAGACCAATATATCTGCAACTTACTCTCAAATGGTTTTGAAGAAATATCAATACATATACACACACACACTCTCACATGTGTGTGTATATATATCTACACATATATATATGCAAACACATATATACATAAAAAGAGAGAATAATAACACAAACAGAATAAAATATTAACATTTGATGACTCTAGAAGAAGGGAATATGGTACATCTTGTATTTTGCAACACTCCTATAATTCTGAAATTATTGTTTTAAAAGGCTAAAAAATTAAATGTAATAATGAACAACTATTGATTGTCAATATATGTTTTAAATTTGGTAATCCCACTTTAAAATAAACATAAATTCACTAAAGGATATTATAAGGGATATTTATTATTTATTAACATTATACAAAAAAAAGAAGTGTAGTAATCATATTATAACCTCAATTTTAAGGTCTTTCTTTTTGAATGTTAATGCAATATACTAAAAATTTCTCCAAGTTGTTTGTGACATTAATGATAATAATAATTTTCTGTGGGAATAATTATATTATTAAATATTACATTAATTTTATATAATAAATCCATGAGTTTTTATATATAAACAGCTAATAATAATTTTATAAACTGATAATAAGAAAGGGATTTTTTTCCCCTCCTTACCTCTCTTTCTTTCTTCTCCTCAGCTAGTAAACATTTATGGAGCATCTACCAAATACCAAAGAGTGTGCTAGATGAAATTTGGAGGGAGGGCAGAGAGTACAAGAGAAGCATGCAAGGAATAGAGGGAAAAGAATAGAAAACTCAAAAGCAGAGGATAAAACTATATATTATATGAATTATATGAATATATAATATATAGTATTATATTTTATATTAATAATTATATATTAACATAATATATTATATTAATATGTGGTACATATACACAGAGATATTTTGGGGGTAAATCCTTCAAATGACTACTCACTATTTCTAAATTAGAAAATCAGAACATGGGGTTACCACTATAGGAAAATGGTGCCATCCTCAAGTCTAGGAAGTAATTTGAAAAGCTATTTGGGGCAAAATAAGTATCATGCTTAGCTTACTACCTTTGAAATTGATTATGTATTTCCCTTTCCCTAAAGTACTGCACTTATTTAATGCTGACTACATGAAAAGCCACTGCTTGGGCAATCTGGCAGACTTGCTACACTGAGGCAGTTTGCAGGAATATTTCTATTTCAATTATCTATGGGTTTTGATGGTTCACCTCTATGTGCAAGGCAGACGTCTCACCTTAGTGCATTACAGCATAGGCAGCTCAAGGGAGGCTTGCCAAGTCCAATATATAGAGGAGGAAGAGCAACCATGCATTTTATTGTAATGAAGTCATAAACATAAAGACATTTGCAAAGGAAGGTGCAAAAAGTTCTGTAGCTCAGGGAAGTGGTTAAATAAGCACAACTATTTGCATACATTTTTTTTTATTTATTAGAGCTTATTATGGGGGTACAACCGTTCTGGATACATTTTTATGAGACTATTTACTCTTACTCATTAAAAACAAAAGTGCTTAGTAAAACAACTGTCACAATCTCCTTGGGCTAAAACAGAGATTAAGATCTTCAGCCTTTTTGAAAAGAAATACATTTAAGCACCCAGTGAATCATTTGCCTTTTAAATTTAAATTTCCAAGGTCTTTGTATTATAGGTTGTAAAGAGTATCTAGAATTCCACTATAGAGGTAGATATTCTATTTTCTATTTTTCTTTGTTTTTTTTTCATTTTTTCCTTTTTCTCTTTTCTTTTTTTTTTTTTTTTTTTTTTGGAAGAGTATTTGAAAGTCGCAGTGGGAATCTATCTCCAAATAACAATAAACTGACAGACCAAAATCTACACCTGAATATAGAGAAGAATCTAGGCAAGATAAAGAAGAATGTAAAGCTTCTTTTCTTGGCTTTTTTTGCTCTTTTCTTATGTCCACCTTTTATTAATACTTTTTCTTGGCATATCCTCAAAAAGTACATGCTCATTTTTCTGAATCTAAGGTAACTCATTCAAGTTAATTCTTACTCTGACATACAAGATATGTTATCCTCTCATGGTAGTTTGTGTTTTACTAGAACAGTCGGTATTGCAAAAATAATTCTGGATGGCATCTGACTTGAGTTCTGTCTTTGACATTAAATTGGTTTATGGCTTTGCATATGGCCTTAGGTCTGAACTCTCACCCTTTTTTCTTGACCATTTTTCTTTTGCACAAATTCCTTTCTAAGAGGCCTAGTGAGTCATGCCTAGAAATGATAAAATCTCAAAATGTGTTCTATTAACCTGGTATAATATGATTTACTTTCAGCCTGATTCTCGTATAACATCACATAACAGATAGAAGACCCTCTTATATTAATTCAAGTATTCATTTCTACTGACTCCAGGTCTTTAGACAAAGCTTAACTCTTTTAACCAGTTGGCAACTAAAGAATCTCTAAAATTTACCTATGACTTGTAAATCCCCACTTTGAGATGTCCCACCTTTTCAGGCCAAACCAATGTATACTTCCATATACTGATTTGTGATTTTACCAATTAATATAATGCCTGCCCCCATAAATGTATAAAGCCAAACTGTAATCTGGTTGCCTCAGTTACATTTTCTTAAGACCTCTTGAGAACTTGTTCCCTGGGCCATGATTGCACACATTTGGCTCAGGATAAACCTTTTTAAATTATTTTACAGAGTTTGAGTTTTTCCATCAATAATTCCTGGCACCCAACAGGGGGCTCAAAGAAGACTTAGGACCCCCCTGAAAAAGTCTCCTGTACCCATAGCTAAGGTACCAGCACATGCCCATTGACAACCCCCAACTTTGAGTCTCTCTTCAGATTGAATTTGGTAAGTCCTCCTGGGCCCTGGAATTCTCACCCTTGGTTGACAGACCTGGTTTGCTCTGAGCTGTTGGTTCTTTTCCTAGGAAGTTCTTCGAAATCCAAATTTGATTTGGAAGTGCATTCTAATGAGCCTTCTCCATTGCCTTTTCCTCTCAAAATTAATCTCAATTTGCTTGTCTGCAAATTTTTGCAAGGAATCAAACTCTCCTTTTCATAAATAAATGAGAGACTTGGTTCCTATCACCAAAGAGAAAGGGCATTTTACTCCTCCCAGAAAAAAGTTGCCCCTGGATGACCAGGGGCCTAGGTGGGAACATCTGTGGCAACTCCTTGAGACATGAAGTGGTCCTACAGGTAAGCCTCCAACAAAATTACTTAAAAGAAATCTTGTCCAGGAAATGCATATAAGAGCTGATCATTTGGTGTTTTAAGCCCTCTCAGAGATAATAGACCTCTGAAGAGAGAAACAGAGACACATAAGAAGGTGGGAATGACTCAGTGGTAAAACACTGTGTAGTCCAGTCCACAATCAGCACACTCTGATCTACTACACTAAACCCTAGGCCACAGTTTAGTTCCATCTTCTAAAGAAAAACAGTAAAGAATATCACCTAAAAGTAAGGAAAGGCAAGAAGAACAACCACCTTTGGGCACCCCAGCTGGTTTTATGTTTGATAATTATCATGCCTCCACTTGCAAGTATTTGTGTAAATGGGAAGATGTTACTAAGGATGCCCTAGGTGACCTAGGTGTAAGGTTTCCAAAATGAGGGACCTTTTTTTTTTATTTCAGCATATTATGGGGATACAAAACTTTAGGTTACGTATATTGTCCTTGCCCCACCCCCTCAAGTCAGAGCTTCAAGCGTGTCCATCTCCTAGACGGTGCGCATCACACTCATTATTTATATATACACCCATCTCCTCCCCCTTCCCATCTGCCCGACACCCGATTAATGTTATTCCTATATGTGCTCTTAGGTGTTGATCAGTGAAACCAATTTGGTCATGAGTACATGTGGTGCTTATTTTTCCATTCTTGGGATACTTCACTTAATAGAATGGGTTCCAACTCTCTCCAGGAGAATCAAAGAGATAATGTCATATCATCGTTATTTCTTATAGCTGAGTAATACTCCATGGTATACAGATACCACATTTTACTAATACATTCATGAATTGCATGTTTTTGAGATGTTTTCCATTTCCTCTACATTATCCAATCTTTTCATATATAATTGTTCACAATAGTTTCTCATGATCTTTTATATTTATATGGTATCAGTAATAATGTTTCTTCTTTCATTTATGAGTTTTTTTACTTGATTCTTCTCTCTCTTTTTTTTAGGCCAGCTAAAAGTTTGTCAATTTTGTTTATCTTTGCAAAAAACCAACCCTTAGTTTCATTGTTCTTTTCTATTGTCTTTCTAATTTCTATTTCACTTGTTTGTTTTTTGAATTTTATTGTTTCCTTCCTTCTGCTAACTTTGATCTTCCTTTTTTTTTCTTTTTCTAGTTCCTTTGGGTATAAAGTTAGGATGTTTGTATGATTTCTTTTTCTAAAAGTAGATGTTTATCACTATAAACTTCTCTCTTAGAAAGGCTTTTCCAAGTTGCTACAAGTTTTGGTATAGTGCACTTTCATTTTCACTTTTCTCAGAATATTTTTTGATTTCTGTTTTAATTTCCTCTTTGATCAATTGGTTGTTCTGGGGTATGTTGTTTAATTTCCATGTATCTGAGAATTTTCTGCTTTTGTCTCCTGTTATCAATTTCTCATTTCATATAATTGTGGTTAAAATTATTTTATTGATTTCAATCTTCTTGAATTTGTTAAGACTTGTCTTGTGGCCTAACCTATGATCTATCCTGGAAAATTTTTCATGTGTATTTGAAAAGAATCTGAATTCTACTGCTGTTAGGTGGAATGTTCTCTATATATCTGTTAGGTTTACTTGATCTATAGTGTTGCTCTAGTGTACTGTTTCTCTGCTGGTTTTCTGCATGGATGATCTATCCATTTTTGAAAGTGGGGTATTGAAACCCCCTGCTGTTATTGCATTGTTGTTTATTTTCCCTTTAGTTATTTGAATATTGACTTGATATATTTAAGTGTTTCAATGTTAATGAATATATATTTATAATTATTATACATTCTTTTTTAAATTTTTTATTCATACATAATTGTACATATTCATGGAGTACATGTTATATCTTGATACAAGCATATAACACATAATGATCAGATCAGGGTAATTGGGACATGATTCACCTGAAACATTTATCATTGCTTTATGTTGGGAACATTTGAAAACTTTCAGCTACTCTGAAATATAATAAATTATTGTTAACTATAGTTGCCCTATTGCACTATTGAACACTAGAACTTTTTCCTTCTATTTAACAGAATTACTCCTTCACCAACACCTCTTCATCACCCCTTCCCACCACCCTTACCAATCTCTAGTAGCCACCATTCTATTCACTACCTCCATGAGATCAATTTTTTTTTAGATCTCATATATGAGTGTGAAAATGCAATATTTGACTTTCTGTGCCTTATTTATTTCACTTAAAATAATGTCCTCCAGATCCATCCATGTTTCTGCTAATGACAAAATTTCCTTCTTTTTCATGGCTAAATAATATTAAATTATGAACATATACCACATCTTTTTTATCCATCTGTCCTTTGATGAACACTTAAGCTGATTCCACATTTTAGCCATTGTGAATAATGCTGCAATAAACACTGAACTGCAAACTCTGGTTACATTATTTATTTATTTATTTCAGCTTATTATGGGGGTACAAAAGTTCTGGTTATATATATTGCCCATGCACCCCCCATCGTCCCGAGTCTGAGCTTCAAGCGTGTCCATTCCCCAGGCAGTGCACATCACACTCTTCATGTAGGTATACACCCATCCCCTCCCCCCACCCCCATCCCCCCGAGTCAGAACTTCAAGCGTGTCCATTCCCCAGACAGTGCACATCGCACTAATCATGTAGGTATACTCCCATCCCCTCCCCCACCCCCACCTCTGTCCAATACCCAATTGATGTTATTCCCAAATGTTACATTTTATGTCTTTTCCTCACATAAGCAAGGTTTAGAGGCATGCCCTTCCCCTCTACAATGCTCACAGTGTCTGTGACCATTAGTTGTGAGTTCCCCCCCCCCGCCCCCCCGCCAACTCCCTAATCCCTGGAGAATATTACTGCCATGTGAGCACCATAGTGTTGATCAGTTAGTACCAATTTTACAGCAAGTACATGTGGAGACTATTCCTCTGATCTTATGATACCTCACTGTGGATAATGGGCTCAAGCTCAAACAAGGAACACATAAGAGGTGCTGGATCACTGTCATTTCTTATAATTGAGTAATATTCCATCGTATGCATATACCAAATTTTAGTAATTCACTCATGAATTGACAGGCACTTGGGTCATTTCCACATCCTTGCAATAGTGAATTTTGTTGCCATAAACATTTGGTTGCAGATGTCTTTATTATAGAATGTCTTTTGCTCTTTTGGGTAGATGCCTAATAGTGCTATTGCTGGATCGAATGGTATTTCTATTTTTAGCTCTTTAAGCTATCTCTAGATTCTTTTCCACAGAGGTTGCACCAATTTGCAGTCCCACCAGCAGTGTAAGAGTGTTCCTGTCTCTCCACATCCTCACCAGCATTTGTTGTGTTGGGATTTTTTGATAGAGGCCAATCTCACTGGAGTTAGGTGATATTTCATTGTGGGTTTGATTTGCATTTCTCTAATGCTTAGAGATGTTGAGCATTTTTTATATGTTTACTGGCCATTATTCTGTCTTCTTTTGAAAAGTTTCTTTTCATTTCCTTTGCCCATTTATTGATGGGGTTGAGTTTTTCTTGTTGATTTTTTTAAGTTCTAGATATTCTTAATTAATTGAATATTTTATAATTACATAATGACCTTCTTGTGATAGTTGTTGACTTAAAGCTTAGCTTGTCCAAGTATAGCTACATCTGGTCTCTATTTTTAATTTTCATTTTCATGAAATATCATTTTCCATTCCTTCAGCCTATGTCTGTTTTTCAAGCTAAAATGAGTTTCTTATAGGCTTCATATAGTCTGGTCTTGTTTTCTTATCCATTCAGACACTCTGTGTCTTTTGTTTAGAGAATTTAGTCCATTTATACTACAGTAATTATTGATAGTTAAGGACTTAATATTGCCATTTTGTTAGTTTATTATTTATTAGTTGTTTTATAAATGTTTTGTAGCTTCTTTGTTCATTTCTTTTTCTTTTGCTCTCTTTCTTTGGGAGTGGATGGTTTGTTTTTTGTAGTTGTATGCTTTCATTCCTTTGTCTTTATCTTTTCTGTATGTACTAAAGGTTTTTTCTTTGTGGTTACCACAGGGTTATTTAAAACATCTTATTGCTATTTCAGTCTGTTTATGCTGATAACAACTTAAATTTGACCACATACAAAAACTCTACATTTTAATTTCTCCTTCCCCCAACATTATATTATTTATCACAATTTAAGTATTTTTATATTATGCAAACATTATTTAATAATAGTGTCTATAATTATTTTAATGCTTTTGTCTTTTACTTTTATACTAGAGTTGCAAGTGATTTATATATCACTGTTACAGTATTAGAGTATTCCGAATTAGACCATATTTTTACTTTTTCAGAGAGTTTAATATTTCTTATGTTTTCCTATTATTACTTAGCAACCGTTGGTTTCATCTTGAAGAACTCAAATTTAGAATGTCTTCCATGGCAGATCCAAAGGTGATGAACTCTCCCAGCTTTTGTTTGTTTGCAACAGTCCTTATCTCTCTATTTGTGAGGGACAGACTTTCCAGATATAGTATTCTTAGCTGTCAGGTTTTTTTTTTTTTTCCTCTCATTCCTTTGAATATATCATCCAATTCTATCTGGCCTACAAGGTTTCTGCTAAGAAATCTGTTGATATTCTCATAAAGATTCCCTTTTATGAGATGAGTTACTTTTCCCTTGCTACTTTCAAAATTCTCTCTTTGTCTTGGAATTCTGAGAATTTGATTATAATGTTTCTTGGTGAAGGACTTTTTACATTTAATTTATCTGGGCTTCTTTAGGCTTCATGGATCTGTATTTTCATTACTCTCTCCAGATTTGGGAAATTTTCTGTATTATTTTATTTTAAAATATTCTCATCCCCTTTTCTATAAGTCCCAAAATCTTCTTTATTTTTTTCATTTTTTTTTTTTTTTGTCTGACTGGGTAATTTTAAGGAACCTCTTTTTGAGCTAACTCAATCTTTCTTCTGCTTAATTAAGTTTATTGTTGAAGATCTCTGTGGAATGTTTTAGTTCAGTCATTGTGTTTTTCAGCTCCAGAATTTCTGTTCGGTTCTTTTTTACGGTTTCTATCTCATTGTTGAACTTCTCATTTTGTACATATATTGTTTTCCTGATGTTTTTTTTATCTGTCTGTCGTGTTCTCTTTTTTCTTAGTGAAATTTTTTAAGATGATTATTTTGAATTCTTTTTCAGAAAGTTTGTGATCATCATTTCTTTAGGATCATTTACTGATGCTTTACTTTATTCCTTTAGTGGTATCATGTTCTGCTGATTATTCATGATTTTGTAAACTTGTGATGGTGTCTTCACATTTGAAGAAGTAGGTCCTCATCTAGTCTTAACAGACTTCCATTGCAGGAAAATTCTTCTACCAGTCAGCTTATGCAGAAATTCTATTAGATTGGTTGTCAGGGTCTGTTGGCATGCCTGCTACTTGAGTCCTCAAATAGGCATGCCTGGTGCTTGGGTCAACTGGGGGACAGACCTGTCACTTGGGTCTACAGGTCCAGCCTTATGCTTGGTTGCCCTGAGGTAGGCCTGGAGCTTTGGTTTGCATGGGTAGGCCTTTAGTCTGGGTGCACAAGGATGGACCTAGAGCCTAGGTCTGCAAATGTGGGTCTGGATTTGGGGTCTATTTGGGCCAGCTTAAAGCTTGGGTCAATTGGGCCTGGACTGGCACCCAGGTGGTCCTGGAGCTTGTGTCCATGGGGGTATTCCTGTTTTCCTGGGCCTATGATAGCTCATTTGGAGCCTAGGACCACGAGGCCTGGTCTGATGATGGGGTCTTTGATGAAGTTGGGTGCTTACTTCACTCTCCTTCCCCAATACAGAGGGCGTCTCTCTGTGTGTTGTGCTGGGTGGGCTTCAGAGAGAAGTGATACAGATAATGTGAAACTATTTTTCCTACTCTCTTCAATGCTTTTTGTCCCTATTTCTGTGCTCTACACAAGTACTATAATCTCTCACTTGGGCTGCTTCACTTTTTTGAAGGTTAATGTGCATGGACGGTTTTCATTTCATGTTTCTGTGAAGGAATGAGTCCTAAAAGCTTCTATTGTGCCATCTTGCTGATGGCACTATTATCAAAATAATCTGCAATAATCTAATCAAACCATCTTTGGTATCTGGGCAGCCTTGGTCTATAGCTGTGGCATAGAACAGTTCTGTATCTAGATCTTGAAGGAAGAGGGATATAATAAGGTCACAGGTAGATTAATTGCTTCCAATAACTTTCTAAATATGCTGTTTTTTCCTCTTGGTTGAAATCAGGGAAAATATGATCTGTAGTTTTTCTTTTAATAATATCTTAATCTAATATTGTGGTGGATTTATTAGCAAAAAAGGGCCCATTTCTCCAGCCCTTCCTTTATCTATAACCTTGGCAGGTGATTTTGCCCCAAATTTTCCTCAAGTGATATAATCCCTCCTCATAGTCTTATGAGTTTCTTTGTTCAACAAAATTAACATATATAATCATGTGCCAGTTCAGAGCCTAAGCTTTAATGGGCTTTGCATACATCTATTTTCTCTCTTGAAACCCTGAATGTCCATGAAAACCCAGGCTAGTCTGATAGAGATTGAGAATATGTGGGGCAGTGCTATTGAACCTAGGCAAGGTCCAAGTGATCTTCAAGTTGACTATAGACACATGATCAAATCCAATTGATATCACTTAATATTTGGTCTGATCAACAGAGCTGCCCAGCAATCTGTAGATTTATGAAAAATAATAAATATTTATTGTTTTAAACCACTAAGTGTTGGAGTGTTTTTTTATATAGTGATAATTAACTGATCAATTTTCTTTAGAATGATTAAAACCTATCTAGAAAAAAATATGCACAGATAGGTAGTACAATTTGAACATCACTGAGAAGGATGTATTATTCAGAATTCTCTCTTCCACTGGTGTCTGAAATGATCATGTAGGTTACACTTATCACTCACCTATCAGCCTCTTATGACTCACCTAAAAGAAAATTATCAGAATGATAAATTGGAATTTCCTTGTCTTCATAACCCATTATAATTAGTTCTGTGGGTAAAAGAAAGACTCCGCCTTGCATACTACTGTATCTCTATAGTACCTGACATGTAATTTATGCTCAATAAATCCTTGATTATGTGGATGAATAGATATTTGCAAAAACAAATGTCTGAAAACAGAAGTGGCAGAAGAAATTGCTAATGCTCAGAATGGAGGTTAGCAAATTTTTGAAGAGTGTGATAGATATCTTCCTGAAAATGTTTTTAGGACTGCCATGAGAAAGCTGATTTCAGCTCTTGGCTAGCAAGGAGGCAATAAGTAGTAAGTTCCTCATTACTTACACGTGTCAAGCAGAGGTGAGGTGATCATCTACTTGAGTTTCTGTAGAATGTCTTATACAGAATTTGATGGGAGTCTCAACTTCTGAGAGGTCTTTCCATTCAAAGGTACTAAAAAGTCCAGCCCTCTGTTATCAATATCATATTTAGTGCCTAGTGTCTGAATGGAAATGTGTGAAGAGATCCTTTGCCTTGCTAGGTTGAGGATTATGAGAAAAACTCTAATGCTTCAGGTTTTGCCATGAGACAAATCTGTGCTTATTTCCTGACTGGGCTGCTTGAAATCATCTTGGCAATTTATTTAATCTCTCATAAATTGGTTGTCACATCTACAAAACAGGGATGACAGAAAAGATATCTA
Source organism: Varecia variegata (assembly GCA_028533085.1). NCBI lineage: Eukaryota > Metazoa > Chordata > Mammalia > Primates > Lemuridae > Varecia > Varecia variegata. The sequence goes on from CM052457.1 coordinate 49,023,976, forward strand.
GAACAAAAAAAATATTAAATGGATTAAGCAGTATGCCTAACAAATAGTAAGAGCCTAGAAGATATTAGCTACTACATCTATCTATCTATCTATATATCTATATCTATCTATCTATCTATATATATATTATTATAATCATAGCCTGAGTATTGAAGAAGATAAAGAAAAAAGATAGGGGTGAGAGTCAGTGGGGCGTATGTTTTCTAATTTGGTGTGGTTTTTTTCCATTCATATAAAGGAACTTGTATGTGCCTTTGTGGACTTGATTATGGATCAGGTTCTCTTGAAGACCTTGAAGTTTATCGTGTCCCTTAGTAGAATGAAACTACTTACGAAGTAGATTGGATTTCTGACTAGGCAGGGAAATCTCCAAGAAAATCTTTTTATCTTCATCAGAAGTGAGTTTATTTTGCTCATTGATTTTGAGACAGGGATCAAGAAAAACTCATCCTATGTTCATCTCATTTATGCAAGAAGTCATGTGGTAATTTTGGTAAGTGGTGACTAATACTGTATTTCTAGAATCTAGGTCACTTGGGGACAAGTGACCATGGGTAGAATGGTCATCTAAATCACATTCCTAGGTTCTGATAGCAATAGACTGACACTGCTCTTTAAAAAAATAGTAGAAAGCTTATAACTACTTGTTTGGCTTCCATTTACCCCAACCCTCTATTAGGAAAAATCATATAGCAAAATATGCCCAGTAGAAATGTGTCTTGTTACAATTTACATTTCCTCCCTTTACAGTAGTTCCTCTCATCTACTCTTCCATATGTAGATACCACCCCTTACTCCTGCAACATTTTTGTTTCATCTTGCCTTCAGGATGCTGGCAGTAATTTATGAAAAGTGGTTAATGTAGCCTTCCAATGCCATAGCATTATATTAGGAGGCTAGGCTGAGACCTAACTCCTCAAGAATGGAGATCATTAGCCATTCAGAGATGGAAGCAACCTAGGGAATTTTTCCACTAAAAGCCACAAACTCAATTCCTTCAGGATTCAATCAGGTATCATAATTGTGTGGAGCAGCTGGAGTGCAAGACAAGAGGAGTGATGTAGAAAAGTGGAGAATGCATGTCTCACCAAATAGCATCCAATATATTTGTCTAAAAAAATTAATCAGGCCAAGACATATGTATCTAAAGTCTACATTCCATTTGTGTGGCCTTGATTTATGGTACTACAAAGCTTTAAAAAAAAGTCTCAAATATTGTGATCACAGAGTTTGTATCAAATAGCGCCAGGATAACTTGAGACTGAATGTGCAGTTGGAATCCCCTCAAAGACCCTTCAAAATTGTACTAATAGCCCTGGATATTATATTCCAGGTATTATCTTTGATATCATCCTAGTTAGATCATGCCAAAATAATTTTCTAAGAAACGTTCCTAAGACCCTCCCTTCTTTGCCACCTCCAATTTCATTGCTGAATCCCCTCCCCCATGGGAAATTAATTTTATTTGTTTATTTGTATTGAGATGCTGTAATTTATTTGATACTCTTCCAGGAGGTGCTGACTTTAGCTCTGGTATCCATCTTCTCTTTTCAGAGCCACACCCCTTGGAGCTCTAATTTGGGTGAGCTGCCAAAGACTTTTTTGCCATATTCCTCCCATACTGAGAAGCATTACCTTTGACTTCTCTGAGCTAGGATTAGCCTTTTTTCATGGTATATATGATTAAACAGAAGAAGAGTTTAAGGATTAAATACCTACTTTAATTTTGCTACTGGTAATATTGCAGTCAGAGCCATTGTCTTCTATTGTGTCGAAATGTTGTTTCTGATAATGCCTGGGTCATTAAAAATAGGACCAGGGGTAAGTGAACAATTATAACTCAAAGAGAAATAATGAAATCACACTAGGTTTCAGTATGTTATTTAATGCCTATAACCAGGACTGAATCCCATGAATAATAGAAATAGTTCTGTTGTTCATCATCAGCTTAGAGACCCAGTTAGTTACAAATTGGCATTTTGTCAGACTTGGAGCCACAGACTTCTGTAAACTGACTTACAATGGTCTTTTTTCGCACTTCACTGAGCTAAGTCAGTCAAACAACAATAGAGATTCACTGCGCTCCTACCACATACCTTGTCTTGGGTTTCACAATGGAGAGAATACCAGAAAGAGAAGATAAATTTATTGCTTTTGTGGAGGTCACATTTAAGCAGGGAAATAAGAACAATGCATGTGAAAAGATAATTCTCACTTCTACTTTTATGGAGGTCTATATTTTACAATGCTTCTCCTTATGTTTAGTTTTATTTTCTTTCACAGAGATCCTAGGTTCAAGGCACATAACAATTTAGTGATGCAGATCATGAGTGAGTGCTATAAAGGCATCTAACAGTAAGAATGGGGTTTCCAGCTCTCTCTGAAGAATTTCCTCTATTATAGAGAACTCAAAAGAAAACTAGTGTGACAAAGTCAGTGATGGCAATGAAATCTGGTCATCTGTGTGATTTTCTTCTTGTCCTGAGTACAGCTGGCTTTTCTGGCAATCTACAGGGGAAGGGATGGGCTTAAAAACATCCATATAATGACTGTGCCCCTGCCTTTCCTACCAATTCCAATTCAGAAAATTGTCAATGGGTGATTATTGGTTTTAGTTTTAAGGTTACATTTTCTTCCACATAAATACTGTCTAAAGCAGAGCTAAAAGAGGGCTGGAGGTTTACACACTTCAGAGAGAAGTTGAATTTTTCCTTCTGGATTTAAAAAGGCCATTTTACTCTTGGTCAGCTGTGTACATAAGCTTACCTGATGGTTACATATCTGGCCTGGTTGTAAAGAGACTAGAAAAACACTCTTTATCCCTAAACGCTTTAACTGGTATCATCGAGAAGTATTTCCTCTCTATTTATTTTATACCATTGTAAGTTTCCTGTTTTGATGTTCTTTCCATTACTAAGCCAGGGACGGCATCTGTAGTAGCAGTGCAGTGAATCCATGTTTTTTTCTGACTTAGTTCGCTGTAATGCAAGCCAGAATATTACAAATCAATTTAGAATGGTCTGTGGCCCCAAGTCAGACAAAATGCCAATTTTTAATTAGCTATTTCTGGGATGATGATAAACATCAGGCCTTTCTCTATCACTTCTGGGATTCAGACTTGATCCGAGACATTAAATAACATACAAAGTTGGATTTAGCTATTGTCCTTGTCTTCAAATATTTCACATGCTAGTAGAGCAGGAAGTCATTTAAATATATAATTACAAGTTTAATCAATCTTATAGTTCCATTAAAAGTCACAAATAAATCCCCTCAGAGGCCAAGTAGGTAAGGTAAGCTAATTAGTAATAAAATGACAGGATGATGTAGGGATTGTGATAAAGGCTTCAAATTTATAATTATTTTGATATAATCTACCTATCAATATACTCTTTAACACCTGTCTAGGTTACAGTATCAGGACCCTTTACTCCCCTGGAAGAAAAGAGACTATAAGCACTAGGGGGAGAGTTGTTCATACAGAAAAGTAAAACCATGTTAATAATTTCATTAATCCCAATTAAACTCAATTTGTAATAATTATATATGCTTAAAATAGACTATGGAACATCCATATCATGGAAATATATATGGCATGGGAAAATTCTCACAATATGGAAATTTAAAAAATCTTGATGCAACTCTATGTATTACAAGCCTAATACATGGACATGCTCATGGGAAATGAATGACTAAGGAAATACATCAAAATATTAGGCTTTTTCTGGGTGGTGAGTTAGTGAACCTTCTTTCACAGTTTTGCAAAAAAACTATATTGTAATCAGAAAAAAATTGCAATTAGTAGAATAGATCTGCTAAACCTGAAGAATAAATAACAGGATTTCAGATATGTAGAATAAGAGCATATGGTAGAAAAATGTGTATCCTCCCACCTCTTGTCATACCGCATCAGCCAATACATACAGACAATTGTCTATTTCAATGTGTACAGATAATTCCTGTTTCAATGCTATTTCTCTTTCAATCTTGAGCCTGTATTAGGTGGCTTATGCTAAAGTATGTGACAACTAGCAAAACCTAAACACAGTTTTATTACCAACTTTTAAAAAATATTTGCCAAGGAATTCTCTTCTCTGTGTACTGGTATACTTTGCTTTAAGTAATAAGTGCATTCCTGAAGACATATTAAGTGTGCACATTGTAGAGTCCCTGCAAGAATAAAACTCTCTATAGTTGAATATCTACGGTGTGCCAAATGCTGTGTAGGTTCTTTCCAAGTAAAATTTCACTTAATCTATACAACAACTAAGCAACTTAGGTACCATGTTACATATTTTACAAGAGAGAAAACTGAGACTCAAAGAAGTAAAATGATTTCCTCAAGGAAGTTTACACTGTTTAAGAGTGGCAGATCTGGATCTCAAATTCAATATTCTCTGGTCACAATTGGTATTTCATCCTTTGGCCTAAGGTTTTCCACTCAACCTTTGAACCTTTGCTTTGGTTTATCCTTAATGTGAAGAGATGACAAGATAAATACAAAGTACCCTTTCAGTTTTGACACTTTATGACTTTAAAATTACAACCAATATTTTAGAGTTGTTATGAGGATTGTACAAGTGCTTTATAAATGATGAAAAGTGTGATACAAAATCAAGGTGTTATTTTATTAAATAAATTTTTACTTTCCCATTGACTCAAATTACAATTTCAGAGCTGGTTTATCATCCAATTGACACATTTTCAATAGACAGTTGCTCCTAAAGGTTTCTAAGTTTCTAAGGCTGGACGTCTCCATGTAGATAAGCAAATGTATGCACAAATACTCTGTGTGTGTGTGTATAAATGTGTGTGTATTGAGATGTGAAAGAGTTTGGAAAATTTAACAATCTTTTTTGTAATGTGAATAGGCAGCATCTAATTGAATTTTCATATATGATTTGTTTTTGTTGTTTTTCTAAATAGGGCCTGCTTGAAGTAGCATGGATTACAAATGGAGAAATCAACTCAAAGTAAATGAAATGTTACTTCACTCTGTCAAGATATTTAAAGTTGTTTTCAAGTATTATTAATATCATTAGCCTCTTACCATGAGGAATCTACATTCACTTCATGTTTCTGTCTAGAATTTGAAGCAGATTTTCCATGAATTAACTAAAAAGTAATATCCTTTTCATAGCTATTCCCTGCTCTTCCCCAAACTCTGGCTCCCACAATATTAACCAAATTGTAGAACACCAAAAGCCTTTCACTACTGAATTTCTTTTGTTAATTTGGCTCAGAATGCTTTCTTGCCTCTGTAAATGGCCTACATATGCAATCTCCATATTAGTAGGTTTAAATTAAAGAATATGTGTGAAAATATAAGGAAAGAGTCTTCTACATCATGTACTCCATTTCTTATTCATATATATATATATTCATATATATATATTCATATATATGTATTCCATACATTTGGAGTAAATATGTTTTAGACATTTTGTTTGGGGGTGCAGAAGCCTGGGGTGTTTTATGAATGTTCTAGGAAAAATCATTTTGATCTGTTCATATATTTAAATCATATAGCAATGTTTATTGTGACAGAGTTTTCAAAAACTGAAGAAAGATCCTGAAAAGAAGATTCAGAATGGGCAAAGTAAGTAACCTCTTAAATAAATGCCAGTTCAATGATACAATGGCTGTGGCATATGTCCTATGTTAATATGGATTTTATTAGTGATATTTCAGTTATACTTAAATATTATAATGATGCTATCTTTTGGTTACATTTTAAATCAGCAACATTACAATATTACACAAGCTAGAATGTATTTTATTTCTCTTTTCAGCCTGCTGCTTGAAGGAATAATTGGTTTTAAAAAATAAATTGAAGAGTCTATAGTTATATTCCTATAAATAAATACAGTTAAATGTATTAAAGATTTAGGATAACATGGTTTTCTAACCTATTGATCCATACTGACCGTATTTATAAGGAAACGATGGTTTGTCCTCATAAAAGGCTCTAATACTCTTACATGGATGGTTTTCTCTGCTAGCATCTGCAAATTTTGTTATTCATATAAGGAATGGTGAGCTTTACTAACATTTGGCTTGAGGTCTAAAAATGAGAGTCCCTCTCTTTTTGCCCATTGTATAAACTATTTGACATCTTTTTAATACACAAAATTCAAGCATTATCAAATGTGACGACATTGGGAAAATCCATATTAAAAACATCCAACATAATCAAATTATAAAGTCTATAGTTAGTAATACCAATGAAAGCTAACTGTTGCCATGCTGGGTTCATTGCAGAAACAAGTCAGAAGGGAGTAATTTGTGTATTGACAAGGTATTATTGCTAGTTTCACTGTAACAACCCAGAGGGGCTTTTATGGCTCCATTCCATCTTAAGGCACCACCTCTCAAAAAACGTAAACAAAAAGTAAATACATGAATAAAAGTAACAGGTTTGATATCCCTGGATAATTTCAGTTATTTGATTTAATTGATTTATTTGTGTTACTTACATGTAAAATTCTTTGGTCTAATGTATTGAATTAGGAGAAGACAACTATAGAAAGTAAAAGTTATATTTGGATTTTGTGGCTCAATTTGTGATAACTACATAGTAACTAGATTGTTTTTTAGTTCCTCTCACAACCATCAGTTTATAAGTCCTTTGCAAATGAGTTCAGTGTACTTCAGGAGAAGTCCTGAAAGCGTAGTCATGTTTCTCTAGCCATGCAGGGTTAATCATGATACCATAATTCTGTTAGAGTCATATTCTTTAACTGTAGTGATTGTGAGTATTAAAACTAGTGTTATAAATAAATTAGTAAATACATAGGTACTACTAAACCAAAAAACAAACTTTTTTGTTATTTTAATTTGTTTTAATAACACCTACCATTTAAGACAGACTAATGGCCAACAAACATATGAAAAAATGCTCAACATCTATAATCATCAGGGAAATGCAAATCAAAACCACAATGAGATATCACATATCTCCAGTGAGAATGGCTTTTATCAAAAAATGCCAAAACAACAAATGTTGGTGTGGATGCGGAGAGATAGGAACACTGATACACCGCTGGTGGTACTGCAAACTAGTACCACCTCTGTAGAAAGTAATATGTAGATACCTGAAAGAGCTACAAGTAGAACTACCATTTGATCCAGCAAGCCCATTACTGGGCATCTACCCAAAGGAAAAAAATACATTCTAAAAAAATGAAATCTGCACTAGAATATTTATAGCAGCACAATTCACAATTGCAAAGATGTGGAAACAACCCAAGTGCCCATCAATACATGAGTGATTAATAAAATGTGGTATAAGTATACCATGAAGTTCTACTCAGCCACAAAAATCAATGGTGATCTAGCACCTCTTGTATTATCCTGGATAGAGCTGGAGCCCATTCTACTAAGGGAAGTATCACAAGAATGGAAAAACTACCACTACATATGTACTCACCATCAAGTGATATTAACTGATCAACACATAAGTGCACATATAGTAATAACATTCACTGGGTGTAGGACAGATGGGAGGGAGAAGGGTATGGGCATATTCATACCTAATGGGTATAATGCACACTGTCTGGGGGATGGACGTGCTTGAAGCTCTGACTCAGGTGGGGCAAAGGAAATATATGTAACCTAAACATTTGTATGCTTGTAATGTGCTGAAATTTTAAAAAAAATTAAAAAAAGACATCTGCACTCGAATGTTTATATCAGCACAATTCACAATTGGATATATGTGGAAACAGCACAGTTTCCCATCAATACTTGAGCAGATTAATAAAATCTGGTATATGTATACCACAGAGTACTACGCAGCCATGAAAAACAATGATGATCTATTTCAGAAGAGTGAGAATGGGGCCCCAGTCTCTTCTTGCTTGTAAGGTTTCAATTGAGAAATCTGGTGTTATTCGAATGGGCTTTCCTTTGTATGTTACTTATTTCTTTCACCTTACAGCTTGACGAAGGGCCTCTTTAGTGCATATTTTGGTCAGTCTGATGACTGCATGATGTGGTGTCTTCCTATTTGCAATGAATCTCCCAGGGGTCCTTTGGGCTTCTTGTACCTGGATATCTAGATTTTTAGCAAGGCCTGGGATATTTTCCTCTATTATATCTTCAAATAGCTTATCCAACCCCTGAGTATTCCCTTCCTCCTCCTCAGGATTGCCCATAACTCTCATGGTAGGCTTCTTTACATAATCCCACATTTCTTGCAGACTTTGTTCTTTTCTCTTATTTCTTTGCTCTGTCTCTGTGACTGACTTATTTAACTGGAAGGTGTTATCATCAATCTCTGAGATTCTTTCTTCTGTTTGATCTACCCTGTTCTTGAGGCTTTCCACTGTGTTTTGTAGTTCCCAGAATAAATCCTTAATTTCCAGGAGTTCGGTTTGATTTTTCTTCAATATTTCGATTTCTTTAGTGAATTTTTCTTCGAAGTCCTGGATTATTTTTGTGGTTTCTTTGTGTTGGTTATCCATCTTTTCTTGCATATTATTGAGTTTTCTTATAATCCATGTTTGAAATTCTTCTGTCATTTTAGTGTTCTGAATTTGGTTAATGTCCATTGCTAGAGAGCTGGTGTTTCTCTTTGGGGGTGTGTTTTCCTTTTGATTCTTCATACTTCCAGAGTTCTTTCACTGAGTCCTTCCCATCTGGATCAGTTGTTCCTTCCCACTTTTCAGTTTTCATTTGGAAAGTAACACACCGTGTGCAGGCTCTGTTCCAGTAGATGCTGTAGGAGCAAGGCAGTCCTCAGCTGCTGCCTAACAGCCTGGATGTGTGCATTTCTATGCTTGCTTTATCTGTCTCTAGGGAGAGCCACTAATATGTTGTTCAGGATTCTTCTACCCCAGTTGGGAGGCTGCTCCTGGTGGGAGGCGTTACTTGGGGATCCTGTTTTGGCCTCTTGCTTGGGTTTTTGTTCCCTGTCTGCAGATCCTACTGTTGGCAGCCAACTGGAGGCAGGAATCTAGCCCCAGAGTTTTGATCTGACCAGATGACGAAAACCAGTCTGAGGAGTAAGGTCACTGGGCTGTCAACTTTTGATCTTTGCCAAGGCCCCACAGATTCACACTAGTTTCAGAGGGAGAGTGGTTTTTCTTATCTCTCCCTATCTCCAGAAGCGGCGCCTACCACTTTCGGCATGAAAGATGCTGGCTAGGGGGAGGAGGTGGTGGCACAGTCCGCCCAGCACCCCAGCGCCTGCAAGCCCCTCTGGCATTAGTCTCTCATGACTAGGAAAGCACTCAGAGTTCACATATCAAAATGGGTCTAGTTGACCGTAGGTTGTGTAAGGGTGGAGCTTGTTGCGAGAGTCCCCAGGCTGGGGGAAGGGAGCCACCTGACACCATATCACACTGCAGCAGCTGGGTTGTGGACCCCCAAAATGGTGACCGCCCACCCACAGAGCGCTAGCACTGGGGGCGACTGTTCAGGGGTTGGCAGGTGCTGGGTCGGCAGAGGCTGAGTCATCAGGATGCCCTCTTGTCTCTTTTATGTCACCCTCCCACTACCTCATTCCTATCCAGCAAGAGCTCTTGCTCTTTCTGATCCACCCTGAGTGGGCCTATTAGCCCGCAGAAGTTTCCAGGTTAGAGTCCCCTATTTAGTGTTCACCTCTGTTTATCTGGACCCACTGAGTGGTGGAGGCATTTACCTGTGTCCTAACTACCTCCAGTAGATCTAGCACCTTTTGTATTAACCTGGATATAACTGGACCCCATTATACTAAAAGAAGTATCAAAGGAATGGAAAAAGAAGAGCCACATGTACTCACCATCAAGTTGGTATTGACTGATCAACAGTTGTGTGCACATATAGTAGTAACATTCACTGTATGTTGGGAAGATGGGAAGGCGGAGCAGGAGATGGGTATATTCACACCTAATGGGTGCGGTGCCCATTGTCTGGGGGATGGACATGCTTGAAACTCTGACTCCAGCAGGACAAAGGTAATATATGTAACCTAAACATTTGTAACCCTGTAATATTCTGAACTAAAAAAATAATAAAAACTAAAAAAAATAAATTCAATTATTTAAGACAGGAAGTCTGAAAAATTCCTGTTGGAATACAAAATATATTCTAATCACTATATAAGGATGTAAAGTAAAGATATTCTGTAATAAAGGGAGCCAGGAATTCACCTTGGTAATCAACTTTGTGACCTCAAACCTGGTTTACCATTTACAGGGATATTCATTTAGGTGAGGCCCACACCTGGTAGTAATTATGACAATGTGTTGGAATGTTTAAGATCCTATCACACTGACATTCTCAGCAGCAGTGAACAGCATATCCTGGAATTGAGGATAGGAGAAGAATTACTATGGTTGAATTCCAGGTGTGAAGGAGGGGATTTATGGCACCCTACTGATTACGTTTTTCTCTAAGGTCTTGAATCTCTACAGTAATTCACCTGAAGGACCTAACTGCACTGCAAATTTTTGCAAGAGCAACTTATATATAAGAAAGCTTTGTTTCTGAGGGCATTGACTGTACAGATAATTGCAGTTATTAACTCACATGCCATGCTTGCGTTTGGGCATAAGGGTACATGGCTGCTTCTCAGCTACAAGTCCTCTAATCCTTCCTAAATTTTCAAGAGCTTCCATAATGTAAACTTTGTTAGAAATAAAAGACAGAAGGCCCATCATTTCAAATAATCTGCTATGTCACTCCAGCTCTCTTAAGCTTAATATATGTGCCATGCACACAATAATCACGCATACACGTAGCCTAGTAAACTATGCTTTTCAAGATGTATCATGATCATCATTATTTTTCTCCATAGGCTCAGAATTTGGAGTTTAAAAGCACCCATTCATTTATAGGCAAATATAAATTAAACGTTTTTGTATTCTAAGCAGAATAATATGCTGTTTTATTAAAACACCTAGGGAAGGTCTTCTGTCCTCAACACTGATACTTCTTTTAATAGAGGACCTTATATCTTAAATGAACTAAAGCGTTTGTTCAGTAAAGGGTCACTTCTATTTATGTGGTGAATTACATTTATAAATTTGCATATGTTGAACCATCCCTGCATCTGTGGGATGAAGCCCACTTGGTCGTGATGGATTATTTTTTGATAAGCACCTGAACTCAGCTTGCTAGGATTTTGTTGAGAATTTTTGCATCTATATTCATAAGGGATAATGGTCTGTAGTTTTCTTTTTTCATTGTGTCTTCTCCTGATTTTGGTATCAGGGTGATGTTGGCTTCATAAAATGTGTTGGAGAGGATTTCTTCCTTCTCAATGTTGTGGAATAATTTCTGCAAGATAGGCACCAGTTCTTCTTTGTAGGTCTGGTAAAATTCGGGAGTGAAATCGTCTGGTCTGGGACTTTTATTTTTAGGAAGGATTTTTATTGCTGTTTCAATTTCAGTAGTTGATATTGGTGCTTAAGGAATTCTATTTTTCCTGATTGAGCCTAGGGACACTGTGTATTTCTAAGAATGTGTCCATTTCCTTCACATTTTCCAGTTTATGTGCACATAGGTTTTATAGTATTCATAGATGATGTTTTGTATTTCCATGGCATAAGAAGTACTTTCTCATCTTTCATTCCTAATGGAGCTTATTAGAGTTCGTTCTCTTCTGCTTCTCATTAATCTAGCCAGAGGTGTGTCAATTATGTTTATTTTTTCAAAGAACCAAGTTTTTGCTTTTTTAATCTTCTGTATAGTTTTTTTTATTAGGAATTTCATTTAGTTCTGCTCTGATCTTTGTTATTTCTTTTCTTCTGTTAGGCTTGGGGTCAGTTTTCTCATCATTTTCCAGTTCTTTGAGACCACTGATTAGATTGTTTATTTGTGATCTTTCAATAGACACAGAAAAAGCATTTGCCAAAATTCAGCATCCTTTCATGATAACAACGATTGACAAAATAGGCATAGATGGGACTTACCTAAAAATGATACAAGCCATATATGACAAACCCATAGCCAACATCATACGGAATGAGGAAAAATTGAAAGCATTCCCACTTAGAACTGGAACCAGATGAGTTTGCCTTTTATCACTGCTTCTATCCAACATAGTGCTCGAAATCCTAGCCAGAGCAATCAGAAAAGAGAAAGAAAGCAAGGGCATCCCAATGGGGGCAGAAGAGGTCAAAGTATTGCTCTTTGCTGATGATCTTATATCTAGAAAACCCCAATGATTCTGCCATGAGACTACTGGAATTGAAAAACCAATTCAACAAGGTCTCAGGTTACAAAATCAATGTACAGAAATCAATAACATTCCTATATGCCAACAACAGTCAAACTGAGAACCAAATCAAAGACTCAATACCCTTCACAACAGCAACAAAGAAAGTAAAATACCTAGGAATACATTTAACTAAGGAGGTAAAAGACCTCTACAGGAAGAACTATGAAACACTGAGGAAGGAAATAGTAGAGGACATAAATGGGTAGAAAACCATACCATGCTCATTGGTCGGCAGAATAAACATTGTTAAAATGTCTATAATACCCAAAGTGATCTATAGATTCAATGAAATCCCTATTAAAATACCAACATCATTTTTCACAGATATGGAAAAAATAATTCTATGCCTTGTATGGAACAAGAAAAAACCCCATAGAGCAAAAGAAATCTTAAGCAAAAAGAACAAATTGGGAAAAATCAATTTACCAGACTTCAAGCTATACTACAAGGCTATAGTATCTAAAACAGTATGGTACTGGCATGAGAACAGAGACATAGACCATTGGGACAGACCTGAGAACCCACATATAAAACCACCCTCATACAGACATCTAATCTTTGACAAAGCAGGTAAAAACATACAGTGGGGAAAAGAATCCTTACTCAATAAATGGTGCTGGGAAAACTGGATAGCCACATGTAGAAGACTGAAACAGGACCCTGACCTTTCACCTCTCACAAAAATTAACTCACAGTGGATAACAGACTTAAACCTAAGGCATGAAACTACAAGAATTATAGAAGAAAATGCTGGAAAAACTTTTATATAGACATTGGCCTAGGTGAAGAATTTATGAAGAAGACCCCAAAGATAATCACAGCAACAATAAAAATAAATAAATGGGACCTGATCAAATTAAAAAACTTCTGCACAGCCAAAGAAACTGTCAAGAGAGCAAACAGACAACCTGCAGAATGGGAGAAAATAGTAGCATGTTATACATTCGATAAAGTGCTGATAACTAGAATCTATACTGAACTCAGGAAAATTGGCAAGAAAAAATCAAATAACTCTATCAAAAAGTGGGCAAAGGATATGAACAGAAACTTTTCTAAAGAAGATAGACTAATGGCTAACAAACATATGAAAAAATGCTCAACATCTCTAATCATCAGGGAAATGCAAATCAAAACCACAGTGAGATATCACCGATCCCCAGTGAGAATGGCCTTTATCAAAAAGTCCCAAAATAATAACTGTTGTCATGGATGCAGAGAGATAGGAACACTCAAACACTGCTGGTGGGACTGAAAGCTAGCACAACCGCTGTGGAAAGTAATATGGAGATACTTCTAAGAGATACAAGTAGAACTACCATTTGATCCACCAATACCATTACTGGACATCGACCCAAAAGAACAAAAAACATTCTATAAAAAAGACATCTGCACTCGAATGTTTATAGCAGCACAATTCACATCTCCAAAGATGTGGAAACAACCCAAGTGGCCATTAATACACAAGTGGGTTAAGAAAATGTATACCATGGAGTTCTCTTCAGCCACAAAAACAATGGTGATCTAGCACCTCTTGTATTATCTTGAGTATACCTGGAACCCATTCTACTAGGTGAGGTATCCCAAGAATAGAAAAACAAGCACCACGTGTACTCACCATCAAATTGGTATTAACTGATCAACACTTAAGTGCATATGTAGTAATAACTTTCATCAGGTGTCTGGCAGATGAGATGGGGGAAGAGGGGATGGGTATATACACATATAATCGGTGTGGTGCACACCATCTGGGGGATGGACATGTTTGAGTGAGTGACTTGGATGGGACAAGGGCCATATATGTAACATAAACATTTGTACACCCGTAATATGCTGAAATAAAAAAAAATTAAAAAATAAAGTGTCACTATATCTGCTATAAATGAATCACCAGTTTTTGCAAGGAATTTAAAATTCGAAAAATGTAAAGTTCATAATTTAGTATTTGTAACAACTCAGCCTCCCTCCCTTTGCTCATGCAATTCCATCCATCTAGACTCTCTCCCTCCTCTTTCTTATGCAGATTCTACAAATAACTCGATATAATGTCATATTTCCCTTATCCCTTGAGCTCTTTTGGATTGTTCTACTTAAAATATTGTCTCTTTTAGAGAAGTTATTGTCTGTACAATGTGCTATGTCTTGCCTTATCACATTTCTATTGCTATCTTGAACTATCGATTTAAATCCTGTGTTATATAACATTTTACTCATTATGTTTTTTGCCCCCATTAGACTGTAAGCTCTTTTTAAAAGGGGGCTAGTATTTACTTATATGATTTAGTAGTGAGATCTTAACATTTAGGGAATGCTTACTATGTGCCAGTCACCATACTCAATGTTTTCCAAGCGTTATCTCAGTTTTATAGTGAAATGTTTAACCTAGTGTATATACTTCATACACTTACTATATCACAGAATGTATTATACATGTATATCACTATAAAGTGGTATTAAAGCCCTACATTCCTAAGTAAAAAGGCTGGTTCTATGCTTACTTCATGAGGTAAGTTATACTTACTTACAGGTATGTTAAATTGCACAATGTATATAAGGAGATTAGGAGATTGACAAACAATTCTACATTCTATAGGATTAACTAGTAGTAGCTCTCTATTAAAATAACTATTGTTGAGCTAATGCAAGAACTCAGGGCCATCACTTTGAACATTGATTCTCACTAAAATGAAAGGATTATGAGTTTATAAGATGGTAATGGAATTATTAACTCTATATTTCAGTAGCTATTGATGGGCATAGAGAAATATGAATACTAAATATGAGCTTTTATATACTTGTATGTCTCTTTATCATAAAAGTACATATTTGTATGTTTAAAAACATCAATTTTGATTCTCCCTCAAGAAGGGCCTCAATGACATTAAAAATGATTTTTGAGCTGTACTTTAAAAATGTTTATCAACTTCTCAGATGCTTTAGCAATATTATTTCAAAAAAAGACACTCCCCAACGTTACTGAACACAGGGAACAAGAGAAAATAAGTTCAAGATTCTGAAAGTAGCATATAGACAGTTAATTACTTAACAAAATAATAAAGTAAAATAATTAGCAGGCTGTTAGACCCTCAGGCTCTGAAAATTATTTAGTTTAACTCCTTCCCATTATCTTCTTCCCAAATATCATCACAAGGCATGTGAACTATAAGACTGGTCCACATTTCAGCTGTGTGTGTGTGTGTGTGTGTGTGTGTGTGAGAGAGAGAGAGAGAGAGAGAGAGAGGAGGAGGAGGAGAGAGAGAAAGAGAAACAGAGACAAACAGCCAGAGACAAGACAGAGGGAAATACAGAGGATCCTTTTATGCAGTTCACTTTACTGTATAATGCCTTGGGTATTATCCATGGGCACAAATGCCACCCGGGTATTTCTGGTCACTTGGCAGATCAAGGAAAAGAAAAACAACACAGAAACTGAAATGGCAAATGTCTGCTTTCTCCCTACACATATGTATTTCAAAACAAAAACAGGTTTTTCAAAATAGAGGAATTTGGTAAGTTTCATCTGTGTTGCAGCTACCCTGTTTCAGGCTTGTGTTTAGATTGGATCCAAATGCTTCACTGACAGACGTGGGCATATCCAAATAGTTGCTTCTGGATGAAGTTATTTACACTGAAGTTAGACCCACAAGGGTAACAGAGCAGCTAAGTATCCTGGATAATACTAATAAACAGCTCTACTTTTCTCCAGATCATTTAGATTAAAAAAAATCTGCTAACTTCGAAGCTTCTTTTCTCCAGCATGTATACTAGTTTCCATTAATATAAGAATTTTAAACCTATATCCTTTATATTAAAATATCAGGAAATAAGACCTTAGCATTTGTTCTCTATCTCAAAGGCCTTTAAAAAGCTGGCCACATATCATTATCTATTAAAGTTGTAGGTCAGCAAGGTCACCCAATGTGAAGGAAGCAGAATTACTATGTAACTTAAGGTCAGTATTTATTTTCTTTTCTTTTTTCTTTTTTCTTTTAAAATATTATGGGGGTATAAATGTTGAGGTTACATATATTGCCTTTGTACAGCCTGAGTCAGAGCTACAAGTGTGCCCATCCCTAGACAGTGTCCAAGGCACCCATTACATGTGAATTGACCCATCCCCTCTTCCCCCACCCTCCTCCCTGACACCCGATGAATGTTACTTCCATATGTGCACATAAGTTTTGATCAATTAGTACCAATTTGATAGTGAGTACATGTGGTGCTTGTTTTCCATTCTTATGATGCTTCACTTAGAAGAATGGGATCCAGCACCATTCTGGATAAAGAATTTTGGTCTTAGACTGCAGGGTGGGAGAATTATATTTGGTCAGCCATATGTGTGCTCATCAAGTATGAATGTGCTTATATAACATGCATTTTAATGTATGTGTTTGTTTCCACTCCGTTATACATTTTGATTGACAAAATGTCCAGATTGTAAGAACATTTTCTCAGTTCCCTTTAGTTTGATTTAAATACAAATCTGAGTTAATTGTCAGTTTTAATTTGTAATATTTTAACAAAAGTTTCAGGGAGGGGTGGTAGTTGAAGGAAGATAAATGTATTTTAAATTGTTGATATAATGTGGAATTTTAGAGGAAAGCTTCACTCAGCATGAGACATGTAAGAAAAAAATCATTGAAGCCTGTATCTCAATATAATAAGATGTCATCTAAGCCCCATCTCATGTTAAGAGGGGAACAATTTCTCTAAAATAATATTTAATACAACAATTTCCTGGTACATGAAAAGAATTAGCCTCATGTAGTTGAACTGCAACACAAAACTTTTCTTTCCATTCATTCTCTACCTCCTTTTATAGCAATATTATTTTCCTTATTATTCAAGTGAGAAAAAGACAGCCTTGGATTTTGAAGGACAGACCTCCCCCCACACACACTATTTGCAAATGATCATTCATACCATCATACTGAATAAATGCTTGCCTTTTATGTCATACATGTGATTCAAATTCTTTGAAAAAATAAGTGTATTTTAGCAATTGTCAATAACTATAATGAATACCTCCTCACTGAAGACAAACCTATAATTTGGTAGTAGGAGATATGTTAATATTGTACACCACGTAGTTCTTTTCCTTTATCTGTGGCAGTGATAACCTTTGAATTATAATTGTGTCATCGATTTGCATTGTTGCTTATTTTACCAAGAAAATTATTATTTACAGGCTCAGAGAAAGTTAATACCAATGTGAAGTTCAATCTCAGACAAATAAGGGGATGTTTATTAAATGGAGTAAATTGATACTAACTTTTTATTTTTAGGTTTGGGGTAAGAAGAAAGTTTATGATATGTCTGAAACAGGAGGAAAAAAAAAGAAATTTCTTCATATGGCTAGAGGCAGAAAAATGACCCAATTCCAAGACCGGTGCTCTTTCCCCTGCACTGCAGTTGTCTGACAACTATGTCCTAGAGTGACCTAGGAGTAAAAACATTCCTCCCTGCTTGAAAGAATAAAATATTGCACTGATTTCTTACTCTAAGACACAAAATCAAAGAAGAACGTCCAACCAAAGGAGCACTAAAGAAACATTTGAAACAAGAAATTCTGCCTCTTTTAATTCATGAAGCATTGCCAGTCTACCCGCATGGAAAATTTAGCTTCCTTCTTTTTGAAAAGGGGATAACAACATAATACAAATTCTAATGTCCATTTGAAGCATCCCTGAGAAAACTGCCAATCCAATCTTTATATGAAATTTGAGATTATTTTTCTTTCTTGGGGGGAGGGCTTAAAGTGGGGGAAAGATTATATATTTAAATACTTTGTGCACCAGAAATAGCAAGGGGAAACACAATTTGCTGTCCTTTTCCCTCTGATGATCTAATTTATTTTAGTGACACAAACAGTAGTGGATATATATATGTATATATAGGCATGAGAATATATTCATTTTATTCCTGGTTGCAAATGCAGTGACCCTTCACTCTGCTAAAAATCCTAACCAAATACTGTATTTGAAAGATAAATAATTCCTCCCACTTAGAATAAAAGAGAGATTTCTGAGCTTTCTCTTCTGAAATTTACTGCTAGTAGGAGAAAAAAAGTTTAGATTGTTAGACACCAAAATGTTAACACTGAATATGTTTATGTACTTCTTTATACTTGTATTTGGTACTTATCTTAATTTCCTGCATGTTCTACCATATATTAGTGTGGAGAGCAAAAGTTATTTTACAAATTGTAGGTCTGGTACTATCATATACTCTCTTTCTTTATATATGCACTAACTGAACCTTTAAAAGTTGACCATTCTGATCCACAATTTTGAGAATAGTGAGGCAGATAGATATTAAGAAGAAATATAAATATTTAGTTATTCTTCTATTTATTCACTCTAAAATATTTCTTGAACATTTCTGATGTAATAGATGCTGTATGAAAGGCAAAGTTCAATACAGCATAGTCTCTGATTTTGAGCAACCAAAAGCACTAATAAATGTCTTTGCAAATATCCATAATAAGTAGTTGTATGTGATGAAGGGTTATGGTGCAAGCTCAGCCTTTTAAGAGTAGGCTATAAATGCTAGATGAAAAGTTTGGATTTTATCTTGTAAGTAAAAAGGAGAGATGGAAGATTTTTTAAACAAGGGATATGATCAAAATGGTGCCTTAGAAAGATATAGTTTCTTACCCTGTTTGTAGTACTGCATTAGAATAGGAGGAAGTCTGGAGTCAAAGAGGCCACTTCCAGGCAATTGCAATGTGAGACATCAGAATTACAATGGTGCTGTCAGTGTGTAAACACTGAGAAAGAAAAATCAACCAATTTCACTCCTTGGTACCTCTGTGGGTGAGACTAGAGCAGGGAGGATGCCCGGTGCTGGCTGGCCACAGGGAGGACTGAAACAAAATGATCTCTGAAGTTGTTAACCTTGAAAGACTGAGGAAATATTGTCACTGATAACAGCAATAGGAAACTTCAGTGCCTTCATAAATACATAAGGCTGATGATGAGTTTCAGTTTTAACACAGAAGTTTACATTTAGAGAATGGGAAACAAATTCCAGGGATTCTGTAATTTGGCAATGTAGTTTAACAAAAGGACCCAGGCTAAGGGATTAGGAGCCTAGGGTCATATTCTGAGCCCTATCACTAGCCACTTCTCTGTGCCTCCCTTTCTCTGTCATCAGACTGAATGTAACCATGCTTCTCTCACAGGGATATTCACTGTGAGGTGGGGCAAGTGATTAGGCCTCCTCAGAAGGAAGTAGACATAGAAATTCTAGCTTCATTATGTTCTGTTCAATAATAACCGACTCACAGGGAAACAATGGCAATGGTTGAAACATCTAAGAAACAGTGACTAGAGGAAACAGAATAAGACTCTTTTGTGAGATTAAAAAAAACCCTCTGCTCTTTTGAAGGGAAGAGAGGGAAGAGTAAAATCAAAAGGGCTCCTTAGTGCTCTCTTGGTGATCTCAAGGTCTGAAATAGTTAACACATGTCTCTAAGTACTTTTTTTCCCTTCTCATTCACTAGGCTGGTTAGACCTATAAAATATTATAGTAGTAGAACTTATATATTCAGGGCTACCTTGAGCAGGAGCTGGGGATAAATGGGGGAAAATATAATTAGATGATCTTTAAAAATAGACTTCTGTGAAGTCTACTTAGATTTTTTTCCCACTAATATAATTGTGCTTGTCTTTTCTATTGATAATCCCATTTTTTTATTTTTTAATTGGTACAAATAAAAAACAATATTTTAGTTTCTAGATTATTATTTAAAGTTTACTATAAATTTCAAATAAAAAATCCTATGGCAAAAAATTATAGAAAGACCAAAATGAGCTACTAGGATTTGAAATTTTTCCCATATTCCTTTTACCATAAATTTATACTCAGCTGTTGATTTTTGCAAAGTGAAAACAGGCTGAAAAAAATTTATACCTGATCACTCACAGATTTGACCCAAAAGACACCACTTTAGCTGAAGAGATTATTTTTTAAAATAGATCCCTGATTAAACTCACATCTTGTCTTTTAACCATCATATTACACGGCATTGTTACAGTTTACCAAAATACAGAGAAACCATAAGAAAAAATGTGATTTTGGATAAGAACTGTCAAGTCAAAGTGATTGAGAAATCCAGATGAGCACTAGGTTCTCATCTGCTTTTTTCTCACAGTGCAGAGGAGAAAAACTGGAAGATGGCAACTGAGATTCTCATGGCTTATTTATCCAATCACAACCCAATCTAAAACTCAAAAATAAATCCACAACATAAATTGAGGAAAACTGAAGCTTATTTCATTTTAAAAACCAAAGGGATCAATGATGACATATTAAAATTGAAATGAAGAGCCAAGATAAGGAAGGAAATACAGCAGAATGATTTCAATTGAAAGCATATTTTAAGGTTTTAGTGTTAAAAAAGATAATTTGCATGAAGGATAAAAAAGAGAATAATACACTAATTGAGTTTTTGAAAGTGCTAAATACACGTAAGGATTGGAGATAGAAGTTATTCAACAACAACAACAAAAGCTTCTTTAGATGTTATAGCAGGGTTTTGTTTTACTTTGCTTTGTTTTTTTAGGCTTAGAACAAGCAAATTTATCATAATATTTCTTAGAATAATGCATCCAATATATGCAACACATTTGTTATCTTTCTTAGAATAATACATACAATAAATGTAAAACGTGAAGATTGAGAGCAGCTTTGGTAGAACATTTGACTTTGACACTTTGGACTGGATTTTAGGAAGGAAAAGTCATGCAGGTCATCGTTCCCATTGTTGAAACTCGTTTCATAACATAAACAAAAACAGCTCCAGATTCAAAGGAAAGGCTCAATTATAACTTATGAGATGAGAGTGTTAGTGATCAAAACAGTCCTAAGAAAATGACACACATGCATTTCAAAATAAATAGCTTTTTTTCTTTTTTGTAGGGAATCAGTGACAATGAGCTCTGATTGTCAAGCTGCCTGGTTGAGCAGCCAAGGGGGCAGTATCTGGGACTCAGGAAGTTAGGCTCACCTCTTAGAATCACACTATGCTTTCTACTTCTGTAAATAACTTGCAGGGCTCTAGCTCTTCTATTTAAAAATATTTTAAAATCCTTTCCCTTCCTAAGCCCTCTCACTTAGCAAATCTGCAAAATAGTGCTACCAGTTTAAAGAGTGACCAAAGCTTCTGATATTTTATACACCTTTTAAACATAAAAAATGTTTTAAGTTTTGAGGTTACTAAATAAGTAAATTCTCATGCTAGAGAATATGCTTATTTTTTCCAGTGATTTAATTCTTGTGTATAGAGAGTGGTGGTTCCCCATCCTTGCATCCCTAGGTATAGAGCAGAGTGGACTTATTTTAGGGACACTTTACTTGGCCAAGGGAATGTGGTTATGTGATCCTGTTCTTCACAGACAGTTTTCCAAGGCTTCCTAACATTCAAAATCCTGAGCACATACACATGCACACACACCTGAGCATGCACATGGGTGTGCAGTGGAGTGTGTTGAAGGAAATAGTCAACTTTACACATCCCAGGAGACTCTGCTGATTTATCAACAGTGTCCCAACCAAGAGCCAGGCTCAGAAGGAGAGATGCTCTCTCTAGGACCTTATTTATCTGAGTTTAGCGAGGGATAGGAGGTACATGTGAGAGATACAGTTCACCATTAGGAGAGGGCTGGATAATGAAGTAAATATTTAGATTTTTTTGAGGCACCTAGCCTTCCATTTAAATACCTATTTCCTACATAGTCTTTCTTCCTCTTCCTTAATTTATGGTTCTTTCTTTTTTCTAGCTGTTTCTCAATTAATTCCTATGAAAGGAGTATCTGATCATAAGTAATTATTGGTTACTAGATAGGACCATTTCCAGAGGATAATAGGAAAGTGAAGACAGTCAATGTTTAAAGTGATGAAATGTGGGTTATATAGTTGTAATTTTTGCTCCCCCCCCAAAAAAAAATCACATTTTACAGGCACAACTAGCTACTGAATGATTTTTGTGCAAGGCTGGTCCTGTTTAAAACAAGCAAGCACCACATGTACTCACCATCAAATCTGTATTAACTGATTAACACTTACGTGCACATATAGTAGTAACATTCATTGGGTGTTGGGCAGGGGGGTGGAGGGGGTCAGTATATTCACACCTTATGGGTATAGTGTACACCATCTGTGGGATGGACATGCCTGAAGCTCTGACTTGGGTGGAGTAAAGGGAATATATGTTCCTAAACATTTGTACTCCCTTAATATGCAAGGGAAAAAAAAAAAAACAATCTCTCTCAACCAGTGCAGACTGCCACACCTTGTGAATAAAAGAAGAGCTCAATAAAGTCTTGCTTACTTGAGGTGACTTGATCACAGACCTACAAAAATGTTTGAGCCTCCTCAATTTGGCTGTGGTTTACAGAGTAGCACTCATATGGCCACCCACTTATAGATGTGAACTGAGGGACATCATTTCCACCGAATGACATTATACAATATACACAACTTTTTACCTACATAGCTTTCCTAATAGAGTCTCTGGCTTCCTATGTGACATGTTTTGAGCATAGTGTCCAGGCAGTACATTCAATCACTGACTTTGTTCATGCTTATGGGGCCAATGGCTACCCCAAACAAAATAGTTTCTATCAACTTTTATACTTTGGCATTCTGGTCTTCTCTATCCCTCTTGGTTGGAGTTTTTCTCATGTCTTCTATCTTTGCTAGCTACTTAGTTGAAGAGCAAAAGTAGGAATGGATAAAAGGATGTACTAGTTACAAAACTTTTTCCAGTATGCTCAGCACCATCATTCCAAACATTTTCCCAAAAATTATGAGAAATTTGAGGAAACAGAGGTTCAGATCAACTTATTCAGATTCTTCTCTCTCTATATAGTTATTTCTTTATCTATCTATGTATCTGTCTATCTATCTATCTATGTATCTATCTGTCTTCTAGCTAGCTACCCTCTCCATCATCCATCTAGCCTGAATATTTAAACAGAAGTATCAAAACCACTTTGTGTGATCCTTTTAAAGCCTACAAAATAAGTTAGTTCTGGCATTTTTAAAGGAAATAATTAAGTCACATATCACCATCCAAGAAAGGGACTGATTAGGTTATTCATTGTCTTCCCTACAAATTGCTTTTCAAATACTCGGAAGAAATGGAAACAGAAAGCAAGAAGAAATATAGGATCAAACACTCAGAAAATTTGTATATGTCTAAGAATTTTATTTGATACAAACTAATTCCTCACAAAACACATAAAACCAGATGACAAAACATCAGTCTCTAGATTTGGAGCAAATGCTAAAGGAATAAGAACAACTATGACAAATGGGAAGAAACCCAATAAATAAATGATTTAACTGTCATCACAATGAATTATGCATTTAGGAAATATGATTTAATCCAAATTGAGAAGGCTTCGCTAGGACTGTCACTGTCTGTATTTAGGCATTCTCTCCTTGGGCACACAAGGGGTAGTAAATCCAAATTATCCGTCCTATGCAACTCTCTCCTTGTCTGTGCTTTTTGTTTGCCTATTCATTCTTTGCACAAAGCCCAGCCTATAGAAGGAATGGCTTGGGGGCACCCTGAGGCATCTCACAACAATGGCTTTGAGTCCTCCGTTTAACTCTTCAACTGATTAATATTCTGTGTAGCCAGAAACCAGCCTGACTCAGGGCCTTGGCTTAAAGAGCAGATGGATTATGGCCACTGCTCCTCAATTGATTCATTATTTAGGCCATTAATTTTCTTCTCACCAAAAACATCTGGCGTCTGATGCTTGGGGATAAACTGATATTAGGTGCAAGCAAGTTTAAGTTTAATAACAGGTTCATCATCTATGATTTCAGGTTAAAACCACAGACAAGAGGTCAGAAAGTATGTAAGTATTTCAAAAAAAGAACAGTGTATAAGCTGCTTGATTTGGAGACATTCTCGGAGAAAATATTCATTTTGCTTTGTTATTTTAAATAAAATTCCATTCATTTTTTGACATTATCAATCATTTTAAATGAGAGAATGAATATAAATAAAGAACTTTGCAAACTACAAAGTGTGATACAAATGTGAGATTGATTTATAATTGTCATTAGTGTATTAAATTCTTTCTGGAGCCAGGTAGCAAGAAAATAGACAAATAAATAACATAATTTTAGATTACAGGATTGCTAATAACAGGTTTAATATGTCTTATGTTTTATCCCATGATATTCTATGTTTATTGGCCAGATTCTTTCTATCTTCAGATAATACTAAATCACATTTAATGACTGGCCTGGCCCTTGCCAAATACCTAAAAAGTGCCTACTACAAATTTATTAGTCCCTTCTTTACCTTTCCCCTTCCTTTGAGACCAAAACTTTTTCCATTTTAGTGTCTAAATAGCTTTAGCCTACCAAAAATCTAACCTGGGAAATAGTTCTGCTATTAGCCATTTACATCTTAGTATAAACGTGTGCTCTCTACTCTAAGAGATTCACAGTCAAAACTAATATTTTACTGTGAAATTAAAGGGCTCTGGCAAAAAAAAACTACAGCTTATATTAAAGGGATAAAAATATATGTGCACAAGCATATGTATGCATACACATGTACACATACATATATATTTTCTGTGTATACATATATATGTATATATACACACACACACATGTATATTCTTTTGTCATTGGATACTTCCTGCCACCTCTAAACACATACTTGCATAGAGGGCCGGCTATTCTCCCTCTGTACTTAGCTGTTCATATTGGCTTCAGGCAAGTGTTTGGCACCAATCTACAAGAAGGTAAATGCCCAGATTGGTTGCCAAAAACAAACAGTCATGTGGGTGGGCCTAGCATGACATTCACAACAGGCATCTGGCTTAGACCATCCCTGTGGGCTATAGCTTCAACATGTTTCCTCCCACTACTCCTCTATCCCATGCAATGCCTGCTGGAGAGCTGCCCAAAGGTGAATTTTCTAAGAGGGGTGAATGAGACTGCAGTGATCAGCCTCAAGTTTATAAACCAGCAGTCTCCCAACTGATGATTCATTAGAAGCTATGAGTCAATGACAAGAGCTATTTGCTCGTCTAGTAAATTCCCTATAGAAATGATTGGTTATTCTAAAAAGTCTGAATCCCAAGCACATAGAAAATGTTATTTCAATTTAGTCAAGGACAAATGAACTCTTTCCTTGATTCTCTTTGAATAGAGATGAAGGGGATCCCTGTCTCTCTCCTCTCCTCACAGTCCCTTCTCTCTTCTACCCTTTGCTTTGATTTTTTTTTCTTTTTAAGGAGAAAATGTCTCAGCATGTACAACCCTTTAGAATAAATACATGGTACAAGAGAAGGATGAGAACTTCACCTGTCTTTCATGGCTAAAGTCAGAAGACAGACTCTTTAGGGGCCTTTTAGTGACTGGGACCACCAAGATCATTTCTGAAGGAAAAGGTCAATCAATTGGTTGTTTTGGCAGTTTGAGTAATTTCTCCTTCCCCAGTCCTTCATCCCACTGCCTACCACTCTGAACCCCAACACCACCCCTACCACCAGTTATGGAATTCTAAGAGTTGATAAATTGCTTTAGAGTTGTGGAGAAGTGTAGTTTCCAGACTTAGAGTTTCAGATACTGGTTCAACTTCAAGAAAAAAAAAATATTAGACCAACACAGGACTGCTAAATTTTCACACTTGGTTCTACTGCTAAGAGTAGATGTATTAAATCATACTGTGACTCTTGACCACACTCATCAAACCCTACAGGGCCGTGGGCTTCTCTTAATACCTTTTTGAATCTAATTAGTAGCTAGTATATTGTTGATGTTCAATATATGTCTCATATATGATAACAATTAAAATTATGCTCTAATGATCTGATAGTATTCCCTACACAGTTAGGAGGAGAAACAATCACCTAGCTACAATGTGGTACAGGAGTCACATTCACTTAATACCTAATGAAAAATTGTTTAGCATGTAACTCAGCTCATAGTCTCCATATTTTGCTTGCCAGTCTGGGAAAAAAGGAAGAGAAGTGCCACTTCTATATGAAGATAGCTTTGAATCTCCTGAAAATGTGGAAAATAACATGATGGAGCAAAACCTTTAAGCATTGTCTATTCTTCAACTACCTTACATGGGCTTCATCAATCTTTTACTGTACTCCAAGGATTATGGATGAGCTGTTTAATCCTAATTTCCAAATTCAAATGGAACCTGATATTTAAAAAAATCCTCTTTTGTCCTGGATTCAAATTAAACATATCATAACATTAAATTTATTAGTCAAAGATAAATTTGCCAGATCGAATGCAAGATCTCCTGTATTTTTATTTGCTAAATCTGGCAACCATAGAAAGGGAAAATGTGTAGCAGTGTAGCAGTGTTTAACTGTCTTACAGATTTTGGTTTATACCCTGGTTGTGACATATAGTAGTTACATAACCTTAGTAAAATCACTTAGCCTCTCTAAGCTTCAGTGTCTTAAACTGTAAATGGAAATGATGATAATATTTATTTCATTGTTTTTTCTAATACTAAATTAGAATAATCTACATAAATTGATGAATTAAATGTTCAATAACAATTGTTATTCTTTTCTTTTCATGGGATGTGCCTGCCTCATAACAACTAGTTTAGAAGAACATTCCAAAGAACACAAGGATTATAATCCTGTAGTCAAAAGGGGACAAAAATGAGAAACTTTAAGAAAGTGTTTAGTGAGTACTGCTCTCATGAAGGCTCTGCTAACTGCCTGAGTTTCTGAGAACTACATGACAATAAGAGTATTTCTCCAGCCTTGAGAGAAGCTTTCTCAAACATTGGAGGTAGCCAAATAATTGACTCTTACTAAAACCACTTAGAATTTTACGCTGTAGCAACATTGCTCTATGTGTGCGAGCATCTCTTTTCCTGAACTGCAATGTAATGCTCCAGAATTCAGGATTGCCTATTTCTTTTCTGCAAGGATAATTCACCCTTTGTTTTTTAACCCTCTCTTTCATGTACCCATATATACCTGATACACACAACACCATTATATTTGTTTGCTAGGGCTCCCAAAACAAAATACTATAGACTAAAGGGCTTAAACAATAGAAATTGATTTTCTCACAGTTCTGGATGCTAGACTTCTAAGGTCAAGGTGTTCCCAGCTTTAGTTTCTCCTGAGGCCTCTCGCCTTGGCTTGAAGATAACCATCTTCTCATTGTGTCCTCACATGGTCTTTAGGTAAGTGCAAGCCCCAGGTGTCTCCATTTATTTACAAATTTCCTCTTCTTATAAAGACACCAGTCAGTCTAGATTACGGACTATTCTAATAGTATCATCTTAACATTATGACCTTTTTAAAGGCCCTATCTCTAAATACAGTCACATTTTGGGATATTAGGAGTTAGGACTTCAACATATGATTGGGGGGGGACACAATTAAGCCCATAAACAACCAGCAAAAGTATAATTCACTAGTATATGTTTCTCATTACTTTCCATTGCTCGAAAGACAGTTTACATGTAGGAGGCTTTTTAGCTTCTTGGAAAAACACATGTGCTATTGTTTCCAAACACAATGCTTGTTACTACTGCATGGAAATAAGGAATGGACTAAAAAATTAATGCCATAATAAATAGCTCATGTATGATTTGTTCTAAGATTCCACTGACCAAGTCATATCTTTTCTTTTCAGGACTAAATAATGTTACATTGTCTGCAGGTACCACAGTTTATACATTCACCTACTGAAGAACATCTCAGTTGTGTCCGAGTATTGGCAATTATAAATAAACTTTCTCTAAACATCTGTGTACAGATTTTTGTGTGTATGCAGATTTTCAACTCATTGGGGTAAATACCAACGAGTGTAATTGCTGGATCATGTGGTAAGAGTATTGTGTAAGAAAGTGCTGAGCAGTCATATTCTTTATAGATTATTTCATAATTGTTTTTGTAAAAAACATTGGCATATAAAGACAACCTATGAAATTACAAACAACATGCTCAGAATGTATGCATAATGTATGAGTCTAGAGTCTAAAGTCATTGTCTCAAATTTGGACAGACTGATATTTTCTATCTATGTAATCTGGGCATAAATAACCACATATAGTCTTGTTTTAAAAAGAGATCATAATTTTTGTTATGATAAGGCAATGGAATTTTATGTTATAATAGTTTTAAAGTTGAAATTGTACTGAATTTGCTGATGATATAATATTATATCTAGAAAACCCAAGGATTCAACCAAGAGACCCTTGGAATTGATCAATGAATTCAGTAAAGTCTCAGGATACAAAATCAATACACACAAATTAGAGCCATACATATATGCCAATAACAGTCAAATGGAGAACCAAATTAAGGACTCAATACCCTTCGCAATAGCAACAAAGAAAATAAAATACCTAGGAATATATTTAACTAAGGAGGTAAAAGACCTCTACAGGGAGAACTATGAAACACTGACGAAGGAAATCACAGAGCATGTAAACAGGTGGAAAACCATACCATGCTCGTGGATTGGAAGAATCAACATTGTTAAAATGTCTATACTACAGATTCAATGCAATCCCTATTAAATTACCAACATCATTTTTCACAGATATAGAAAAAATAATTTTACACTTTGTATGGAACCAGAGAAGAGTCCATTTAGCAAAAGAAATTTTAGCCAGTAAGAACAAGATGGGAGGTATTAATTTACCAGAGTTCAAACTATACTACAAGGCTTTGGTTATTAAAACAGCATGGTATTGGCACAAGAATAGGGACACAGACCAGTGGAATGGAACAGAAAATCCAGATATAAAACCATCCGCATACAGCCATCTAATCTTTGACAAAGCAGACAAAAACTTACTCTGGGGAAAAGAATCCGTATTCAATAAATGGTGCTGGGAAAACTGGATAGCCACATGTAGAACACTGAAACAGGACCCACACCTTTCACCTCTCAAAAAATCAAATCATGGTGGATAACAGACTTAAACCTTAGGAGTGAAACTATTAGAATTCTAGAAGAAAATGTGGGAAAGACTCTTATATACATTGGCCTAGGCAAAGAATATATGAAGAACACCCCAAAAGCAATCACAACAACAACAAAAATAAATAAATGGGACCTGATCAAATTGAAAACCTTCTGCACAGCCAAAGAAACAATCACGAGAGTAAACAGACAACCTACAGAATGGAAAAAAAATCTTCACATACTACACATCAGATAAAGGACTGATAACAAGAATCTATTTAGAACTCAGGAAAATCAGTAAGAAAAAATCGAACAACCCTATCAAAAAGTGGGCAAAGGACATGAATAGAAATTTTTCAAAAGAAGATATAAGAATGGCTAACAAACATATGAAAAAATGTTCAACATCTCTAATCATCAGGGAAATGGAAATCAAAACCACAATGAGATATCACTTAACTCCAGTGAGATTGGCCTTTATCAAAAAGTCCAAAATCAGTACATGTTGGCGTGGATGCGGAGAGACAGGAACACTCATACACTTCTGGTGGGACTGTAAACTAGTGCAACCCCTGTCGAAAACAATATGGAGATTCCTTAAACAGATTCAAGTAGACCTTCCGTTCGATCCAACAATCCCATTATTAGGCATCTACCCAGAAGAACAAAAGTAATTCTATAAAAAAGACACCTGCACCCGAATGTTTATAGCAGCACAATTCACAATTGGTAAGATGTGGAAACAGCCCAAATGTCCATCAATTCATGAATGGATTAGTAAAATGTGGTATTT
>CM052457.1:49054411-49071423 GCA_028533085.1 Varecia variegata
GTATACCATGGAGTATTACTCAGCTATAAGAAATAACGGTGATACGACACCTCTTTGGTTCTCCTGGAGAGAGTTGGAACCCATTCTATTAAGTGAAGCATCCCAAGAATTGAAAAATAGGCACCACATGTACTCACCAGCAAATTGGTTTCCCTGATCATCACCTAAGTGCACATTTGGGAATAACACCAATTGTGTATTGGGCAGAGGTGAGGGGTGGGGGGAGGGGATGGATGTATACCTACATGATGAGTGCGATGCACACTGTCTGGGGAATGGACACGCTTGAAGCTCAGACTCGGGGGAATGGGAGAGACATGGGCAATATATCTAACCATAACTTTTGTAGCCCCATAATAAGCTGAAATAAAAACAAAAAAAGAAAAAAGAAGGCAAGTGTAAAAGAAATTAAACAGCCATTTGGATTATTCCAGCTAAATGATAAAGTTAGTATCCTTATGACAAAATTTCTGAGCCTCCACTGAACTAACTCCTCAACTGGGTAAGAATTTTACCAGAGAAATTTAATTCAGACTTATAGTAGACTTGTAAGTATGCAGAAAGTCCCACAATATTGACTCACATATCTCAATATAATAGCTTCTTCTCTTAGCCATTGCTACCTTCTTCCTCTTTCACAAAGCTTTGTGAATATAAATATTTCTCAGCACACTGACACTTGCAAAGTCTTAGAGAAAAACACACACCAATGGAAAACAAATTAGAAAATAGAAGGCAAAATGCATGATATTTCTGTTTTCTGCCTTTCTGCTTAAATTATATTGCCCACAGTATTGAATAAATATAAACTAGATATGAAGTCCAGGTATCATTAACCCTGCTACCTGAGATCCTGGCTAATCCACGGGAGAAGTACTTTTCTTCATCCAGCCAGTCTATAATTTTACCAGTTATTTTAATGCTACATGTGTATATACATGTGGCACACATTTTTTCTCTTTTTGTTGTAATTTCAAGTTCTAAAAACAGCTTAAAAAGACTCAGATTAAGTTCAGAAACTATAACATGTCTTTAAATAAGTAGAAAGGAAAAGTTGCATTTGAGTACCACTCATTTAAAAAATGAATGCATGCTTCAGTCTTCCAGCTGTGGGCAAGCTCACATTAGATTGGGGGAAAGAAGTCAAACTTTAGAACTAGCAGTCAGCACTCTTCTCTTACTAGGCTATTACAAACCCACCTAAAGACCAAAGTTCAAATCTTCAGTTGTTTTCATTAGGGACAACATGCACTGTTTAACTTTTTGCTTTAATAAAAACTAGCCTTATTTCCCCTAGACATTATTACTGTGAAAGATTCCATAGAAAATAGAAAGCTTCAACAAAGGTTTCATTAAATTAAAAAAAAAAACAATAATAAACAAACAGAACCAATTGACACATCAGAGCCATGAAATCTGTCTTTTCTCTTACACTTTTCTCCTATGTTCTTGCTCCACCAGCACAGTACTTAGATACAAACCAATTGATCATCAGGGAGCTGTTACCTTAATTATAAAATGAAACAACCTTGCTAATGTAGTCTGAAAGCCTTGTTAGTTCATACCCCGGACATGTAGTTTGGAATGGCTGCAAATACAAATATTCAGAAAGGCAGCTGCTGCCTGATTGTGATGTGAAGGCTTGAAATAGTTCCTGACTAGAGTACACCCTGCTGATTTGAGCACCCTCGTTTTATTCTTGCATTTTATTTATTTATTTGGAACCTCTGCCTTTGCCCTTAGGGTGGAGATAAAATGCTAACAATCACTGGGTCCCAACCAGCATGCACTTTTGAATAGTTCATTCATGGGGAACCATTTGTTTGAGGAGGCTTTTTGTCTGATTATTGGCCCTTGTTGTTAGGGCTCAGGCAGAGATGTGATGAGCCTTGCAGGAAAAATTAAAGAAGATGTAAACAGTAAATGTAGACATTTTGCAACATAGCTAAAAATAAATTGCACTACAGGCAATTATGCAAGTTTTACTGGATACATTAAAAAGACATTAAATGCACAGCTGTTTTAAGTGTCTTTTAAGCTGATAAATTAACTGTCTTATAAATTGTAAGATTTGTCAGCTAATAATGCTATTTTATCTGCTTTAACATATGCCTTCCTAGTTCATGAAGCATTATTGTAAGTGCCAAAAGGAGATAATGTGCATTTTACAGTGTTACGTCTTAAGTGGAATGGATCATTGACCATGAAGAAGTGTGTTAATAAATCTCCCAGGCATTGTTAATTGCACCCAATGAAGTGTCACTGTTAAAACACAAAAGATGTGATAGAGAAAACTGAACATAATGTCTTTGAGTTTTACAATTAACAGTTCACTAGGCACACTAGGCAAATCGACCAAAAAGACCATAATTTGTTGAAGCCTTATTAACTTAAATTTTCCTAGTCAAGGTCATAATTGTGGATGGCTTAAAGCAATCTTTTAATGCTCATAGCAAAGAGTAACCTTGCTGGAGAGAAGGAACTTTTTTCCTCCGAGTGGTACAAGATGCCTACAAGGTTCAAGAGAAATAAAGCAGCATTGTATCAAACAACAGTCTTTCAGAATCATTCACTATCAAGCAAGCGTGTTTGTCCTTGACTTGAGAAAAATACCATTTTGAATTGCTTGTTCCAAGATAGTAAGTGGAGGAGGATAGTTCACACACTATAAATTAAAAGACACTACTTCAGAGGCCACTAAGTATAAGCATCTGGCCATTAAAAAAGTCATAATAATAAAATTTGAAAGTTTCATTTCTGTGGAATTGGTGCATTTTTCCTTTTAAACTTGGACAATAGACACAAGCATAGTCAACTTGAGCACCCAACATGAAAATCTCCTTCTCATAAGTTTTGAAAACCTTCCAATGATGGTCTTACGTTGTTTACATGTTAGAAAAAGAAGTGTTTTCTTTTCCCTTTACTGTTAAGAATGCACTCTTGATCCCATGCCTGTCAGTTTGCAATTATGCCCTTGTAAAAGCATGAGTAGCATCTTTAGTAATGCTGCAGCTTTAATAATGACTTTCACAAATCAAATATGAGTAAAGCAGAGGGGAAAAAAAGAAACTGCATACTCTATAAATAGAGAGTACTTCATCTCTTGGGCCAAGTATATACATTTCATGTGTTTGTTTTAGTATAAGATTGACCAAAACAGTTACAATTGAAAAGCAAATTTGGAACAATGCTAGAAAGCCTACATTAGAGTCTCTGTCCTATTTCCGACTAGTTGAGGCATTTACTGTGACCCAATTTGTTTACCCTATAAACTAAAATAATAAGATCACCTACTTAATAGAGTAGTTGTTAGGATCAAGGAAGAAAATGTATGTGAAAGTACTTTAAAAAGACAAACTACTATTAGTTATTCTTAATTGTAGGTTAGAATATCTATTATGTAATTCTTTTTTTAATTTCAAAATATTAAGGTAATTCTTGGTATTCAAAGCACTTTCACATTTAGTAACTCAGTCCTCCCAACAATCTTTTGATGAAGGCAATGCATGTATTTCCAAATACAAAATATTTTCTGATGGTCAGATAAGTAGAAGGTACTATGCTAGATGCTATAATTCTATAGCCAAAAATGACATAGAGTTCTTCTCTCTTAAAGGTTTTATCTGGTTGTGTAATTATATTAGTATTACAATAGAGGCAATTGAAGCTCAGGGAAGTGAAGTTACCTCCACAAGACTACACAGCAAAATTCAGAGGAAAAATACCCTAAGCCTTCAGATATATTTCTTCTCTAAAAAGCCCTTGAGGCTATGAAACAATGTCTCCTAACTATCAGTCCAATGCTCTTTCACACGTTCATACTGCTTCCCTTAGAACACACAGAAAATCAAAATGAAATAGGTTAAATGTTACAAACCATTGTGGAAGTTCTAAATGCCATGTTGATATTTGGACTAGGTGGGATGGAGAAACTCGAGTGAAAGAACCTCAACTCTTTTGTGCTACATTCGCTAATCTATTTGAGTAGAAATGCCTCAGATAAACTTCATTTCTGGCTAGACCACCCCAAAGAAATGGGAAGTCCTAATTATCCTTACAACCAATTCTCGATTTGACTGAACATGAATGAAATGATTTGATCCTGAGTGGAGATTATACACTGGGCAATGCTGGGTAGTCTTCAAATGAGCTTAAAAGAAGCTTTTATAGAGTATAAATTGTTATTAGGAGAAATCAAGTTGTTTGAGAGTTTTTACTTTCCTTAAACTCAAAAACATTTAGATCACTTTTGTTTTTGAACTAACCACTGCTTCTACTTGAGATTAGAAACTGTAAGGAAAGAAATATCATCAGTTCTTTTATTAAATGTCTTGACAGGCATGTGTAGAAAAGAAATATATATATATATATATATATATATATATATCAAATGCTATCCAATTTGCATAAGATTTCTAGATTTATGACTAGTATGCACACAGTTGGGAAATTTAGGAATATTTAAAATTCTAGGTACGATCAAGTCAAAAAGGTATGTATCATATTAATCCCAAAATAAGAGTTTTAAACAAAATGAATTAGAAAGAAATCACTATATTGAGAAAGAGATAAAAGAAAGAAAAAGAGAAAGAAAGAAGAGAGAAGAAAGAGAGAAAGAAGGAAAGAAGAAAGAAAGAAAGAAAGAAAGAAAGAGGGAAGGAGGGAGGGAGGGAAAGGAAGGAAGGAAGGAAGAGAGAACATCCTATTTTCAGAAATGAGAAACTGAGAAATGCAGGTATTTGGAGTCTTTCTATATGACCAAGGTCCATATTCCTAAAAACATGTAAATTATGGCAGATCCCAGCAAATCCAAGTGCTGGATCCTCCACTATACACCAGTTCAAGTCTCCATGGTTTAGTAATAATAATAATAATAATTTGTTGAGGACTTACTATATACTAGACACTATTCTAAGAACTTTGGTTATATTAGCTAATTTAATCTTGGCAATAACCTTATGAGGCAGGTTATATAAATATTCCCCATTGGACAGATGAAAAGAGACAGCACAGTAAGAGGTTGAATAACTTGCTCTGAGTCACTTGTAGAGATAGGGAGTTTTGTTCTAGTGCCCAAGATATTAATTATTATTCTTATACTTACTGTATAGTATACTCTCTTTCTGTTATCTTCCAGGAAGAAATGAAAAAATTCTTCCCTCTGTTCATATATGCAATGGTTGGCTCAGTTCCTTGTTGCAAGAAAAAGTTAGCTAAGGTCTGAAAGAGCTGTCAATGTGTGTAGTTTAAATACCCAGGCTTCCAAAAAGGACAGTATATCTGTTTGATTTTTATAACTTTCATTATTTATAATGTTATATGCAAGGTTAATTTTCTCTGTAGAAAATTTAGAAAACAGGTATAGAAAATTATTGTGATGAGGTGCAGTAATCACTATAGCTCTGTGAGCCACAGTGAAGCCATCTTGTGTACAGGCTCACTGCTGCTGTGTGATTCATGAGCCCGTGATCTATGAGCTGGGAAAATATACATGGAAAACAGGAAAAAATAAAGTGATTAACTTATAATTGATTGTTTAAAATCACTAGGTGTGTATAGTTAAATTTTACTATGCTTGAGAATGTTCCTTAACTGATGCTATCTGCTTCTGTAAACTCACTTGTGTATAGGGTGTAATCAAAACAGGTGGTCTGGGGCTGGTCCCAGGCCCCCTGGTAATGGAATTTATTGCAAAACTGACTAAACCTTGTGTACTCAGACTCACATAAGACCCCGATGTAAAATAGTACAAAAACCCTTCCTCTTTTCCGGGTGAGCGCTGCTCTCTGTGCTGCCGCCTTTGGCGGTGCAGAGAGTAGTCGCTGGCCAGCTAATAAAGACTCCTAATTAGGCTCAATTCGGCTTTCAAGTGGTCATTTTCTCGTGTTCTAAACCATAGCAATTATGAAAAGAATTACAAGATACATAATCCAAATTTGATCAAAAATATCCAACACACACACACACACACACACACACACACACACACACACAGATTGACCACATGACTAAAAGATGTTAGGCATAGCTTAGTCTTGACCAATGTGGGAAAAAACTCAAGTGTGTCTATCAATAATTAGTACAATGTGATAAAGTAGAATGACATGGCTTGACATCTAAGATGCTAAGTTAATCTTTAATAAAAGGAAATGTCCCAGAAGAAATGAGCTGATAAGACCTGCTATATATTATACTATTCAGACCACACCTAGAGGGTAAAGTGATGTGAAATCATGTCATAGTCAAAACAGTTGGTGGAACTTGGAGCTTAGAGTACAGAGAAGTCCAAGTGCCCTTAATTTCTGTCTTCAGATAACAAAAGAAATCTTATATGAAATAGCAATAAAACCTGTATTGCCATAGAGCCCAACTTTAGAGAAAAACTTACCAATGATCATGAAGAGAACAAAGGTGAAATTGATTGCCTGGGATTGTACTGAGTTCCTTGTAAATGAAGGTGATCAAGTGAAAATACTGCAGCATCAATTGTTAAAAATATTTTTAGTACGGATTCAATCTTTAGAGAAAAGCTGTGGAAGGTCTCAAAGTTCCCTTCATGCTCTGAGTCTATCTACATGTTCCTGGACTTCAGACACTAGAAGGTCTGAAATCTTTAGTATGGCCCTGGGCAAATTTGTGAAGATAATCCACATTTTATATATTTATATATATATATATATAATACATTTAATTATTATGAGTACATAATAGCTGTGTATCTTTATAGGGTACATGTGTTGTTTTGATACAGGAATACAATGCGAATTAATCAAATCAGGATAATTGGGTTATCCATCACCTCAGGTATTTAAAATTTCTTTGTGTTAGGAACATTCCTATTCCATTCCTGTTTATTTGAAAGTGCACCCTAACTTATTGTTGATTATAATCACTTTGTTGTGCTATCAAATGTTGTTCATTCTATCTACTTATATCTCTATATTTTTGCCCCCATTACCCGTCCTAACTTAATCCTCCCCTCCCCACTGCTCATCCAAGCCTCTGGTAACCATAATTCTACTCTCTGTCTTCCTGAGATCAGGGAGGATCAGAACATGCAAGATTTGTCTTTCTGTGCTTGGCTTATTTCACTTAACAAACTGTTCTCCAGTTCCATACATGTTGTTACAAATAACAGGATTGAATTTTTTTGTGGCATATAATACTTTATTGTGGATATTTATCACGATTTCTCTATCCACTCATCCACTGATGGACACTAAGATTGATTCCATATCTTGACTATTGTGAGTAGTGTTGTGATAAATAGTGAAGTGGAGATATATTTTTTCCACATAATAAATTCCCCTCCTTTGGAGATATATATATATATATATATATATATATATATATATACACACACATACATACACACACTCACACACACAGAAGCAGCAGTGGGATTGCTGGATCATATGGTAGTGCTATTGTTAATTTTTTGTGGAACCTTCAAACTGTTTTCCATAGTGGTTGCACTAAATTGCATTCCCACCAACAGTGTACCAGGGTTCCCCTTTCTCCACATCCCCTCCAGCATTCCTTATTGCCTGCCTTTTGGATAAAAACCATTTTCACTGGGTGAGATGATATCTCATTGTACATTTGGTTTGCATTTCTCTGATGATTAATGATGTTGAGGATTTTTTCACATATCTATTGGCCATCTGCATGTCTTCTTTGGAGAAATGTCTATTCAGGTTATTTGCTCACTTTTAATCAGATTATTTGATTTTTTTTTCCTATTGAGTTGTTCAGGTTCCTTATACATTCTAGGTATTAATCCCTTTTCACTTGGGTAGTTTGCAAATATTTTCTCCAATTCCGTAAGTTGTCTCTTCCCTTTGTTGATTGTTTCCTTTGCTGTATAGAAGATTTTTAGCTTGATTTTATCCCATTTGTCTAATTTTGTTTCACTTGCCTGTGCTTTGGGGGTATTACTCAAGAAGTCCTTGCCTGGAGCAATGTCCTGAAGCATTGCCCCAGTATTTTCTTTGAGTAGTTTCACAGTTTCAGGTTTTAGATTTAAGTCTTTATTCTATTTTGATTTGATTTTTATATGTGGAGATATATAAAGATCTAGCTTTGTTCTGCATATGGATATCCATTTTTTCCCAGCACCGTTTATGAAGAGACAGTCCTTTCCTCACTGTATGTTCTTGGCAACTTTGTTGAAGATAAGTTCATTAGAGATGTGTGGATTTATTTTTGGGTTTCTTTTATGTTCCATTGTTGTAGGTGTCTGTTTTTATGATAGTACCATGCTGTTTTGGTTACTTCAGCTCCTTAGTATAATTCTGAAGTTAGAAAATGTGATTCCTTCAGTTTTGTTATTTTTGCTCACAATGGATTTGGCTATTCTGGGTCTTTTGTTTTTCCATATAAATTTTAGGATTTTTTTTTCTATTTGTATGACAAACGTCATTAGTATTTTGATGGGGATTGCATTGAATTTATAGATTGCCTTGGGAATTATGAATATTTTAACAATAATTTTTCTTCCAATCCATGAGCATGGAATATCTTTCCATTTCTTGTACTCTCTTCAATTTCTTTCATCAATATGTTATACTTTTCATTGTAGAGATATTTCACTTCTTTGGTTAAGTTTATTCCTAGGTATTTTATTTTATTTGTAGCTATTATAAACGGGATTGCAGTCTTGGTTTCTTTTCCAGATTATTTGCTGTTGGCATATAGAAATTCTAATTATTTTTGCATGTTGATTGTGTATTAAGAAAATTTACTGAATTTGTTTATCTGTTCTAAAAGGTTTTCGGTGTAATCTTCAGGCTACTCTAGATATAACATAATATCATCCACAAACAAGGATAATTTGACTTATTTGTTGCCAACTTAAATGCCTTTTATTTATCTCTCTTATCTGATCACTCTAGTTGGAACTTTCAGTACTATGTTGAATGATGGTGGTGAAAGTGGGCATCCTTGTTTTGTTCCAGATCTTAGAGCAAAGATATTCATTTTTTCCCATTATAATGCTTGTTGTGGGTTTTTCATATATGCCTTTTATCATGTTGAGATAAGTTTCTTCTGTACCCAGTTTTTTGAGAGTTTTGTCCATGAAGCTATGTTGAATTTCACTGAATGCTTTTTCAGCATCAATTGAAATTATCATATGGTTTCTGTCCTTTGTTCTGTTGATATAATGTATCACATTGATTGATTTGCACAAGTTGAACCATCCTTGCATCCCTGGGGTGAATCCCGCTTGATCATGATGAATAATCCTTTTAATGTGATGGTGTGCTTCATTTGCTAGTATTTTGTTGACAATTTTTTCATCTTAATTTATCAGATACATTGGCCTATAGTTTTCATTTTGTTATGTTTGTCTGTTTTTAGTATCAGACTTACAGGATTTGTAGAATGAGTTTGGGAGTATCCTGTCCTCCTTGATTTTTTAGAATAGTTTAAGTACAATTGGTTCTTTGAATGCTTGGTAGAATTTAACAATGAAATCATTGAGTTCTGAGCTTTTCTTTGATGGGAAACTTTTTATTACTGCTTCTATCTCATGAATTGTTATTGATTTATTCAGGTTTTAGATTTCTTCCTGATTCAATCTTGGTGGGTTTATGTGTCTAGGAATTTATCCTTTGTTTCTAGGTTTTCCAATATATTGGCATATAATTGCTCATAGTAGTCCTTAATAATCCTTTGAATTTCTGTACTATCAGTTGTAAAGTCTTTTTCATCTCCAATTTTATTTATTTGAGTCTTATCTCTATTTTCTTAGTCTGGCTAAATGTGAGTCTATTTAGGTTATCTTTTCAAAACACCAACTTTTTCTCTTGTTGATCTTTTATACTTTTTTAATTTAATTTATTTCTGCTCTATTTTTCATTAAGTCTTTTATTCTATTAATATTGGGTTCAACTTGCTATTGTTTTTCTAGTTCTTTGACATGCATTATTAAGTTATTTATTTGGAGCTTTTTTGACTTTTTTGATGTAGGCACTTAGTCCTATAAACTGTCCTCTTATTATTGGTTTTTCTGTATCTCATAGGTTTTGATATGTTGTGTTTACCTTTTCATTTGTTTCAAGAAATATTTTAATTCCTTCCTTCATCTCTTCATGGATCCACTAGTTTTCACCCAACCCCACCTTCTGTCTCCCCCTGCTTGATTTCTGCTGAGTTTTACTTCCCTCTGTGCACATGTGTGCTCATTGACTATTTTCAATTTAATAGTGAGTACATGTGGTGTTTGTTTTTACATTCCTTAGATACTTCATTTAGGATAATGGTCTCTAGTTCCTTCCAATTTGTTGCTAAAGGCCTTAATTCAGCCTTCTTCATAGTGGTATAGCATTCCGTAGTATATATATACCACATTTTGTTAATCCACTCATGAAATGATGAGCACTTGGGTTGCACATCTTTGCAATTGTGAATTGTTCTGTAATAAACGTTCACATGCAGGTGTCTTTTTTATAAAATAACTTATTTTCCTTTGGCTAAATATCCAGTAGTGGGATTGCAAGATCAAACGGTAGGTCTACCTTTATTTCTTTGAGGAATCTCCATACTGTATTTCATAGACCTTGTAGTAATTTGCAGTCCCACTAACAGTTTATAAGTGCTCCTTCCTCTCTGCATCCATGCCAACATCTTTTCTTTTGTACTTTTTAACAAAAAGCCATTGTAACTGGGCTAAGGTGATATCTCATTGTGGTTTTAATTTTCATGTCCCTGATTGTTACTGACATGGAGCTTTTTTCATATGTATATTGGCTATTTGTCTACCTTCCTTTGAAAAGCTTCTGTTCGTGTCTTTTGCCCATTTTTTAATGGGGTTGTTTGTTTGTTTGCTCATTTTTCCCCTTAGTGATTCATTGAATTCATTGTAGATTCTGGTTATTAACCATTTATCAGATGTATAGCTTGAGAATATTTTCTCCTATTTATTTGGTGTGTTGATTATTTCCTTAGCTGTACAGAAGCTTTTTAATTTAATCAAGTTCCATTTATTTATTTGTTGTTGCTGTGATTGTCAGTGGGGTCTTCTTCATGAATTCTTTACCTAGGCTGGTATCTAGAGGAGTTTTTCCAACTTTTTCTTCTAGAATTCTTATGGTTTCATGCCTTACATTTAAGTCTTTTATCCATCTTGAATAAATATTTGTGGTTTGTGAGAGATATGGACCCTGTTTTATTCTTATGCATGTGACTATCCAATTTTCCCAGCACAATTTATTGAATAGGGCTTATTTTCTCCAGTGTATATTGTTATGTGCTCGACACATGGCTGTATACATGGTTTTATACGTGGGCTCTCAGTTCTGTTCCATTTACCTATGTCTCTATATTGTGCCACTACCACGCTCTACTGGTTACTATAGCCTAGTATAGTTTGAAGTCTAATAACACGATGCCTCCAGATTTGTTCTTTTTGCTTAAGATTGCTTTGGCTATTCAGGCTCTTCTCCAGCTCCAAACAAAACATAGAATTATTTTGTCTAGGTTTGTGAAATAATACTTTGGTATTTTGGTGTGGATTACATTGAAACTGTAAATCGCTTTGGGTAGTATAAACATTTTTTCAATATTGAATCTAGCGATCTATGCCCATGATATGTTTTTCCATTTCTTTGTATCCTCTGTGATTTCTTTCCTCAGAGTTTCAGAGTTCTTCTTGTAGATTCCTTCACCTACTTGGTGATGTGTATTTGTAAGTATTTTATTTCCTTTGTAGCTATTGTGAATGGTATTGAGTCTTTAATTTGACTCTCAGCTTGACTGTTATTAGTATATAGGAAAGCTACTGATTTGTGTGCATTGATTTTGTAACCTGAGACTTTGCTGAACTTATTTATCAATTCCAGGAATCTCTTGGTGGAGTCTTTTAGGTTTTGTAGATGTAAGATCATATTGTCAGCAAAAACCAATATTTTGACCTCTTCTTTCCTGATTTGGGTACGCTTTATCTATTCCCCTTGCCTAATTCCTCTGGTTAGGACTTCCAGCACTATGTTGAATAGAGGTGATAACAGTGGGCACCCTTCTTTTGTTCCAGATCTTAGTGGGAATGCTTTCAACTTTCCCCCATTCACTATGATGTTGGCTGTGGGTTTGTCATCTATGGCTTTTATAATCTGGAAACATGTTCCTTTTGTGCCTAATATATTGAGGTTTTTTATCATGAAAGCGTGCTGCATTTTGTTGAATGATTTTTTTCTGAATCTATTGATATGATCATATGGTCTTTGTTTTTGCTTCTGTTTATGTGGTGAATCACATTTATTGATTTACATATGTTGCACCATACTTGCATACCTGGGATGAAGCACACTTGATCATGGTGGATTATTATTTTTTTGATGTGCTGTTAAATTTAGTTTTCTAGTTTTTTATTGAGGATTTTTGCATCTATATTCATAGGGGATATTTGTCTATAGTTTTTATTTTGTTGTGTCCTTTCTTGGTTTTGGTATCAAGGTGATGATGGGTTTGTACAGAGAGTTTGGGAGGATTTCCTCCTTGATGTTATGAATAATATTTGCAGTATGGGTACCAGTTCTTCTTTGTAGATCTGGTAAAATTTGGCTGTGAATCCATATGGTCTGGGGCTTTTTTTGTTGGAAGGTTTTTTATTATTGATTCAACAGCATTGCTTACTTGTCTGTTCCTGATTGAGTCTTGGGAGTTTGTGTGTTTCCAGGAATTTGTCCGTTTCTTCTATGTTTTCAAATTGATATGCGAAGAGATTTTCACAGTATTCTCACATTACATTTTGTATTTCTGTGGTATAAGTTGCAATATATTCTTTTTCATTTCTGATTGAGCTTATTTGGGTCTTTTCTAGTATGAGGTTTTCTAGGATGAGGTATTTCAATATTGTTTCTTTTCAAAACACCAACTTTTTGTTTCATCTATCCTTTGTGTTATTTTTTGTTCACATGTTTATTTGTTTTCCATTTCATTTAGTTCTGCTCTGAACTTAGTTACTTCTTTTCTTCTGCTGGGTTTGGGTTTGGCTTTCTCTTCCATTTCTAGATCCTTGAGATGTGACATTGTATTAACTTGTAATATTTCTATCTTTTTTGATATAGACATTAAAGGTTATGAATTTTCCCCTTAGGACTGCTTGTGTTGAATCCCATAGATTTTGGTATCTTGAGCCCCTTTTCTCATTCAGTTTGAGAAATCTTTTCATTTTCATCTTAATTTCATTATTGAGTCAATAATCATTCAGCAGCAGGTTGTTTAATTTCCATGACTTTGTGTAGAATTGAAAGTTTCTCTTGGAGTTTATTTCTAGTTTTATCCCACTGTGGTCACAGAAGATACATGGTATAACTTATACTTCAATTTGTTGAGACATGTTTTGTGGCCTAAT
Organism: Varecia variegata; assembly: GCA_028533085.1. Lineage (NCBI taxonomy): Eukaryota > Metazoa > Chordata > Mammalia > Primates > Lemuridae > Varecia > Varecia variegata. The sequence goes on from CM052457.1 coordinate 49,067,769, forward strand.
ATATGATCTGTCTTGTAGAATGTTTCATGTGCTGCGAAGAATGTATATTCAGTAGTTTTGAGGTAAAATGTTCTGTAAATGTCTGTTAGGCCCATTTGTTCTTGAGTTTGGTTAAAGTCCAGTGTTTCTTTTTTTCTGCTTGGATGATCTGTCCAGTTCTGTCAGTGGGGTGCTGAAGTCCTGGCTATTACAGTGCTGCTATTTTTCTCTTTGCTTAGATTTAGTAGGGTTTGCTTTATGAATTTGTGTACTCCTGTGTTAGGTGCATAAGTATTTAGGGTTCTTATGTCTTGTTGAATTGATCCCTTTACAAATATATAATGACCATCTTCGTCTGTCTTTACTGTTATTGATTTAAACTCAATTTTATCTGAGAATGGCTACACATGCTTTCTTTTGGTTTCCATTTGCATGTAATATTTTTCACATCCTATCAACTTGAGTCTGTATGATTCCTTGTGTGTTAGATGTGTTTCCTGGAGATAGCAGATACTTAGCTTGTATTTTTTTTAATTCATTTAGTCAGCCTATGTCTCTTGAGGTTGGTTATTTTTTCCCATTGATTGGTACAATTGACAAGTGGAATGCTGTTATTTTCATCCTATTGGCTAGTACCTTGTTGCTTTGTTTTACCTCTTATGCTATTGTTTCATATGAGCTCTCAGTGTTAGCTTTTCACTGGTTTTACACTGGTTGGTGTCTCTTGTGTTGAACCATATATAATGTAGTTGTGATTATTTCATGCAGGGCAGGTCTGGTCTTGAAAAATCTTCTCAGTGTTTGCTTGTCTGGACAAATCTTTATTTATTTATTTATTTTTATTTCAGGAAATTATGGGGTACAAACATTTTGGTTACGTGTTATGACTTTGCCATATCCCAACCATGATTTGGGACATGCCCTTCCCCCCCCTACAGCACTCACCACATCCTTTTGTTGTGAGTTTACCCACTCCCAACCCACCTACCCCCAAAGAATATTACTACTGTGTGAGCACCTTAGTGTTGATCAGTCAGTGCCAGTTTGATGGCGAGTACACGTGGTGCCTATTCTTCCATTCTTGCGATACCTCACTTTGGAGGATGAGCTCTAGCTCTATCCAGGAAAATATAAGAGGTGCTAGATCACCAAAGCAACAAAGGCTGGCAAGGATGTGGAGAGCTGGGAACACTCTTACATTGCTGGTGGGACTGCAAATTAGTGCAACCTTTGTGGAAAAGAATTTGGAGATACCTCAAAGAGCTACAAGTAGAAATACCATTTGATCCAGCAATAACCCTATTAGGCATCTACCCAAAGGAACAAAAGTAATTCTATAATAAAGACATGTGCACTCGAATGTTTTGGCAACATAATTCACTATAGCAAGGATGTGGAAACAACCTAAGTGCCCGTCAATCCATGAGTGGATTCATAAAATATGGTATATGTATACAATGGAATACTACTCAATTATAAAAAACGATGGAAAAATCTTTATTTCTCCTTCACATATTAAACTTACTTTTGCAGGAACCAAAATTGTAGGCTCACAGCTGTTCTGTTTAAGAAGACTAAACATAGGGGCCCAATCCCTTCTGGCTTGTAAGGTCTCTGTCAAGAAGTCTGCAGTTAGCCTGATGGGGTTTTTTGGGGTGATTTCCTTTGTAATTTACTTGATGTTTCCACCTCAGGGCTCAAAGGATTTCCTCCTTTATGTTAACTTTGGCCAGGATAATGAACTATGTGGCTTAGTGACTGCCTCTTTTCAGTGAATCTCCCAGGTGTTTGTGGAGCTACTTGTACCTGGATGTTTAAATCTCTAGCAGGACCAGCCATTCCAACTCTTGTGTATTTTTTTCATCACTTTCAGGAATGCCTATGATTCTTATATTTGACCATTTTACATAATTTCTCGTAGGCTATGTTTATTCTTCTTAATTCTCTGTTCTTTATTTTTGACCAACTGAGTTAATTTGAATGAGTTGTCTTCAAGCTCTAGAGATTCTTTATTCTGCCTGGTCTAGGCTATTCTTAAAACTTTCCATTGTGTTTTGGATTTCCTTAAATGAATTTTTCATTTTCAGAAGTTCTATTTTTTTAATATGTTGATCTCTTTAGTGAATTTTTCATTCATTTCCCTAATTGTTTTTTTCTGATTTCTTTGAGATGGTTTTCCATTTCTCTTGGATTTCGTTAAGATTCCTTACATCCGTATTTGGAATTCTTTATCTGTCATTTCAATGTTTTCATTTTGGTTGCTATCCATTGCTAGAGAGCTGGTGGTCCCTTTTGGAGGTGTCCTTTCACTCTGATTTTTCATACTTCTGGAGTTCTTTCACTGATTCCTTCTCATCTGGAGTTGTAACATCTTATTTCTGTATTTTCTTTTGTTTAGATGAGGTTTCTTTTTTCCCTCTCACTTGTAAGGGTGTGACTACAGGATATGTTAGGTAAGAACTTTTGTCTATGCTTGTGGGTGCTTTGATGGTGATCTAGGTTATGGCTGGATGCTTTGGTTATAGATAACCTTAGTGTGGTCTTTTTTAGAGTTGCTAATTGTTTGTAGGCTGTAGCAGTGATGAGCTATGTGAGTGGACAGATAACCTGTCTCACTCTGATGACAGAGGATGGATGTCTTTGAAATACTTGCTCTTTCCACACCCCGGTGGTATTCTTTTTTTCCTCATTTTATTTATTTACTTTTTTTATTTCAGCATATTATGGGGGCACAGAAGTTTAGGTTACATATATTGCCCTCCCCCCACCTCGAGTCAGAGCTTCAAGTGTGTCCATTCCCCAGACAGTGCGCATCACACTCATTATGTAGTTCCAACTGTCTTTTTTTATAGAATGTCTTTTGTTCTTTTGGGTAGATGCCCAATAATGCAATTGCTGGATCAAATGGTAGGTCTACTTGTATCTGTTTATCTCCATATTGCTTTCCACAGAGATTGCACTAGTTTGCAGTCCCACCAGGAGTGTATCAGTGTTCCTATCTCTCCACATCCATGCCAACATTTATTGTTTTGGGGCTTTATGATAAAGGCCATTCTCACTGGAGGTAAGTGATAACACATTGTGGTTTTGATTTGCATTTCCCTGATGATTAGAGATGTTGAGCATTTTTGCATATGTTTGTTGGCCATACTTCTGTCTTCTTTTGAAAAGTTTCTGTTCATGTACTTTGCCCACTTTTATTAATTAATTAATTAATTTATTTATTATAGCTTATGATGGGGGTGCAACCGTTCTGGTTAAATATATTGCCCATGCCACTCCAAACCCCCCGAGTCTGAGCTTCAAGAGTGTCCATTCCCCAGACAGTGCACATCGCACTCATAATGTAGGTATACACTCATCCTCTCCCCCACCCCCATGCCCCCGAATCAAATCTTTAAGCGTGTCCATTCCCCAGACAGTGCGCATCGCACTCATCATGTAGATATTCACCCATCCCCTCTCCCCCCTCTGTCTGATACCCAATTGGTGTTATTCCTAAATGTGCACCCAGGTGTTGATCAGGGAAACCAATTTTCTGGTGAGTACATGTGGTGCTTATTTTTCCATTCTTGGGATACTTCGCTTAATAGAATGGGTTCCAACTCTCCCCCGGAGAACCAAAGAGATGTCGTATCATCGTTATTTCTTATAGCTGAGTAATACTCCATGGTAT
>CM052457.1:49071923-49087206 GCA_028533085.1 Varecia variegata
GGGGATTGGGAGGGACATGGGCAATATATCTATGCAGAACTTTTGTACCCCCATAATAAGCTGAAATAAAAAAAAATAAATAAAAATAAAAAGTATCATAAATAAAGACAGAATACAAATCACAAGTTGAAAAACTCAATGTAAAATATACCACTGAGAAGGCAATAATTTTCTCACTGTACAAAAAATTTTCAAAGTCAATAAGAAAAAGTCAAAAAGCCTGTCGAAAAATCAGGAAGAGAACATGTATAGACAGTTTGCAAAAGTGCAAGTGGATTTCAAACATATGAACAAATGAAATGAGACACAACATTATTAACACAAAAACATGTACAGTAAGGGATACATTACAAGACTCCAAGTGGATGCCTGAAATCTTGGCTTGTACCAAAGAGTATATGGTGTAAATTTTTTCCATATATACATACCTGTGATAAAATTTAACTTATAAGTTAAGTACAGTTAGAGATTAACAACAATAATACTAATAAAGTAGAGCAATTATAATGATATACTGTAATAAAATCTCTTTCTATCTTATTGTACTATGCTCACCCTTTTTCTTGTAAGAGTGTGAGATGAGAAAATGCCTATGTAATGAAATGAAGTAAAGTTAATGATGTAGGCATTATGACGTAAAGGGAACATTCCAGAAATAAACAATTCATATGTTTTAAATTGCTCGCCTTTCTTAGTAGTGTGATGAAATCTCACACCATAGTGCTCCATCCCACCCAGACTGCTGATAGTCACTTAGTAACCCTCTCAATTATCAGATAAACTCACACATATCAGGGTTTGTGTTCACATAACCCTTCTTTTATTTAATATAGCCCCAAAGCATAAGAGTAGTGATATATTTCTGGACCATGGTTGACCACAAGTAACTGAAACCTTGGAAATCAAAATCATGTAAAAAGGGGAACTACTGTACAAATTAAAACTATGAGATGGGAGGTAGGGGGTCAAGATGGCCAAATATAATCATCGGTGGCCAGATCATCACAAATAAAGGAAGAAGTTTCAGATGAGAAATCATAGCCCAAGTGAAATAACGAGGGAAAGGAGCCAGAATCTACCCTTACCAGAGATCCCATGGGAAGAAGTGGTGGAACAGAACAAGAAGGAAAAAAATTTGAAGGAGGCCAACTGCCAGGGGATTTGGAGACTGGCAGAAAAGGTAGTTGTGAGTGATTACTTTTCCTCCCCTCACACCAGTGACAGTATGCCAGCTCCCAGTATTTTGGAGAGCTCTTCTGCCCTGATGAATCCAGGCACTATAGACATTGGAAAACTGAGAGTTTCTTCAGAACAGAGCATTGGACTACAGGCCTGTGTGGTGTCACTTCCCCTTGCCACAGAACAGAGCTGAGACAGTGGGTGCCATATTGCTTGTACACATACCAGGTGCTTATATCCAGCTGGGGAAATCATAGCCTCTCTTTATCCCTGTAACTGCATCAGACACAAATATTACCCAGCACTTTCTCTGTGACAGCCACAAAGTGATGGGGAGACAAAAGTGCCTAGCAATGTTCTTGGAGTTCTGACTCATGGAATATGCTGCCCTCAGGGTACTGGGAATTGTCACAAATTCTTATTAGTACAGAAGAAGGTGGAACTCACACACCCATGCACCAGAGAACCCCTGGCTCAAGATCTGAAATTCTCTGCATCCATTCAGTGGAGACTCTTTCCATCATTTTGGACCTTCTCCTCCTCTTTTCCTCTCCCATCCACTGCCACAGAGTCAGCCATGGCTGAAAGGCTTTTTTTGCTTGAGACTAGTGGTCCCTCAGGGGACCATTAAGCTAGGACACCTGGTAGTGGCTGTTCTGCCTCTGAGAGAGAGCCCATCACACCCAGGCTGGCTGATTCCTCTTGGGACTAGGAAGGTTACACAGGGGATGATTAAGCCAGGGCACTTGGGAACAGCTGACCAACTTCTGACAAAGTACCTAGCATACCCAGGCTTCCACAGAGCTTATGTCTCGCTGCCTTCCCACTAAAAAGAAGCAGCAAGCAGTTTTGTGCATCCAAAGGGCAAAAGCTACCACATCCTCTGAAGGAAGACTGGGTTAGCAGTCCTCTCACCTAGCTGCAAGCTGCCTGTCTGTTCTGCAAAGAGCTACCCTCCTTGGAGGCAACTCCTTCACACAACCACACCTCCCCTGCTGGAGAATTTCATCCACAACCCACACCCAGTGTGGTAGCCCTGGACACAGGAGGTTGAGCTGCCTTCACCATCTCTGCTGCAGCTGGGCAAGGATGTAAGTTGGGAATCTGGGCACTTTTGCCTTTAAAGACAGAGAAAGCTGTCATTACCAAAAGAGGGAGGTGTAAGCGGCTTATGTGTCTCATAGCTACCAAATTCTTCTAATCACATGAAGAGGGTCCCATCACTCCTGTCATAGGCTCACAGTGCATCCATCCTTCTCCTGCCTGAGCATTATTCTGGAGCAAGAAAGCACCACATCCCATGCTATCAAAGACACAAACTGAACCCAGGGAGGTATGAGAGCTAGTTTGCCAGGTCAGCCTCAGTCTCAAGTATACAATCCTGGGACCTGGGGACTAGGGATTACCTAACCTAGTCTACAACTGCTGGCACCTGAACACTCTCCCAGGAGTCTGAGATCCAACCAACCCAAATTACCAGCAACACCATGGTGGGTACCTATCTGCAAGAGCCAAAAGGCAGAATACCTCTACTGCTCTACACTGAGCAGCAGAGTTCCTGGTAAAGGTGAACAGGTGAACTGCAAAGCTACCTGTTTTGAACTGAGGGAAGAGATTCTAGATGAGAAGGAACTCTAATAATAACTCTGGCAATGTGAAAAAGCAGGTTTTTCAATAGGTCTAAAGGATGATACTAGCTCTCCTGCAATGGATTCCAACCAAAAAGAAATTATTAACATGTCAGATATAGAATTCAAAATATGGCCTGCAAGTACACTCAATGAGATCAGTAAGAAGGTTGAAAACCAACACAAAGAAAAAAATAATTCAGAACATGAATAAAAAAATCACTAAAGGGATAGATAGTTTAAAAGGAAAGAACAGAACTTTTGGAAATGACAGAATCATTTAGGGAAGTACAAAATACAGTGAAAAGTTTTAACAACAGACTAGATCAAGCAGATGAAGGACTTTCAGACCTTGAAGACAAGGCTTTTGAACTAACCAGTTGGTATACAATAAAAAGTAATCAAGATCAATGAACAAAGTATCTGAAATATGTGACTATGAAGGATGATCAAATATAAGCATTATAGATATCCCTGAAGGAGAAGAAGAAAAAGTAGAAAGCATGGCCAACCTACTTGAGGGGATAATAAAGGAAAAATTTGATGGTCTGAGTATAGATTTAGACATCTACATACCAGAAAGTCATCAAACTCCTGAAAGATTAATTGCAAATATTACATCTCCCAGGCACACAGTTATGAGACTGCCAAAATGAAAGTGAAGGAGAAAATTCTACAAGCTAAGGATGAAGGCATAAAGTAACTTACAAAGGAAAACCCACCAGTATACCAGCAGACTTCTCAGAGGAAACCTTATAAGCCAGAAGGGAATGGGTCCTATCTTCAGTCTTCTTAAACAGAATACCTATCAGCCAAGAATATTGTATCCTGCAAAACTAAGTCTCATGCATGAAAGAGAAATAAAGTCTTTCCTAGACAAGTAAACACTAAGGGAATATGTTAGCACTAGACCAGCTCTCCAAAAAATTATTAAAAGTGCTTTATACATAGAAGAAAAAACCAATAACCTCCAGTGTAAAAACAAGGAAAAGTAAAAACTCACAGCTTTTATAAAACAGTAATACCAAGGAGAAAACAAAGCAACTAGGTAGCAATCAACATCATGACTGGTACAGTATCTCACATATCAATATTAATATTGAATATAAATGATCAATGCCCAATTTAAAAGATACAGATTGGTATAATGGATAAAAACACAACACAAATATATGGGGTCTCAAAGAAACCCATTTAACTCTTAAATATCTTCACAGGCTCAAGGTAAAGGAGAGGAAAAAATATTCCACACAAATGAAAAAATAAGCAAATAAGAGCAGCTATGCTCATATCAGATAAAACAGACTGTATCAAGAATGGTAAAAAAAGACAAATATAGTCATTATATAATAATAAAAGGATAGATTTAACAAGAAGATATAACAATCCTAAATATTTATGCACCTACACAGGAGCTCCCAGATTCATAAAAGAAATACTACTAGACTTGAAGAAAGAAATAAACAGTGTCATCCTAATATCCAGGAACTTCAAACCCACTGACAAAACTACAGAGATCATCGAGGCATAAAATCAACAAAGAAACAATGCACTTAAACAGAACTCTAAAATAAATGGACTTAATGAACATATACAGAACATTCTACCCCAAAACTGCAGAATATACATTCTTCTCATCAGCTCATGGAACATTTTCCAAGATACAGCATACCTTAGGCCACAAAACAAGTCTCAGGAAATTTTAAAAAATCACATAGACCTTCTCAGATCACAGCGGAATAAAACTAGAAATCAACTCCAAAAGGAACTCTGAAAACTACACAAACACAGGGAAATTAAACAACCTGGTCCAGAACAATCCCCAGATGAATCACAAAATCAAGATGGAAACAAAAAAAAATTGAATTGAAACACCAAAGTGGCACATGCTACCAAAATCTCTGGGGTATAGCAAAAGCAGTGTTAAGTGAGAATTTCATAGCACTAAATGTCTATATCAAAAAGACAGAAAGATTACAAATTAACAACCTAATGTCACACTTCAAGGAATTCTAAAAAGAATAAAACAAACCTAAATCTGGCAGAAGAAAAAAGAACAAATCTTAGACCAAAACTAAATAAAAAAATACAAAGCCTCAATGAAACAAAAAATTATTCTTTGAAAGGAAAACAAAATTGGTAGGCCACTAGCGAGACTAAGCAGGGATAGAAGAGAAAGGACCCAAATAAGCTCAATCAGAAATGAAAAAGGGGGGCCGGGCGCGGTGGCTCATGCCTGTAATCCTAGCACTTGGGAGGCCGAGGCAGGCAGATTGTTTGAGCTCAAGAGTTCGAGACCAGCCTGAGCAAGAGCGAGACCCCGTCTCTACTAAAAATAGAAAGAAATTATCTGGCCAACTAAAATATATATATGGCAAAATTAGCCGGGCATGGTGGTGCATGCCTGTAGTCCCAGCTACTCGGGAGGCTGAGGCAGTAGGATCGCTTAAGCCCAGGAGTGTGAGGTTGCTGTGAGCTAGGCTGACAACATGGCACTCACTCTAGCCCGGGCAACAAAGCGAGACTCTGTCTCAAAAAAAAAAAAAAAAAAAAAAAAGAAATGAAAAAGGGAAGATTACAATGTATACCAGAGAAACACACAATATCATCCAAGGCTATTATGAAAACCTCTATGCACACAAACTAGAAAATTTAGAGGACATGGAAAATTTTTGGAAACACACAACCTTCCAAGCTTGAGTCAGGAAGAAAATAGAAATCCTGAATAGACCAATAACAGGTAGTGAGACTGAAACACTAATAAAGAAAAAAAAATTTCCCAACAAACAAAAAGCCTAGGACCAGACAGGTTCACAACAGAATTCTACCAGACCTACAAAGAATAACTGGCACCTATCCTACTGAAACTCTTCCATAAAATTGAGAAGGAATTCTCCCATCTCATTCTATGAAGCCAGTCTTAACCTGATGACAAATCCAGGAGAAGAGACAATGGCAACAACAACAAAAAAAGTCCAACAGACTAATATCCCTTATGAACATAAATGCAAAAATTGTCAACAAAATACTAGCAAACCAAATTCCACAGCATATCAAAAAGATAATTCACATTATCAAGTAGGACTCATCCCAGAGATGCCAGGAAGATTAAAAATAAGCAAACAAACTGGAAGGACTTCTTATGCTCATGGATTGGAAGAACCGATATTATGAAAATGACCACAATTCCCAAAGTGATTTACAATTTCAATGCAATTCTCATCAAAATACCAATGTCATTTTCACAGAACTAGAAAAAAAAGTCCTAAGTTTCATATGGAACCAAAAAAGAGCCCAAATAGGCAAGGAAATCCTAAGCAAAAGGAACAAACATGGAGCTGTCACATTACCTGACTTCAAATTATACTACAATGCTATAGTAACAAAAACAGTATGGTGTTGGTATAAAGGTAGACACATAGATCAATGGAACAGAATAGAGAACACAGAAAAAAAAAACATATAGCTACAACCAACTGATGTTCAACAAAACAGAGAAAAGCATACCCTGGGGGGGGGACAGGGAAGGAAATCTTATTCAAGAAGTGGTGCTGGGAAATTAAGATAGTCATATGCAGAAAAATGAAACTGGATCCCTGTTGCTCACCATATACAAAAATTAACTCAACATGGAATAAAAACTTAAATCTTACATCACAAACCATAAAAATTCTAGAAGAGTATCTGGGAAAGGTATTCTGGACATTGGCCTAAGCAAAGAATTTATGACTAAGATCACAAAACCATATAGAGTAACAACAAAAATATTAATAAATAAAACAATAATTAAAACAAAAATTTCTGAAAAGCAAGGGAAATAATCAACAAAGTAAATACACCACCTGCAATATGGGAGAAAATATTTTCAAAATATACAGCTGACAAAGGACTAAAGTCCAGAATCTACAAAGAACTGAAACAAATAAGCAAAAAAATAACAATCCCATCAAAAAGTGGGCAAAAAACACGAACATATTTGTTTCAAAAGAAGAGAGACAAATGGCAAACAAACATATGAAGAAATGCTCAACATCACTAATCATCAGTAAAATGTAAATTAAAACCACAAGAAGATACCACCATAACCTTTAAGACCATTATTAATAAGTGAAAAAAGCAATAGATGTAGGTGTGTATGTAGTGAAAAGGAACACCTCTATACTGTTGGTGGGAATATAAATGAGTATAATCTCTATGGAAAACAGTAGGAATATTCCTCAAAAAATTAGAGGTAGACCTACCATTCGATCCAGCAATTCCAATTCTGTGTATCTACCCAAAAGAAAAGCAGCCATTATATTAAAGAAACTTGTACCCAAATGTTAATTCCAGCACAACTCACAATTGCAAAAATATGGAATCAACCTAAGTGCCCATCAACAGATGAGTGGCTAAAGAAAATTTAGCATGTATGTATATGTGTGTGGGTATATATATATATATATGCACACACATTATATATATATATATATATGTATGCATACACACACATACACCTACACACACCATGGAGTACCACTCAGCCATAAGAAGAATGAAATGGTGTCATTTGCAGTGACTTGGATGGAACTGGAGACCATTAACCTAAGTAAAGTATCTCAGGACAGGAAACAGAAATACTCTGTTCTCACTGATATTTGGGAGCTAAACTAAGGGTATATATGGTTGTAAAGTGTTGTAACCTGCATTGGAAACTAAGAACAGGGGAAGTAGTTGAGGGAGAGAGGGATAAAAAATCAGGTACAATATACACTATTCTGGTGATGAGTAAAGTAAAAGCCCTGACTTCAGCCTTATAAGATTTATCCATGTAACAAGAAACACTTGTACCCCCTAAATCTACGTCTGTAACTGGCATGATAACACCCACCCCAGATTGGTTTCAAAAGGATTCAATAAGATAATATGTGTAAATTGCCTGGTACATGGCTAATTGTGTAGTAGACAATCAACAGATGTTCATTTGTAATTTTAAAAAATATTGTTATGGAAATATCACTGAGAAATAATTTTGAAAGATGTGAGTTTGTTTTCTTGGTTCTATCCCTAACTAGACAGGGGAAAGGCAAGGCACTTATTTAAAGACACTGAGCCTCAAGTTTCTCATTTGTAAAACTAGAGTAATTTGTCTAACCTCACTTACTTCACAGAGTTTTGAAAGACTGATATGAGATTATGCATGTGAAAGAGCCTTGAGTATTACAGTACCCAGATGTACTATTATCATCCCAGGAAAATTAATTTATACTGTTTTTATAAATCTGTGTTGATGAAGAAGATTACACAAACTTCCCCCAGATTTTTAGTGGCTCTCTGTGGACTTCCATTCTGTGTGTGAGTCACTGGTAGAGAAAATGTGGTTAGAGGAAGTATATGAAAATAAATCTCCCTCCAGGACCCTCATCCTGCTGCATACTTTGTCACATTCCTCAATCCTCTTTCTAGGACGTGAAATCAGCAGAAATGTTTGACTTCATTCTGAACTGCCTTACCTCCCTTGATTGTTTGACTGCATGGGAGGAAGTCACTGACAGAATACAAATATTTTACCTGGTTGGGTAAAACTATTAATCCATTATAACCAACATTGCTTGGATTACTGTCTGAATCACTAGCATCCCCTCCCCCCCCCCCGAAAAAAGAAAAACAGGAGAGGAGGAGACTGGAGGAAAAATCTAGGAAAGGTGCAGAGAATGGAGTCTACTTGAGCTTCTGGTGCTCCTGGTGGTGTATGGTAAAGTTGAGGTTTAATGTGCAGCCAAAATAATGATGAAAGAACCCAACAATGAAAAGGAGTATTGAAAAATAAAGTGGACAGAAGGGAACAGAGCAAGATGACCAAATAGAAACTTCACACAAACACCTAATTCAACAACTATCCACACAAACAAGCACCTTCAGAAGAATCAAAAATCAGGTGAACCTTCATACTACCTGGATGTAACACTATATCAAGGAAAGAGGCACTTAAGAGAGCAGAAAAGACAATTTTGCATTGACTATGCCATCCCTCCCTCAAACCCTGGCAGTGCAACACAACTGTGCTGCGTGGAGAGAGAATCTGTGTGCCCAGGGGAGGCAGGGTGATATGATCTGGGGGCTTTGCATTAAAACTCAGGGTCACCTTGGCACAGGGGAAAACAGCACAAGGCAGAATTATGCCAATGCTCATGGAAGGAGCATTTAAACTAGCCCAGAGAGAGAGAGAGAGAGAGAGAGAGAGAGAGAAGGAGGAGAGAGAGATCCTCTGCCATGAACCCTAAGTTCTGGCTAGCTCCACCACCAGCTTACAAAAAGCAGCTGGGGACTTGGACTAAATTTGTAAGAAAGTAGGGGTACAAAGGCTGAAGTTCTTGGGCAATTCCTGTGGCTGTGCTGGCTCAAGCAAGTGGACCTGGGATGCACATGACCCAGTGAGACACCAGAAGCTGCCCTCAAGACAGCGCCTGTGTTGCCCCTCCACAATTATGGGCAGCATGGCATAGGGAGAATGTTCCTCCATTTGAAGAAGGAAAAGAGAATAGTTCAGAAGACTTTGTTTTGAAACTTGGGAACCAACTCAGCCACAGTAAAATAAAGTACCAAGTAGTCTACTAAAGCCTCTGAGACAAGACCTTAGTTCCTGGGTGGATTTTCTGCACCAAACTTGGGCCACAAGGAAACATGCTGCCTTGAAGGTAAGGATTCAGTCCTGGAAGGATTGATTATCTGCTTACTAAATAGGCCTGGGCTTGAATAAACATAAGAGGTAGCCTGGCTTTGGGTGAGACTGGGCTGACTTCATAAGTGACCTGGTGCTTATGGCCACAAAAGAGTGTCCATGTCACTTCTTCCCAAACTCCAGCAGCCCAGCACAATGATGGAAGAGAGTAAGAAACTTTGTCAAGTAATCCATGGAATTCTCCCACATCTTACCCAAGTCAACCAAGGTGGTACTACCAGTAGTCTGCAAGAATCACAGTATTATTGGGCTTGGGACAAACCCAGTGATGATATGGCTGCAGTGACCAAAGACTTAGACCACAACACTCAATTTTCTTTGAAAATCTGGAAAGCTGTCTCAAGAAAGATGGGTTCAAGCAAACCCACACAGTGAAGATTAAAATAAACACCTAAATTTTCCATGCCCAGACATCAGCAAACATCCATAAAATTCAAAAACATCCAGGAAGACATGACCTTACTAAAGGAACAAAATAAGTTACCAGTGACCAACATTGGAGTGATGGAGATAGGTGAACTTTCAGACAAGGAATTAAAAATAGCTGTATTGAAGAATCATAGGGAATTTCAAAACAATATAGAAAAGGAATTCAGAAGCCTAACAGAAATTTAACAAAGATTGAATTATTTTTTAAAAATCAAGCAGAATTCCTAGAGCTTAAGTGTTCAATTGACAGACTGAGAAATGCTTCAGCGTCTACCAAGAGCAGAACTGACCAACAGAAGAAAGAATTAGTGATCTTGAAGAAATTCTATTTGAAAATATACATTCAGAAGAGAAAAAAGAAAAAAAAAGAACAAATAAGAATGTAGCATGCCTACAAGATCCAAAAAAAAGACCCTCAAAAAAGAGCCTCAAAAGAACAAATCTAAGAATTATTGGCCTTAAAGAGAAAGTAGAGAAAGAGATTGAGGTAGAAAGTTTTTCTTTCAAAGAAATAATAACACAAAATGTTCCAAACCTAGAGAAGGATATCAATATTGAGGTACAAGAAGGTTATAGAACACCAAGCAGATTTAACCCAAAGAAGACTACCTTAAGGCATTTAATAATCAAGCTCCCAAAGCTCAGGAATAAAGAAAAGGTCATAATAAAAGCAAGAAAAAGAAAAAATACCATATAAATAACCTGCAATATGTCTGGCAACATACTTCTCTGTGGAAACCTTAAAGTCCAGGAGAGAGTGGCATGACATATTCAAAGTGCTGAAGGAATAAAACCTTAACACTGGAATATTATATCCTAAAAAAATATTAAAACATGAAAGAGAAGTAAAGAGTTTCACAAACAAAAGCTGGAGTATGCTATTGACACTAGACCTGTTCTACAAGAAATGGTCAAAGGAGTTCTTCTATCTGAAATAAAAGAATATTAATGAACAATAAGAAATCATCTGAAGGTATACAACAAAATGGTAACAGTAAGGACAAAAATATACAATACTCTATTACTGTAATTGTGGTGTATAAATCAATTATATCTTTAGTAGGAAGACTAAAAGACAAAACTAACAAAAATAACAACAACAACATTTTGAGAGATAGATGGTGTAAAATGAGATGAATGGAACCAAAAATAAATTAAAAAGTAGTAGGGGGTGGAGTTAAAGTGTAGATCTCTGTTAGATTTACCTTTGCTTGTTAGTTTTGTTTGTAAGCAGAGTTGTCATATGTTTAAAATAGGTGGTTATAAAATGTTTTTTGCAAGCCTCATGGTAACCCCAAATCTTAAAACCTACAACAGATACACAAAAAATAAAAATCAAGGAATTAAAACACGGTGCCAGAGAAAATCCCTTTTAACAAAGGAAGAGAGGAAGAAATTAAAAACCAAAGGGCCACAAAGCAGCCAGAAATTGAGTAATAACAAGGCAATAGTAAGTTCTTACCTATCAATAATAACATTGAATGTGGATGGACTAAACTCTATAATCAAAAGACAAAGAGTAGCTAAATGGATTTTTAAAAAGGAGCCAACTATATGTTTTCTCTAATAAACCCGCTTCGTGCATAAAGACACACATGGACAGAACATAAAGAGATGGAAAAAGATATTCCATGCAATTGAAAATCATAACAGAACAGCAGTAGCAATACTTCTATCAGGTAAATAGATTTCAAGACAAAAAATGTAGAAAGATGTAAAAGTAATTGGAAATCATGAGGAGGTTGGAGGGAGAAGGAGAGGGTCAAAAACTTAACTAATGGGTACAATGTACACTATTCAGGTGGTGAGCACACTAATAGCCCTGACTCAAGGATTACAAAAGCTATCCACATAAAAAAATTTGTATCCCCTTAATATTTTGAAATTAAAAAAATAACATTTAACAATACAGTTAAGTAGTTTAAATACAGAATATAAATATTATATAAAAATTTTATATATTACATTTAAATATATGAAATACAGAAAAAAGAGAGACAACAAAGGTCACTATATAATGATAAAAAGGTCAATTCAGCATGAGGATTTAATGTTTGTACATATATATGCACATAACATTGAAACACCCAGATATATAAAGCAATATTATCAGAGCTAAAGAGAAAGGTAGACTCCAATACAATAATCATTTGAGAATTCAACCCTCCACTTTCAGCATTGTACAGATCATCCAGATAGAAAATCAACAAAAAACATTAGACTTAATCTGCACTATAGACCAAATTGACCTAATAGATATTTACAGAACATTTCATCCAACAGCTACAGAATTCATAATCTTCTCCTTACCTTACTAATCATTCTTAAGGACAGGCCATTTGTTGGGCCACAAAACAGGTCCCAAAAAACTAAAACCTAAACAAATAAAAAATAAATCATACCAAATATTTTCTATGACCACAATAGAATAGAACTAGAAATCAATAACATAGGAACACTGGAAAATATACAAACACATAGAAATTAAACAATATGCTCTTGGATAATGAGAGGAAGATTGCAGCCTAGAGACACCAGAGTCCAGAGCCCAGAGCTGCCAGATTGTCTAAGAAAGAAGGAAAAGTTTTAAGATGAAAATGAAACAATCAATCATAGATCGGGCATAATTCCGGGGAAACAATTTCAGAACCTACAAGAGATCCCATGGGAAGAAGTTGTGGAGCAGAACAAGAAGGAGCAAGATATTGGCAGAGGTCAACCCCCGAGAGGGTTGGAGTCCAGTGTAAGGTGTAGGTGGAGCAATTTGTTTCTCCTTCCCTCGCATCTCTGGCAGTCAGTAGGCTTCCGAGCTGCTGGAAAGCCTTTTTACTCTCACAAGCCCAAGAGCAACAGCCACCAGTGAACTGGGAGATTCTTGAGGACAAAGCACCAGGCTGACAATATCCTCAGGGTCGTTTCCCCTCACCACAGACCTGAGATGAGGAAGCAAGCACCATATTGCTTTTCCACACACCGTGTGCTTTGTCCTCCCTAGGGGCCTTCAGACCCCCAGTTTAATCTCACTTGTTAGGACTCATAAACATGTCCTAACTCCAGCCCAGAATGATGGGGCCACAGAGGCTGATAGGTCCCAAAGGATATGTGTGATCCCAGAGCCTGGGCATTCCAGGCAGGCTGCCTTCTGGAGAGAGGGACAGAGACAATCAGAGTGCTAGCCTTCCTCCATTCAGACTCTCTGCCTCCCCTTCCCATTCCCTACCCATGCATGCCAACAGAGAGGATTGAGCCAGGGGTGTAAGGAGTGTCTTTTCCCCTGTTGGTGCACCCACCACACTGAGACTTCCAAGAGAGTGGAGCTAAGACATTTCCTCTTAAAGACCTGAAGCATATTAAGGAGTGCTGGTACTAGGAGCTCGCTGCTCACCAGCTCTCCCTGGTGCTGATTGCTCAGCTACTCCATCAGAGCAGGGCATACCCCAAAGCAGAGAGACATCAAACCTGTTTCAGCACCCCATAAGCAACTCAGAACAAGCACAATTCTCCCTGGCATGGTTAGGAATTGATATTTGGGGACCTGGATAGGCCTGCTGGTCAGACACCATATCCTCAGGATTCAACTGTGTGTTATGGGTCACAGAGGGAAGATTTGTGAACTAACCTTGGGAGGCAAGTGAGCCTATGCATGCAGAACTGAGAGGAGAGGATAGTGTGGGTCCCAGCCACAGCAAACTCATGGAGCACCCCTTCCTCCACAGGAAAACCACAAGCTCCACCTACTGTCTCAGATATTAAACTAAGTGTGCCAATACAATTCACACTGTTAAGAATACAACAGGACTAGTAAAGTTCAGGATATAAAATCAATACACACAATCAGAGGCATTCATATATGCCAATAACAGTCAAACCAAATCAAACACTCAATATCCTTCACTATAGCAACAAAGAAAATAAAGTATGTAGGAACATATTTAACTAAGGGGGTAAAAGACTTCTTCAAGGAGAACTATGAAACACTGAGGAAGGAAATAGCAGAGGACGTAAACAGGTGGAAAACCATAATATGCTTGTGGGTCGGAAGAATCAACATTGTTAAAATGTCTATACTACCCAAAGAGATCGACAGATTCAATGCAATCCCTATTAAATTGCCAACATCATTTTTCACAGACACAGAAAAAATAATTTTATGCTTTGGATGGAACCAGAGAAGACCTGGTTAGCAAAAGCAATTTTAGGCAATAAGAACAAGATGTGAGGTATTAATTTACCAGACTTCAAACTATACTACAAGGCTATAGTTATTAAATCAGCTTGGTATTGGCACAAGAACAGGGACATTGTCCAGTGGTACAGAACTGAGAACCCGGATACAAAACCATCCTCATATAGCCATCTAATCTTTGACAAAGCAGACAAAAACATACCCTGGGGAAAAGATTCCTTATTCAATAAATTGTGGTGGAAAAACTGGATAGCCACATGTAGAAGACTGAAACAGAACCCACACCTTTCACCTCTCCAAAAATCAAATCATGGTGGATAACAGACTTAAACCTAAGGTGTGAAACTATTAGAATTCTAGAAGAAAATGTGGGAAAAACTCTTATACACTTTGTCCTATACTAAGAATTTATGAAGAAAATCCCAAAGGCAATCACAGCAACAACAAAAATAAATATATGTGACCTGATCAAATTAAAAAGCTTCTGCACAGCCAAAGAAACTGTTACAAGAGCAAACAGACAACTACAGAATGGGGAAATATTTTCGCATGCTACACATCCGATAAAGGGCTGATAACAATAATCTATTTAGAACTCAAGAAAATCAGCAAGAAAAAATCAAAAAAACCTATCAAAAAGTGGGCAAAGCAAAGTGATATACAAATTCAATGCAATCCCTATTAAATTACCAACATCATTTTTCATAGATATAGAAAAAATAATTTTATGCTTTGTATGGAACCAGAGAAGACCCCGTATAGCAAGAGCAATTTTAAGCAATAAAAACAAAATGGGAGGTATTAATTTGCCAGACTTCAAACTACACTACAAGGCTGTGGTTATTAAAATTGCTTGGTATTGGCACAAGTGCAGGGACACAGACCAGTGGAACAGAACAGAAAATCTAAATATAAAACCATCCTCATATGGCCATCTAATCTTTGACAAAGCAGACAAAAACATACTCTGGGGAAAAGATTTCTTATTCAATAAATGGTGCTGGGAAAACTGGATAGCCACATGTAGAAGACTGAAGCAAGACCCACAGCTTTCACCTCTCACAAAAATTAAATCACGGTGGTTAACAGACTTAAACCTTAGGAGTGAAACTATTAGAATTCTAGAAGAAAATGTAGGAA
>CM052457.1:49096002-49121198 GCA_028533085.1 Varecia variegata
AAAAAAAAAAAAAAGGGGGCTGGTAATATGGTAGGCAAGGGACCATTCTTTAAGGTTCCTGTACACTATGCCAAAGAGTTTTGGCTGTATCTTGGAGGTGATAAGGAACCATCAAAAGATTTTAAGCAGTGCAGTGACAAGAAAATATTTTAATATTTTTCATATATTGCCCATGCCCCTCCCATCCCACTGAGTCTGAGCTTCAAGCATGTCCATTCCCCAGACAGTGCACATCGCACTCATCATGTAGGTATACACCCATCCCCTCCCCCACCCCCATCCCCCCCTAGTCAGATCTTCAAGCTTGTCCATTCCCAGACAGTGCACATCGCACTCATCATGTAGATATACACCCATCCCCTCCCCCCCTGTTGTACCCTCCACAATAAGCTGAAATAAAAAAAAATACCCAAATATACCTAAATGATATCCAAATATGTCAGCATAAACATAGTCCTCAGCATCCAAATCCTTTTGTTTCTAGTGGGATTGTGGCTAAAGATAATTTTTGTAGACCCATATGTATGAGGAGAAGCTATACTAAGCTACTAGTTACTATGGCAGTGTAATATTAGTAAATGTTACAGGGAAACTACCATTTTACAATAGGTGGCATCCTCTTTAAGAAACACCCCTGATGTTGTTGACTTCAGACACTACATACAGTATTTGCCCTCTCCAAATTTGAGGCACATAGAAAGACTTCATTGGCAATTAGCAAGTTTCACTGTTCTAATGATATTAAGCTTCTCTTTTGTGTCTCAAAGAATTAGGTTGTGGATGTTGTTTTTAAGATATAGCATATGAAGTCCTTAATTATAGTGATTCTTATCATGTACATTATGTATCTCTATAACCAACAGTGTACCTGGCATGTAGTATGTGTTTGGTAAATATTTGGTAATATTTGGAAATAAAATAAATGGATTGATGGATTCTAAAAAAAAATATTTTTCAAAGAATTTTATGAGGATGTATAGAGAATCAGAGGGTGGAGTGAAGCTGTTTAGAAGAATATTGAAATATTGAATTTGAGAGATGCTTGAAGTTTTGAAATAAGGCAATGGCAGTGGAGGTGGACAAAACGCTTTTCCCCTTAAACTTACAAAGTTTGAAAAAATACCAAAATTGACTGAATCTTATGACTATTGTGCAAGTAAGGTGCACTATTGATGAGGCAGTGATATTGGGATGAGCAATGAAATAAATACATAAAGAGTTGATACATTATTATATATTTATTTTGTAAAATATGTTTATCTTGGCCAGGCACAGTGGCTCACGCCTGTAATCCTAGCACTCTGGGAGGCCGAGGCGGGTGGATCACTCAAGGTCAGGAGTTCGAGACCAGCCTGAGCAAGAGTGAGACCCCGTCTCTACTAAAAATAGAAAGAAATTATCTGGCCAACTAAAAAAAAAAATTATATAGAAAAAATTAGCCGGGCATGGTGGCACATGCCTGTAGTCCCAGCTACTCGGGAGGCTGAGGCAGAAGGATTGCTTAAGCCCAGGAGTTTGAGGTTGCTGTGAGCTAGGCTGATGCCACGGCACTCACTCTAGCCGGGCAACAAAGCGAGACTCTGTCTCAAAAAAAAAAAATATGTTTATCTTTCCTTCATTCTAACAAAATCAATAATTATGTTTTATAATAATGATTTTTCACATCATCTGTTGATAGCAGTACTAAATAATACACCATGTGTTCAGTCATGGTAATTTCTAACTAGTTTTTCATTAATTTCACCTTGGAAAAATTTATTTCAGCTGAAATAGCAGTAACTGCAATTGTCAATTAAGTTATTAATTCTTCTTTATATAATTATATTTAGATTTATTTTTGTTTCAAGTTACCCTTACTCCATTCTCTCTGTCTTTTATGTTAGGAAACATGAACACTAGAAAACAATATCCTTACTGAATTCAAAGAGCAATAACTTGTAAATTTTAAAAATAAAATTAAAATATACTTGTCACATTTGTGAATATATATTTTTTTTATTTCAGAATATTATGAGGGTACAAACATTTTGGTTACATGAAATACTTTAACCTTGCCCAAGCCAGGGATAGAAGCATGCCCCTCCCACATACGGTATACTCGGTCACCATTAGTTGTGACAGTTGTGAGTTTATGCACCCCCACACCCCCTACCTGACTGGCACTCAATGAATATTACTAACATGCGGAGGACCTTAGTGTAGATCAGTTAGTACCAATTTATGGCGAGTACCTGTGGTGCTTGTTTTTCCATTCTTGTGATACCTCACTTCAAAAGATGGGCTCAAGCTCTATCCAGGATAATATAAGAGGTGCTAATTCACCATTGTTTTTTGTAGTTGAGTAGTATTCCATAGTATTCATATCCCACATTTTATTAATCCACTCGTGTATTGATGGGCACTTGGGTTGTTTCAACATCTTCGCAATTGCGAGTTGTGCTGCCATAAACATTCGAGTGCAGATGTCTTTACTATAGAATGTCTTTTTTTCCTTTGGGTAGATGCTAAGTAGTGGGATTGTTGGATCAAATGATATTTCTGTTTTTAGCTCTTTGTGGTAACTCCAAATTACTTTCGACAGGGGTTGTACTAATTTGCAGTCCCACCTACAGCATAAGAGTGTTCCTATCTTTCCACATCCATGCCAGAATTTCTTGTTTTGGGATGTTTTGACAAAGGCCATTCTCACTGGAGTTAGGTGATATCACATTGCAGTTTTTATTTGCATTTCCTTAATGATTAGAGATGTTGAGCACTGTTTTATATGTTTGCTGGCCATTAGTCTATTTTCTTTTGTAAAGTTTCTGTCCATGCCCTTTGCCATTTATTGATGGGGTTGTTTGATTATTTCTTGTTGATTTTCTTAAGTTCTACATAGATTATTGTTATCAGCCCTTTATTGGATGTGTAGAAAGCAAATATTTTCTCCCATTCTGTAGGTTGTCTATTTGCTCTAATGATGGTTTCCTTGTTTGTTCAGAAGTTTTTTGTTTTGTTTTGTTTTGTTTTTTAAATTTGATCAGGTTCCATTTATTTATTTTTATTTCTGCTGTCATTCCTTTGGGGGTCTTTTTCATAAATTCTTTGCCTAGGCCAATGTCTATAAAAGTTTTTCCAACATTAGCTTCTGGAATTCTTAAGATTTAAGGCCTTATGTTTAAGTATGCTTTCCATTGTGGTTGACCTTTGTGAGAGGTAGGGATCCAGCTTCAATATTCGTCATGTACTTATCCAGTTTTCTGAGCACAATTTATTGAATAGTGATTCTTTTCCCCAATGTATATTTCTGTTGGCTTTGTGGAAGATTAGATGACAACATGAGGATGGTTTTATATCTGGGTCCTCAGTCCTGTTCCAAAGGTCTATATCTCTGTTCTTGTGCCAGTACCAAGCTGTTTTGATTACTATATCTTTTTAGTAAAGCTTGAAGTCAGGCAGACTGATGCCTCCCAATTTGTATTTTTGCTTAAGATTTCTCTAGCTATACAAAGTCTTCTCTGCTGCCACATGAAACATATAATTATTTTTTTTCTAGATCTGTAAAGATATATGATGGATTTTTGATTATTATTGCATTAATTCTGTAGATCACTTTAGGTAGTATGGACATTTTAACAATATTGATTCTGCCAACCCATGAGCATGGTAGGGATTTCTATATATTTACATCGTCTACAATTTCTTTTCTCAGTGTTTTGTACTTCTCCCTATATAGGTCTCTCACCTCCTTCTTTAACTATATTCCTAAATATTTAATTTTCTTTGATGCTATTGTGAAAGGTGTTGTATCTTTCATTTGATTTTTGGTTTGACTGCTTTGGTATATATGAATGCCACTGATTTCTGTGCATTAATTTTGTATCCTGACACTTTACTGAATTCATTTATCAATTCCAGGAGTCTCTTGGTTGAATCCTTTGGATTTTCTAGATATAATATCATATCATCAGCAAAGAGTGAGAGTTTGACCTCTTCTGACCCATTTGGACACCCTTAATTCCCCTCTCTGGTGTGGTTGCTCTAGCAAGGACTTCCAGCACTATACAAAACACATGTAAAGCCCTAAGAATAGGATGGATCACACAGAGGAAAGAATTTCAGAGCTTGAAGACAATGCATACATGCTAAACAAATCAGATAAAAAGAAGCAAGAGACAAGAACAAAATATACAAGAAATGTGGGATTATGTAATGAAACAAAATATAAGAATTATAGGCATCTGGAGAGAGAAGAAGAAAATACACAAGGGCTGGGAAATCTCTTTATTGTAATACTGAAGGAAAACCTTCCTGGCCTGGCCAGAAGTCTAGATATCCAGGTACAGGAAGCACAATGTACTCTTGGGAGACTCAGTGTGAAAAGGCATCAAGCAAGGCAACTTTAAGCCATTTTGGAAACCAGATTCTGGACTTTAATTCTTCAGTGATTTTACTTTGGTAGTTGTCTGTTATGCTGTTGAGTGTATAATGCAGGTATGAGTACTTTCTGCAGGGTAGGTCTTTTCTTCACAAATTCCATCAGCAATTGCTTGCCTGGGAAAATCTTTATTTCTCCTTCATAGATAAAGCTTAGTTTTGCCTGGTAAAGAACTCTAGGTTGGCCATCATTCTGTTTTAGAACATTGAGGATAGGTCCCCTGTTCCTTCCGCCTTGTAAGGTTTCTGTTGAGAAGTCTGCAGTTAGTCTGATAGGTTTCCCTTTGTAGGTTATCTGGTGTTTTTGTTTTACTGCTCGAAGGATTGCCTCTTTCATGTATACTTTGGCCAGCCCAATAACTATGTGACATCGTGATCACCTTTTCAAATTGAGTCCCCCAGGTGTTCTGTGTGCTTGTTGTACCTGAATATCTAGATTTCTTGCCAGGCCAGGCATGTTTTACTCCAGTATTCCTAGAAATAGGTTTTCAAGCTCTTGTGTATTGTCTTCTTCTCTGTCTGGGGTGCGTATAATTCTTAGGTTTGCTTTCTTCACATAATCATACATTTCTTGTGTCTTTTGATCTTATGTCATGCTTCTGTGTTCTTTTTCTTCAGCTGAATTGTTAAGCACATAGTCATTATCTTCAAGCTCTGATATCCTTTCCTCTGAGTGATTGATTCTATTCTTAAGGCTTTCCACCTTTCTTCTATAGTTCTTTGAATGCCTCTTTCATTTCCACTAATTCTGTTTGGTTCTTTTGTAATGCATCAATTTCTTTATAGAATTTTTCATTCATTTCCTGCATGGTTCTTGTGGCTTTTCTATGTTGGGTTTCTATTTTCTCTTCAATTCCATTGAGTTTTCTTAAAATCCATATATAAAATACTTCCTCCATCATTTTAGTTATTTGTTTAAATTGGTATCTGTTGTTGAGGGTGTAATAATTTCTTTTCTTTAATTGCCCTTGCACCCCCACCCCCCAAGTCAGAGTTTCAAGCATGTCCATCCCCTACACAGTACACATTGCACTCATTGTGTATGTATACACCCACCTCCTCCCCCCACCCACATCTGCCCAATACCCGATCAATGTTATTCCTAAATGTGCTCCTAGGTGATGATCAGTGAAACCAATTTGATGGTGAGTACATGTGGTGCTTATTCTTCTATTCTTGGAATACTTCACTTAGTAGAATGTGTTCCAACTGTTACCAGGAAAATACAAGAGGTGCTATATTTCCATGGTTTCTTATACCTGAGTAGTACTCCATGGTATACGTATACTACATTTTATTAATCCACTCATGTATTGATGGGCACTTGTTGTTGTTTCCACATCTTCGCAATTGTGAATTGTGCTGCTATAAACATTCGGGAGCAGATATCTTTGTTATAGAATGTCTTTTGTTCTTTTGGGTAGATGCCCAATAATGGGATTGCTGGATCAAATAGTAGGTCTACTTGTATCTGTTTAAGGTATCTTCATATTGTTTCCCACAGAGGTTGCATTAGTTTGCAGTCCCACCAGCAGTGTATGAGTGTTCCTGAGTGTTCCTGTCTCTCTACATCCATGACAACATTTGTTGTTATGGGACTTTTTCATAAAGGCCATTCTCACTTGGGTTAAGTGATATCTCCTTGTAGTTTTGATTTGCATTTCCCTGATGATTAGAGATGTTGAGCATTTTTTCATATGTTTGTTGGCCATTCTTCTGTCTTCTTTTGAAAAATTTCTGTTCATGTCCTTCACCCACTTTTTGATAGGGATGTTTGATTTTTTTTTTTTTTGCTGATTTTCCTGGGTTCTAAATAGATTCTAGTTATCAGTCCTTTATCGGATGTGTAGCATGCAAATTTTTTTTTCCCATTCAGTATGTTGTCTGTTTACTCTTGTGACAGTTTCTTTGGCTGTGCAGAAGCTTTTTTAATTTAATCAAGTCCAATTTGTTTATTTTTATTGTTGCTGTGATTGCTTTTGTGGTCTTCTTCAGAAATTCTTTCCTAGGCCAATGACTATAACAGTCTTTCCCACATTTTCTTCTATAATTCTAATAGTTTCACTCCTAAGGTTTAAGTCTGTTATCCACCGTGATTTGATTTTTGTGAGAGGTGAAAGCTGTGGGTCCTGTTTCAGTCTTCTACATGGGGCTATCCAGTTTTCCCAGCATCATTTATCAACAATGATTCTTTCCCCCAGAGTATGTTTTTGTCTGCTTTGTTAAAGTTTAGATGGCTATATGAGGATGATTTTATATCTGGATTTTCTGTTCCATTCCACTGGTCTGTATCCCTGTTCTTGTGCCAATACCAAGCTGTTTTAATAACAATAGCCTTGCAGTATAGTTTGAACTCTGGAAAATGAATACCTCCAATTTTGTTCTTATTGCTTAAAATTGCTTTTGCTAAACAGCGTCTTCTCTGGTTCCATACAAAGCATAATTTTTTTTCTATATCTGTGAAAAATGATGTTGGTAATTTAATAGGGATTGCATTGAATCTTTAGATCACTTTGGGTAGTATAGACATTTTAACAATGTTGATTCTTCTGATCCATGAGCAAGGTATGGTTTTCCACCTGTTTACGTGCTCTGTGATTTCCTTCCTCAGTGTTTCATTGTTCTCCCTGTAGAGGTCTTTTACCTCCTTAGTTTAATGTATTCCTAGGTACTTTATTTTCTTTGTTGCTATCGTGAAGGGTATTGAGTCTTTGATTTGGTTCTTAGTTTGACTGTTATTGGCATATATGAATGCCTCTGATTTGTGTGTATTGATTAT
The DNA here is from genome assembly GCA_028533085.1 of Varecia variegata. Lineage (NCBI taxonomy): Eukaryota > Metazoa > Chordata > Mammalia > Primates > Lemuridae > Varecia > Varecia variegata. The sequence continues at coordinate 49,103,198 of CM052457.1, forward strand.
GTATCCTGAGACTCTACTGAATTCATTTGTCAGTTCCAGGAGTCTCTTGTGGTTGAATCCTTGGATTTTTCTAGATATAGTATCATATCATCAGCAAAGAGTGAGAGTTTGATCTCTTCTGTCCCTATTTGGACACCTTTGATTCTGCTCTCTTGCCTGTTTGCTCTCGAATGGACTTCCAGCACTATGTTGAATAGCAGTGGGGACAGTGGGAAACCTTGTCTGGTTCCAGTTCTATGTGGGAAGGCTTTCAATTTTTCCCCATTCAATATGATGTTGGCTATGGGTTTGTCATATATGGCTTGTATCAGTTTGAGGTAGGCCCTGTCTATGCCTATTTTGTTAAGCGTTCTTATCATAAAAGGGTATTGAATTTTGTCAAATGCTTTTTCTGCGTCTGTTGAGAGGATCGTATGGTCTTTTTTTTTTTTTTTTGCTTCTATTTATGTGGTGTACTACATTTATAGATTTGTGTATGTTGAACTATCCCTGCATCTCTGGAATGAAGCACACTTGGTCGTGATGGGTTATTTTCTTGATAAGCACCTGGATTGGATTTGCTAGGATTTTATTGAGAATTTTTGCATCTATATACATGAGGGATATTGGTCTGTAGTTTTCTATTTTTGTAGCATCCTTTCCTGGTTTTGGTATTATAGTTATGTTGCCTTCATAAAATGTGTTTGGGATGATTCTGTCTTTCTCGATGTTGTGGAGTAACTTTTTTAGGGAAGGCACCAGTTCTTCTTTGTAGGTGTAGTAAAATTTGGGTGTGAATGCATCTGGTCCTGGGCTTTTCTTTTGGGGGAGGTTTTTTATTGCTGTTTCGATTTCAGTCCGTGATATTTGTCTGTTCAGGAATTCTATTTCTTCCTGGTTGAGCCTACGGAGGTTGTGTGTTTCTAAAAATGTGTCCATTTCCTCCACATTTTCCAATTTCTGTGCATAAAGGTTTTTTAAGAATTCATAGATAATATCTTGTATCTCTGTGGCATCAATTGTAATTTCTCCTTTCCTGTTCCTGATGGAGGTTATTAGAGATTTTTCTTTTCTCGTCTTAGTCTAGCGAAAGGCGTGTCAATTTTCTTTTATCTTTTAAGAGAACCAACTTATTATTTTATTAATCTCCCGTATAGTTTTCCTGTTGTCCTCTTCATTTAGTTCTGATTTGATCTTAATTTCACTCCCTCTGCTGGGTTTGGGATCGGTGTGTTCTTCTTTCTCCAGCTCTTTGAGTCTATTCATTAGGCTGTCTATTTGTGAATTTTCTGTCTTTTTGATATAAGAATTTATGGAAATAAACTTTCCTCTCAGTACTGCTTTAGCTGTGTCCCACAGATTTTGATAAACAGATTTTGATAAAAAGATTTTGTGTCTCCTTTGTCATTTAGTTCAAAGAATCTTTTGATTTCCATCATGATTTCCTCATTTAAGAAATGATCGTTCAGGAGAAGGCTATTTAGCTCCCATGACTTTGAGTAGAAATGAGAATTTCTGTTAGGTTTGATTTCTACTTTTATTCCAATGTGATCTGAGAAGATGCATGGTATAATTTCTATTTTTTTAAATTTTTTAAGACATGCTTTGTGTCCTAGGATATGGTCAATCTTAGAGAATGTCCCATGAGCTGATGAGAAGAATGTATATTCAGTGGAGTTTGGATAGAATGTCCTGTAAATGTCAGTCAGGCCCATTGCTTCTAGCGTTCTGTTTAAGTCCATTATTTCTTGGTTCTTTTTCTGTTTGAAGGAGCTGTCCTGTGCTGTCAGCGGGGTGTTGAAGTCTCCAGCTATTATGGTGTTGCTGTTTATCATTGGTTTAGTTCAAGTAGGGTTTGCTTTATGAATCTGGGTGCACCTAAGTTCGGTGCATACATATTAAGTATAGTTATGTCTTCTTGTTGAACCGTACCCTTCACCATTGTATAGTGACCATCTTTGTCTCTCATCACTTTTGTTGATTTAATAACTAAGTTATTGGAAATTAAAACCACCATGCCAGCCTTCTTTTGGCTTCCATTTGCTTGAAATATCAATTTCCACCCCTTTATTTTCAGTCTAGATGCATCTTTGCAAATTAGATGAGTTTCCTGGAGACAGCAGATACTTTGCTTGTATTTTTTTATCTATTCGGCCAGCCTATGTCTCTTGAGTGGGGAGTTCAAGCCATTCACATTTATTGAGAGTACTGATAGGTGGAGCAGATTTCTGTTCATCATGTTGGGTAGAACTTCATTGCTATGTTTTCTCTCTTGGGCCATTGTGATATCTGACCTTTGATCTTTTGAGTAGTTTTGAGTAGTTTTGAGTAGTTTTACATTCGTGAGTGTTTCTTGTGCTGGTCCATGTGCAACTCTATTTTGAGTACTTCTTGGAGGGCTGGTCTTGTCTTGGTGAATTCCCTCAGTTTTTGTTTATCTGAGAATGTCTTAATTTCTCCTTTGTATACAAAACTGAGCTTTGCTGGGTACAAGATTCTAGGCTGGGAATTATTCTATTTCAGAAGAGTGAGGATGGGGCCCCAGTCTCTTCTTGCTTGTAAGGTTTCAGTTGAGAAATCTGGCATTATTCGGATGGGCTTTCGTTTGTATGTTACTTGTTTCTTTCTCCTTACAGCTCGAAGAAGGGCCTCTGTAGTGGATATTTTGGTCAGTCTGATGACTCCATGACATGGTGTCTTCCTATTTGCAATGAATTTCCCAGGGGTCTTTGGGCTTCTTGTACCTCTATATGTAGATTTTTAGCAAGGCCTGGGAAATTTTCCTCTATTATATCTTCAAATAGCTTATCCAACCCTTGTGTATTTTCTCCTTCACCCTCAGGAATACCCATAACTCTCACGTTAGGCTTCTTCACATAATCCCACATTTCTTGCAGACTCTGGTCTTTTCTCTTATTTCTTTGCTCTATCTCTGTGACTGACTTATTTAATTGGAAGGTGTTATCTTCGATCTCTGAGATTCTTCCTTCTGTTTGATCTACCCCGCTCTTGAGAGTTTCCACTGTGTTTTGTCATTTCCCAAATAAATTCTTCATTTCCAGGAGTTTGGTTTGTTTTTCTTTAATATTTCAATTTCTTTAGTGAATTTTTCTTCCAAGTCCTGTAATTTTTTGTGGTTTCGTTGTATTGATTATCCTTTTTTTCTTGCATATTGTTCAGTTTTCTGAGGATCCGTGCTTGAAATTCTTCTTCTGTCATTTTGCTGTTCTGAGTTTGGTTAATGTCCATTGCTAGAGAGCTGGAGTTTCTATTTGGGGGTGTGCTTTCCATTTGATTTTTCATACTTCCGGAGTTCTTTCCCTGATTCCTTCCCATCTGGATCAACTGCTGCTTCTTGCCTTTAGATTTTTGTGTGGATGATGACACACCCTGTTTAGTGTCTGAGCCACTAGGTGGTGTTTATGGGTGAAATTTGACCACACCCCGTATGATGAATCAGTAGATGCAGTAAAAGGGTGTGCAGAATGACCCCCAGAATGTCAGTGGGTGGCACTTGCTGTGAGGGGCAGGCTGCAGTGTTGTTTTTGGGTCCTTTTACTGGCTCTCGTTCCTCTGGAGAGACACTCTAGTGCCTCACATAGTGGGTTGGGCCCTGGGACTTCCTGGTGTGTCCTTATTCTGCACTTCAGTGGGAGCAGGTCAGAGAGTGAGTCTGGGCAGAGCTGCGTTGGGTGAGCCTGCCCTCAAGCTCCACAAATGCTGTTAGCGGGTGTCAAAGGTCTGTTCTTTGCCTCTGGGCAAAGCTACTAGGGTGGGGCTGGAATGGCTCCTCTCAGCAGGAAAGTCTGTGTGTGGGGGGGGTAGGACTGCCTGAGTCCTACAGTCTAGAGCAGGCCTTGTTCCTTTCCACCCTCCCCTATTCTGCATTTTCTCTGGGGCCTCTGTCAGCAGGCCAAACCTCAAGCCAGTGGATCTACCCTGACTGTCATGCAGGCCAGGAGGTTCCTTGCCCTGGATCGCAGACTGGGCTGGGCGCATGGCCTTCCTGTGAGAGGAGGGTTGCCCGTCAGGCACACTGATCTGCCCATTAGGGCACACACACTCAGTAGGGTCATTCACAAATAACCCTTCTGTGCCTGAAGGCAATACGATTGAGGCCTGGGTGTATGGGATCTGGTCTGCAGGCCTGTCTCCTGGGCCCTGGAGATCAATCCCTGACCCTTCCAAGGAGAGGAGTGCTGGTCTCAAGTCACCTACGGGGTGCCCAGGCTGGATCAGTGTCTCTCCACTTCAGGATTTGCCCCACTCTCCTGGAGTCACCAGGCAAGCAGCACCTGGGAGGGTGGGTGGGTAGGGAGCTCGTAATCTGAGTACCCCTTAGTCTGCTGTATGTCCCCAAAAGGAGAGGTTTCGTTCTCTGCAGATGCCTCTGGGTGTTGGCTAAATTGTCTCTCTCTCGGCAGTGGCCTGTAGGCAAAGGGGGAGGGGAGAAGGAAGCAAAATGGTGCCTGCCCATCTGCTAGGGTCTGTGGACAGGGAGGTGCCCAGAGGGAGATCGGAGCCTGGTGCCCTGTCCGAAAGAGGCAGATGGCTCATTGGCAGTGGCCGGCTCTGGGCTGGTGTGGGCAGGTCTCTCTGCTCAGAAGCCCAGCTGCAGTCCAAAACGCAAAGGAGAGGAAATGTAGCTGCTCCACCTTCCCTTGTTGCTGGTCTCCAAGCCTCTCAGGGGCCTTTCTTCTTCCAGTTCTCCTCCACAGCTTCTTCGTGTGGAGTCTCCTGTAGTTTCAGGCACTTTCCCTTCTGACCCTCATGTGATCTATGTTTGTCTGCCTGACTATTTTTTTCACTTTCTTCTAAAATCTGTCTTTCTTGCAGAGACACTCTGGCTGGCGGTTTTTCTCGTCTGCCATCTTGATTCGTCTCCCGAGGGTGTAATGATTTCTTTTAGCAATGACTTCTCTCTGTGATCTTTCATGTTTCTTGTGTTCTCTCACTGATTCTTTCTCATCCAGCTACTTGGTCTAGAACTGGGGGTGCTAGGACTCATTTATGGCCCTATTTGGAGACATTCCTTGACAATGCATGGGAGAGTCATGCTGGTCCTGTATTGCCTTAGAGGTATTTTAGCAAATTGGGTTACCTCTGACCTGTTGTCTTCACCTCTTGCCAATGTTGTTCAATGTGTTTGGTCCCCCAGCTTAAGCTCCCAGGTGGTGGATTATACTTGTGTGTGTGACTCCACTGTGCTCTTATAGCTTGAGATAGAAGGCACTGTGTTAAGCTATGGGGTTACACTCTCTGTCATTGACTGTAGCTTTGCATGGAGGAGCCATTTATTGAGGTAACTGGATGTCTCTGTGTTAGACTTGGTCCTCTGGATGGGGTATACAAATGCCCAGAACTTTGGGAAGGGTCTTGCCACTCCTAAGGGTTACTTGGACCCTGTTCTCCCTTAAGGTGGGGTAAGGGCAAGATGGATCACTGTTGGTGCCTGCAAGCCTGGTTGTGTGTGCTTCTTGGTTGCTTGATCTGTTGCTAGGGGGAGCTGCTAATATATTATTCAGGGCTCTTTCACCACACGTGGTAGCCTGCTCCTGATGGGAGAGTCAATTTGTGCAATTGCTGAGATCTCTGGCCAGGATTTTCCCTCCCTGTCCGCAAACCTGTATGCTGGTCCCCACCCGGATATGGAGAGCAAGCCCTAGAGTTTTGATCTTATTAGATATTGTAAGCTTGTCCAGAAGACTGAATCAATAGGTTGTCAACTATTGTTCTACACCAAGGCCCGCAGATTTATGCCAGTCACACAGATAAAGCAGCTTTTCTTGCTTTTCCCCACCTCCAAGGATAGAGCCCGCTGCATCAGGTGTGAAAGTCACCAGGCTGGGGCAGGGGTGTTGCCCGAGACTGCCACGCACCCCAGCATCTCTGCGCTGGGCATCCCTGGAGAACTAGCATTAGGGAGAAGTATTCAATATTCTCCCGCTGACATTGACACAGCTAAAGTCCTGAAATTTCACACCAGCAGCACAGAGAAAGATACTTTTCTTGCTTCTTCCCACATCCAGGGTGGAGTCCACCATGCCTGGCATGAAAGTACCCAGGCTGGGGAAGGGGTGCTGCCTGAAACCACAGCCACTAATGCTGGCACTCAGGATTTGACAGATGCCAGTTTTGTGGGCTGAATCAAAAGATCGGCAGCTGCCTCCTCTGCATCACAGTCCTGCAGTCTCCTATCTGCCTAGCAGAGGGTCCTGCTCTTTCTGTTCACCCTGAGCCAGCTGAATGGTCAGTGCTTTCCAGGGATAGAGCCCGCTTTACAGTATTCACCTCCTTTGTTCTGGTTCCGCTGACCACCAGAGGTTAGGTGCCTGACTCCAAACTCCCTTGTGCAGTCACGGGAAGTAACCAATCAGAGCAGTCCGTCCCTTGTCCAGTGCAGTTCTAGCACAGATCACTGGGAAGTTCAAAATGTTTCCCACTATTGTCTCCTCTCCACACAGCCTGCTGTCCTGTGCCACATCTTTGCACAGACTTCAGGCATGTCCTTGTCTGAGTGGTTATGGAGGTCAGTGGAGAAGCTGGGAGCTCCTTGTGTCAGATCACACTGCACTGGCTGGCCACGTGGGTGTGGCTGTCCTGCACTCTATTCCCTATGATATATATCACACTTTCCAGTCTTTGCGATCATATCTTCCATTCATCTTTTTTTTTTCCTGCACTGCATGACCCATACTGCTTCGCCACCCTTTTTTGTCTCCAGTTAGCCTTTCTTGTATAAAAAAAAAAAAATTAGCAACTTAAAACAACAATCATTTATTACCTTAAGATTCTGCAGTCCAACAGTTTAGACTAGACTCGTCTCATGGTAACAATTAAAAAACATTGTGAACTTTTTTTCCAATCAGCTACAATATCTTATTTAATAAATAATAGATAAACACTGCAATGGGGTTACATATGATAAAGTATTATTATAGAACTTATCACAAAATATATTTATTTCATCACGCAAATCCCCATGCCTTATATCGTGTTTTTCACTATTTTCAGGGCACAACATAAATACATAAAATATTTCATAAATTTTTCTTCTTTCAAATTTTCAATTCTGGGATATTATAATGAAATGGAAAATGGCACTGTGTTGCCCAATTTTTTAAAATTTGTATTCTAACAAGACTATACCTAGATCCAGAATAAATAGAAGAAAGTCTCTATAAAAATTAGTTTGTGTAATATTTGCATGTGAATCATTTTATTTCATAATTGTGAATTATTTTTCTTTCTTTTTTCTAATGCCTTTAATATTTTTGGAGTGTCACTTTTATTGCATATTTCAATGCAGTTCCTTTCAATTTAGAGAAATCATTTTCTCTATTTTTAAATATTTAGTAATTCTGTTAAGGATAAACTAGTTAATCTTAGATCTATTTTCTTTAAGTATCTATTAATTTTATTAATAGCCACCAATGGTTTCATACCAAATAACAGTGGATAGGGCAAATTCAAAATTACTTTAATTTTCCACTAAATATTATGAGTTGTTTTTTATGGAAGGAGCTTCTGTGGTTTCATGTATCTCTTCTATCACATTTTGCATTTTGTCTAAATTAAGTCTAATTATTTTAATGTCGCTTAGTTAGTTAGCACTTTCATCATGTGTATACAAATGGTTGTAAGGCCAATATTAATGTGTTTTATTAAAATGTAATAGAATTGGGCAGACCCAGAAATTATCATATATAACCTCTCAATGGTTAAAAGAAAATATTATATCATTACTATTAGGACAGTTCAGACCATTTCTCCAAGTATCAAATTCAATCTGTGCTCTACATATAGCAGAGAAAACAAATAATGATCTTCAGCCCAAATTCTGTTTATAAAAAATTTTTAAACAAACTTGTTAATATAATTAACATATGCTTACCCTCAAAAATATTTTAAATCAAAGCCTAAATTTAAAATTTTTATCTTTTAATTTCTTACAAAATCAAAACCTGAATTTTTTGAAATATCATGTTATTTGTTTAACAAGATTTCCCTCTAGTCTAATCTAGTTCTACTGAATAAGATTTACTTTTTTAATTGTGTGTATGATTTCTTTTCTTACCTTATTTTCTATTAAGCTAAAAATATCATTTTGAATTAGCCATAATAGATACAATTAGTTATATTATTAATTTCTCTCCATTTTACAAATTTAGCCAAAAGATTTCAAAATTATTTCTAATAAACATAAATTTTTTGTTTTTTTATAAATAGTATACACTATGATGCTTGCCACATATTGGACACATATTATTATTTTAAGAACATCATGTCCGATTTCTATTATATATTGGCCTTTACTTGTCATTGTTGTACATTAATTATTGCTGCTTATTCAAACATTTTTTTCCTCAGATCCAGTGTTGCATGTGTACAAGTGACATTTTGTGTACTTTTAACTGAGAATGTAACTGCCTTAGAGCCATAAATACCTTCATTGGCTCAAGCTGACCTTGAGAATTGGATGTAAAACATGTAGTGGGAGTGACAAAATATGTTTTTTACATAGAATGCAAATATATTTTCCGTAGGTATTTTTCCCCATTTGAAAGACTCTTGGTGCAAAACGAAATGCTCTACCACATTCATCCAATAGGCTGGCGAGAGATGCATTTGTTGTTCCTGAATTGTGAATTTGATGTGAATAATTTTCTTTTTTATTTCATTGTTTTGATCAATAAATTTTCATGTAATAATAAAAAATTAAGATTCATGGATTTAACCTGATCTGTTCAAGTTGTGGACTTGAGAATAATTTCCTTGCTAAAACTCCTTGTTATAATCAGGAATTAACTTTTCATTAAATAAAGAATTTATAATGTCTTATAAATTTAGACATATAATTTTATAAGACATTTATAATGTCTTATAAATTTAGAAATAAAGAATTTATAATGTCTTATTAGTGAATTTTAGGTGGGCCATGCTAAATGGAAGTCTTCTCACTTTCATTGTTTCAATTTAAAAAAAAATTAAACACATAATATATTTCTATTTTTTTCTTTTCAGCTTTATTTCTTTTCTAAGCTTTACTTTTACAGTTTCTATGTTTATTATTACTTGAATATTCTGTGTTTTCAATAATCAAATGATTTAAAAAGTTATATTTAAAGTGTATATAATTTGAACATATATTCAGGAAAATGTATATTTATGCTAACATAAAAAAGGAAAAATAAAAATATCTTATGTTTTCATTTGCTTCTATAATATTCAAAACTGTTTTAAATTTAAAAGCCAATGTATCAATTATAGTTAATAAATATCAGTTATAAGTTCAACGTTATTCAAATAAGACTGAAATATTTTATATTCTGAGTAATTAAATCATATTAAGTGACTTTATAAAGTAAAACCATATGTATTTTTAGCATGCCAATGTTCATCTAGTTGACAAAACAATCAGCATAAAGTTTGATTCAAGTAAAACTAGACCTATATGTATATAAATATATAAGAGTAGAATGAATTGTTTCAGAGTGAAAAATGTTTCCCAGTTTATATATGCACATACTGTGTGACTTCATGTATACATCCAGAACCGTGGATCGTAACATGAAAAGATGCAAGATAAATGGATGTTCAGTGTCACTAGGAAATGATGCTTTGTTGTACAAAAATCTGTGGCATTTATAACACCTGAGAGGAAAGTTGTAACAAGTTTGTTAATTTTACTTTTCACTTATCTGAGAACCTGTGCTATTTAAATCCTCTCCACATTCAAAAGTAGTGCCCATCTCCAACATCTATATAATCCATAGACCTTCATGTCATTTGGACACAATCACCATTTGGTTCAAGGATTTAGGGTAAGGGAAGTAAAGGAGTTTTCCTGTGGCCTGAATAGTGTTAGCTATAGGAATAGATGTTTAGAGTTATGGGTCATGCTATGCCAGGGCTGAGCATTGGATTCTGAGTGATAGAAGGGTCCACAGATTCTTTAATAAATGTTTGTGTGCATGTGTGTGAAATATGCATGGTATTCCAAAGCATATGTGTAAGAGTGGTGCAGATGAGTAAAGTTAATTTGAATATATTCATTAGGAGTGACACTTGAGGGTGATAGAGAGAGAGATAATTGAGAATGATTTCCAGATATCTTATATCTTATTTAGGTCCCTGAATGGATTATGTTATCATTAATCCAGGTGTGGAATATGGAATGTGGAATAGGCTCTGGGTAATGTTAATGAGTTCAATGTTGGACATGTTGAAAAGAGATTACTATGTGATATCAAGGTAGAAATACCCAGGGTGCTATTGGAAGTACAGTATGATTCTAACAAGACAGATCTAAACTTTGATAAATGAAATATCTCAGTTGATCAAGCTTAGAAATGGCAATAGCTACTATATTGTCTACCAAATTCGGGTAACATTTTACCCAGACTTTATTAAATATTAAATTAAAGGAATAATGTGGACAATGCACTTAACAATATTAACTGGCTGTGTATATTGCCCATGCCCCCCACACCCCCGAGTCAGAGCTTCAAGCGTGTCCATTCCCCAGACGGTGAGCATCGCACTCATTATGTAGTTATACACCCATCCCCTCCCCCCCCCACATCTGCCCGACACCCAATTGGTGTTATTCCCAAATGTGCACTTAGGTGATGATCAGGGAAACCAATTTGCTGGTGAGTACATGTGGTGCTTATTTTTCCATTCTTGGGATACTTCACTTAGTAGAATGGGTTCCAGCTCTATCCAGGATAATACAAGAGGTGCTATATCACCATTGTTTCTTGTAGCTGAATAGTACTCCATGGTATACATATATCACATGTTATTAATCCACTCATGTATTGATGGGCACTTGGGTTGTTTCCACATCTTTGCAATTGTGAATTGTGCTGCTATAAACATTTGGGTGCAGATGTCTTTTTTATAGAATGTCTTTTGTTCTTTTGGGCAGATAAACTTTTGTACCCCCATAATATGCTGAAATAAAAAAATAATAATAATCAGTTTAACCCTTTTAAAAGAATGTGACAAGATTACATGCAACACAAATGAAAGAAAAAAAAGAAGAGAAAGAACCCAAATAAGTTCAATCAGAAATGAAAAAGGAGATAGTGTAACTGATATCACAGAAATACAAAATGCCATCTGTGAATATTACAAAAATCTCTGTACACATGAACTCAAAAATGTAGAGGAAATGAACAAATTTCTAAAATCACACAAACTCCCCTCCCCCCAAAACAAAACAAAACAATATAAACTGTCAATATACCATGGTAATCTGTGTGTTGCAGTGAAAATGGCAGAAAATGTATTTTAATTTAACTCCAGATGTGAATCTCTGCCCTCCCAATTTTTAGTCCTAAGGCACTGGGCAACTCAGTTAGCCTTTCTGAACCTCATATTTTTTCATTTGAAAATGGAGTTAATATGTACTTGGATCAGTTTATATATATCTTTTGTTTGAATAACACTGTGGCTCAAACAGCTTAAACAATGCTATTTATTGTCTGATATAACAAAAAATCTGGATATAAGCTGATTGTGGGTTTAGTTAAATCAATGACTCAGTGATATCACAAAAGATCAAGGTTCTTGCCATGGTTTTGCTCTGCTATTCCAAGACTTTCAGTTTAGGTCTCCTCATCGGTGCAAGACAGCTGCAGCACTTTTAGAAATCAATTTCAGACATGAAAATGCCCAGAAGAATAAGCACAAGGGCAGCTGTTTCTTGCATGTATCTGTTTTCCTTTTATTTAATCATCAAGGAATATTTTTCCTGGATGCTCCCAAACAGACTTCCTTGTTGATTTCATTGTTCAGAAATGAGTTCCATTCCTATAACTAAACCAATCACTGGCCAGAAAAATAACATCACTAATTTTGCTTGGATTAGTCATCATTCATCTGTGGATTAGGAACAGCATGTACTTCCCTTAAATACAAAGCCTCAAAGAGAAAAGTCATACCTAAATAAAAATTAGGATTTTGTTAGAAAAGAGGAAGAGGAAGGCTGGATTGCTGCTGGATATGTAATCATCAGTATCTGTTATAAAACCTCAGCACTATTTTGTGAGTATTAAATAAGGTAATATAGGTAAAGTATTTGTCATATAATAACAAATGCATTACTTAAAACTCATGATAGCAGAATCAAAGTTCACAGAAAAAGCACCTAAAAATTTCTTTAGCATCACCACCCAAAGTGATTATTGAAATAGTACCATACCAGGTACAAAGAGGGTTTCTACAACATGAGGAGTGCACCAGAACTGATCTCATAAAACTTAATTCTTGCTTTTATACTTATTTATTCATTATTTTTTATTTCAGAATATTATGGGGGTACACATGTTTAGGTTACATATATTGCCTTTGTCCCACCTGAGTCAGAGCTACCTTTCACAATAGCAACAAAGAAACTAAAATACCTAGGAAAATTTTTAACTAAGGAGATGAAAGACCTCTACAGTGAGAACTATGAAACACTGAGGAATGAAATATCAGAGGGTGTAAACAGATGGAAAATCATACCATGCTCATGGTTCAGCAGAGTCAATACTGTTAAAATTTCTATACTACCCAAAGTAATCTAAAGATTCAATGCAATCCCTATGAAAATACCAACATCATTATTCACACATCTAGAAAAAATAATTCTACACTTTGTATGGAACCAGAGAAGACCCTGTATATCAAAAGCAACCTTAAACAAAAAGAACAAAATTGGGAGGCATCGATTTACCAGACTTCAGGCTGTACTACAAGGCTATAGTAACTAAAACAGCATGGTATCGACACAAGAACAGAGACATAGACCAATATAACAGAACTAAGAACCCAGATATAAAACCATCCTCATATAGCCACTCTGGCTTTTTAAATTATGTTTGGGTGCTATGATAGAGGATAATATCCTACAAGCCAGGAGAAAAATTGTAAAGCTGAGACTAATTTTTTTTATCCAGTTATATGCCTTAAGTAAGCCAGTATCCATGGGACACCAGCATGCATCTTTATGCAGAAAGACCATTTTATCACTGATATAGCCAAGTCTCTATTCCCCTAATTACTGCTTTTTTGAGGGAAAAAATGATATATAAAATCAGTATATGCAATTGATCAGAGAAAAGCATTTACTTGTTTTGTGCAATGGAACAAAAATCCACTGAGCTAAATTTTAATGTTGTTTACTTTGTATGTTTACTGTGGTAGCCCACATAGGTCATAATGAGCAAAACTCTCCTTTCACAGCTGGCGCTAGAAGAAAACCTTCCCAGAAGCTCCCAGATACATGATACATTGTATCTTTCCTCCATGTTCCTGGATTTGATAAGCATAAGACAAGTATGAAAAAAAGCAGAAACCGCACAAATTTTATGAATTATCAGTGTTGACTGATTGTGATAAGAATGAAGGTATGAAAAGCAGTAATCGTGCAACTTCAGCCCAATATTAAAACTATCCAGTTTCCACATTAATAAAATGGAATGTAGAGAACAGCCTACATGCCACTTGCAAAGGTTTAAGGGTTTGGATTAGAATGTAAGAAAACACACACACACACACACACACACACACACACTAGCTAACTTCTACAGTCAGTGGATATTGTCTCTTATATGGTAGCCAAAAAATTCTGATCTGACTCTAGAAACAAAAGACACCAAAACATCTGCTTAGGAGGAAGTTGCAAATACTACAATTCAATATTCTTTATACTTGAGAGATATTTACAACAACAAACAGGTTTAAAATGACTCTTAGAGGAAAAAAAAAAAGTAAAACTGCTTCAAAAAACACTATTAATATACCTGTACCAAAACAACAGCCATTTATAAACCACATAGGCAGGGAGGGATGACTTCTTCAAAGTCCTCAGGTGAAATTTCAATAAAGTTTAGCTATTAGATAGTATTTTCTTGAAAACAACTCACTTTTGGGTTTTCACACATACTGGAAAAGTGAAAAGTGTATAGTACTTCTAGCTGAGTCCACCTTGTTAAAATTGACATTATTGTCTATAATCTCATTATATTTGTGATAAAGGAATTCATTTTTAAGTGTGATATGATTGAAGGACATTAAGGACCAGTATGAATTCTTTAGACGTCTCCAAAATTCAATGCGATAATAAAAGTTAGAATAGCTAGTGTACACCTACTATATAGTAAATGTTCAATATATTTTCTTTTGTTTCTTTTTTAAGGTCACTTAAATTGGGAAGGGTTTATTTCATTATGTTACTAATAGTTATTTGATCACTACAAGAGAAAGAAAATTTAGAGGCTCACAATCTGACTTTTAAAGAGGACAGTTATAAAACAAAAGCCAAAACAATATTTGAAGGCCAAAATGTATATTTTTTTTCTCTTCACGTTTCCTGTTCACATTTCAACAATCTACAGAGTAAATGACCCTGTTGCAGAGCTCATCCAAATTTAGTATTCTTTAGTAGGCAAAGTTTTTTTTTTCCTTTTAACTAGCTTGGAATATGTCAGGGACTTCTATTAAATATAACAGCCAGCATTGAAAATAAACACACTTAGGGAAATTCAGAAACCCTAGCTTCCTCTGCTAGAAGAAGACTATCTAAAAATCTGCTTTTTCAATCTGGTGAAATGAATATTTGAAAAACAATTCTTATTTCTCCCTCTAAATTCCTCCATTTAATGCCTATTAAAAACTCTAGGAGACAAAACCTACTCTTAAATCAATTATCTGAGCTTGGAAGACTTTTGGTAACATATATCCCCGCCACACCACAATGTACAAGGAGAAAGTTTACTTCTGACCTTGAAAGCAGTACAAAATTGACCTCACCAACCACCCATAACCCAGTCAGGCACACCTTAAAACCTTAAAACCAGGTGACAAATAACTTCTAATATATATTTTTTAATTCACTAGACTCTACTTGTCTTTTTACAGACTTGAACAGAATATGCCACATTTAAAATTAATATTTTTGCACAGCTTTCATCATTCGCACAGATGCCCTAGTAAGATTAGTTAAACATATTCACAGTGGGTGGATTTCTTTCTCTCTCTTTCCCTTATCCTTCTGTGAAACATCTGTGGGTAATCCTTCTAATAAAATAGGTCTAGCTAGTTAACAAACATAAAATGAAAGTCCTCTGTGCCATATTATATATGCTTAGCTGTAATGGTTTTGTTTATTGCAAAACATGCCACATGATAATAAATAATGATGACTTGGGAGGAAGGAATAATTAAATTGGCTCAGCAAAGTAATTTGGAAACATGGAAAGTATGACAACAGGAACAATCCCTGGTCAAGCCAGAGTAGCATGCAACTTAGCTCAGGGTTCCATGTATGCTACTCTATTATTTCTATTTCCCAATGCTTATTTCACAAAAGGAATTCTACAACCATTAAGTACAGCGTTTAAGATTTTATTTATTGTTCACTTTTCTTAACACATAGAATAGTCCCTATTCCATACTGCTATCTATCTAATTCCTTACCATCCAGTATCACTTCATGGTTCAGCTCAAGTCCCACTTCCTCCAGGAAGCCTTCCTTTATCAAGCCAGTCCACATTGCTCTCTTTTCTATGAACTTACACCATATTGATCATCTAAATCCCACCTTTGATTTTTTATATAACTTTATGCCTTATAGTGCAGTCTTATATTTATGAATTACTCAGTAGCTTTACTGCATATTCATCTTCTCTCTACATATTGTATAAGTACCTTAAGGAAAGGGTTCATATTATGTATTTCTTTGTGCCCCATAGCATCTAGCCCAGGATGATGCCTGTGGTGTATATTTAGTAAATCTCAGTTAAATAGATGTGGAATTAATCTCATGTTCTCAGATATAAGGATTGTTTGATTGCCCTTTTAGCTGATAAAAATATTCTTAATTTTTTCATAACTTTTTAAATTCCTCTCAGCAATAATATGGGTTCAAAGTCCATTTTCTAGTTGCCCAAGACTATTTACAATCCACTTATCCACATGTGTTCTGGGATGTTACCCAGAAGTGTTCACACTGGAAAGCTTAGGATACATATTTCTGCCTGTTTACTCAAATTTCACTTAAAGGGCGGTTATATGTGACAGTATGCAATGTGGTGGTTATGAACTGCAAGAAAAATTCTGCTCACAGATCCTTTGTCTTCTTTTTATTTTCTCCTGGAAATTTAAGAAAATACTATGTATATTTATATCAAGGACTTCCTCATAATTGACATTCCCTGTTTGTGCTCAATATTAACTAACACAATTAACTCCCCTTCTCCCTTGCATATCAGTACTAAACTGGAGAATTCTAGGACAAGAGTGGAGATAATCTTATCCAAGCTTTCTTAGGAGTGCATAATGCAAGATAACAAATCATCTGTTCTAGCTTTCATCAAAAGAGGTTTTCAGTAGGTAAGACTATCATATAATGAGTCATTTCAGATACTTTAATAAGTATGCTCCTTTAAAGCAGGTCTAATGTGGATATAACTTGTGTTGAATTCAGTTATATAACAAATAGTGATGGAATGAGTTTTTACAGTATACGAATTGGAAATCCACTATGAAGGTAGAATACAAATTTCTGTGACACATTTCCTTAATCATTTTTGAGCTAGTTAATATATAGAAAATTTCCAGTACATGGTGGAGTTATGGGGATTACTTGTAAATACTTGATAAATAGAACTGGGTTTCCCTTTTAATTATTTTTGTATTCCACAAAGGGTTTTTATATTCTCATATCTGTTTTAAGATCTCATGGTGGGGAAGAGGGAGAACCTCATATGTCAAGACTCTTTATACTCCTAAATTCAAAACTTTCACCTTGACCTCTCTAGACTCTACCTTTTCGCTTAAACATAAATCATGCTATCACCTTACTAAAAATATTCACACTGAAAAAGAGATACCCATCCTTTTTGCCTATTTTAATTTCTTGCATTAATTGAAAAATAACAAAAATTTAAATCAAGAGATATTATGGAAGTATTAAATCAGTGTAGTGTTTTGGGACTAGAGAAAAGATCTCTTCATACAAATCAAAATTTAAATATGTGAAAAAATTTAGAAAACAACTTAATGAAAATCCATACATGTAATGGAAAGTATAGATGACTTCTTTATCACCCTGGGTGCAATATAGTCACTATATTGTTGTCAGGAAGGGTCAAACAAACATGGGTCTACAACTCTGTTACAAGATATAGTCTTAAATGCAGGGAAAAAGTGAAGTGGACAGTAAAGTTACCTAAGATTTATTTTTTAATTTTTTTTAATATTTAATCTTTTTTTTATTTCAGCGTATTACAAAGGTACAAATGTTTAGCTTACATATATTGCCTTTGCCCCACCCAAGTCAGCACTTCAAGTGTGTCCATCTCCCAGACAGTGTGCACTGCACCCATTAGGTGTAAATATACCCATCCCCTCCTCCCCCTCTACCTGCCAAACAATCAGTGAATGTTACTACTATATGTGTGCACTATATGTGCACTTAAGTGTTGGTCAGTTAAGTCAGTTAATACCAATTTGATGGTAAGTACATATGGTGCTTGTTTTTCCATCCTTGTGATACTTCACTTAGTAGAATGGTCTCCAGCTATATCCAGGACAGCACAAGAGGTGCTAGATCACCCCACATCTTTGGAACTGACAGACCTTATATATTTTTTAGCTGAATTTAAAAAATATAATATAGTCTTCTACATGTGGTTATCCAGTTTTCCCAGCACCATTACAAAAATTAAATCACGGTGGTTAACAGACTTAAACCTTAGGAATGAAACTATTAGAATCCTAGAAGAAAATGTAGGAAAGACTCTTACAGACATTGGCCTAGGCAAAGAATTTATGAAGAAGACCCCTAAGGCAATCACAGCAACAACAAAAATAAATAAATGGGACCTGATCAAATTAAAAAGCTTCTGCACAGCCAAAGAAACAATCACGAGAATAAACAGACAACTCACAGAATGGGAAAAAAAATTTCGCATACTACACATCAGATAAAGGACCGATAACAAGAATCTATTTAGAACTCAGGAAA
>CM052457.1:49121698-49138243 GCA_028533085.1 Varecia variegata
GATGATACGACATCTCTTTGGTTCTCCTGGGGAGAGTTGGAACCCATTCTATTAAGCGAAGTATCCCAAGAATGGAAAAATAAGCACCACATGTACTCACCAGAAAATTGGTTTCCCTGATCAACACCTGGGTGCACATTTAGGAATGACACCAATTGGATATCGGATAGAGGTGGGGGGAGGGGATGGGTGTATATCTACATGATGAGTGCGATGTGCACTGTCTGGGGAATGGACACCCTTGAGGCTCAGACTTGGGGGGTTGGGAGGGGCATGGGCAATATACTTGACCAGAACTGTTGTACCCCCAAAATAAGCTATAATAAATAAACAAAAAAAAATTAAAAAATGAAAAATACATATGGGTTCTAAGTTGACAAAGGCTGAACTCTGCTGGTTAATATTATGTGCCAACTTGGCTAGGGTATAATAGCCGCTTCCTTCACAAAGAGTGGCCTTTTTTCAGCTAAGTCGTTTGATTTAATTTTCCTATGCATGCTTATGAAAGAGACAAAGATATAATAAAATGAAAGTAAATGAATTGATTGTGTATATCTAGAACTCAACAGACCAATACATATATTTTAAATGGCACATAGGTTTTCTAGAATGTGTGTGTGTATGTATAATGTATGCATCAGAATAAGTCAAGAAAGTATCTTAATTGTACAGATTTTAATATTTTTAAAATTAATTTATTTTCTATAGAGAAAAGAGAAAGGTCCTAGACTCAAGAGCCTTTGTATATTCTTCCAACAAAAAGTAAAATAGTTCCATTTGATTACTAAATGAAACACATTGCTTATAATAGAATATATTAACAAACAACCTCCCCCATTGCTTATAGGTATCACTCATGATTGAAATGCTATGGTGTAAAATATTAGGAATGCCATTCTTACTATGCCTGGCATAAAAGGATAAATACTCATGTTTCATGTGTCTAAATACCTGGGCTCAAGGAAACCTTCACTCCTGATTCCATTTACTGAATATATGTCTGGACTTTACTGAATTGGCATGCAAGATTAGAAAATACTTAGAGGACATGTCAAAAACATTTGTTAACGGCATGTATTTAGACAGAGTTTTCAGGGGCACTGCATTTTAGTATCTTTCTCCTTTTTGTGGACATTTGTCCCTAGGGGACACTTCAGAGTTGTCATCATTTGTGTCTTATGATCCATCTGGCAAAGCATTAGAACTAAAAGGCCTAGGCTTCATGTCCAAAATCTGGTTTCTGATGTAAGCAGAAAGCTCTCTGTGGCTGACTCACACAGGCACTAGCTTAAGACAAACTGTGGCCTGACAGCACCACATAGAAATAAAAAATTTAACAGGTTTGAGTGCAAACACAAACACATTTTCCTCTGTGAAAATATTCCATTATGACATACACTGTTTTGATCTCTCTACAGATTGCATGTGAAATCCACACACCAGAGCTAATCCTGTAAGTGAGCAGGAAAGGCTTCAGTTATGATTCTAATTATACTTGGAAAGTCTCCTGCCCCAGAACACCTCCATCATTAGCCTCTCACAGGCACTATAGTGACACGTTTATTCTTTTAATATATGAAGGCTTTCAGACTTTCAGATTTCCAATGAAATCAGAGTTCCCACAAAGAGGGAACAGCAGAAAGTAGTGCTTTCCTAACTGCCTTCTTTGTAACCTTAGTACCTCAGGATATTCCCCATAAAAGGGTTTTCTATGATCAAATAGGTTCTGAAACATTGCACACTATATTCCATTCTCAGTGACCCCACCAAAATTCATGAGGTATCTTACTTAGCCTATTAAATGATTTTGCAGGTCTTTCAGTAAAGAAGTATGTTTAACATTTTTTTTTTTTAAATTTCAGACTTTTACAGGGGTACAAATGTTTTTTAATATTATTATTTCTTATTTCAGCTTATTATGGGGGTACAAATATTTAGGTTATGTATATCGCCCTTGCCCCCCTTTCCCCCTGAGTCAGAGCTTCAGGCATGTCCATCACCCAGACGGTGCGCATTGCACTCATTATGTATGTATATACCCATCCCCTTCTCCACCTTCCCATCTGCCCAATGCCCAATAAAAGTTATTCCTATATGTGCACTTGGGGTGTTGATCAGTGAAACCAATTAGATGGTGAGTACATGTGGTGTTTATTTTTCCATTCTTGGCATACGTCACTTAGTGGAATGTGTTCCAGCTCTATCCAGGAAAATACAAGAGGTGCTATATCGCCATTGTTTCTTATGGCTGAATATTACTCCATGGTATACATATACCATGTTTTATTAATCCACTCATGTATTGATGGGCACTTGGGTTGTTTCCACATCTTTGCAATTGTGAATTCTGCTGCTATAAACATTTGAGTGCAGATGTCTTTTTTACAGAATGTCTTTTGTTCTTTTGGGTAGATGCTCAGTAATGGGATTACTGGATCAAATGATAGATCTACTTATATCTCTTTAAGGTATCTCCATATTGCTTTCCACAGAGGTTGCACTAGTTTTGATTACATGATTTGCTTTTATGCAGTTTGAGTCAAAGTTATAAATGTGCCCATCACCAAGGTAGTGTGTGTTGTACCTGTTAGGTTTAAATTTACACATCTTCTCCCCCCCTACCCCCTGTTTAGTTTCCACTGAGTTTTACTACCATATGTTCACGTGAGTGTTGATCAATTAGTTCCAATTTAATAATGAATACATATGTTGTTAGTTTTTCCATTCTTGTGATACTTTGCTTAGAATAATGGTCTCTAGATCTATCCAGGTTTGCACAAAAGGAATTAGTACACTATTTTTATGGCTGTATAGTACTCCATAGTGTGCATATACCACATTCTATTAATTAATTCATGTATTGGTGAGCTCTTGGGTTGATTCCACATCTTTGTGATTGTGAATTATGCTGCAATAAACATTCAAGTACACATGTATTTTTGATAAAATGACCTTTTATACTTTGGGTAAATACCCAATAATGGGATTTCTGGATCAAATGGTAAGTTTACTGTAGTTCTTTGAGGTATTTCTATACTATTTTCAATAGAGGTTGAATTGAACTAGTTTGCAGTTCTACAGACAGTGTATAAGCATTCCCTTCTCTCTCCATCGAAACCAGCATCTGATGTTTTAGGACTTTTTAATTAAAAAAAAATTCTCACTGGGGTAAGGTGATATCTCACTGTTGCTTTGATTTGCGTGTTCCTGATGATTAGACACTTTGAGCATTTTATTATATGTTAATTGGCCATCAGTTGATATTCTTTTGAAAAAGTTCTGTTCATTTCTTTTCCACATTATTTATGGAGTTGTTTAATTTTTTTCCTTGCTGATTTTCTGAGTTCTTTATAGATACTGGTTATCAACCCTTTATCAGTTGTGTAGCATGGAAATATTTTCTCCCATTCTGTAGGTTGTCTATTCACTCTATTGATTGTTTCCTTACCTGTACAGAAGCTCTATTGTTTAATCAAGTCCCATTCGTTAATTTTGCTGTTGCTGTGATTGCATTTGGGCTTTCCTCATAAATTCTTTGCCTAGGCTGATGTCCATAAGAGTTTTTCCAACCTCTTTTAGTGTTCTTATAGTTTCATGTCTTAGGTTTAAGTCTGTTACCAATTATGAATTAATTTTTGTGAGAAGTGAGAGGTGGGAGGTGCAGATTCTGTTTCAGTCTTCTACAAGTGGCTATCCAAATTTCCCAGCACCACTTGTTGAACAGGGATTCTTTTCCCCAGTATATGTTTTCATCTGCTTTGTCAAAGATCAGATGGCAATATGAGGATGGTTGCATATCTGAGTCATCTGTTCCAATCCATAGGTATATGTGCCTGCTTTTGTGCCAGAAACATCCTGTTTTGGCCATAGCCTTGTAATATACATTGAAGTCTGGTAAATTGATGCCTCTTGATTGGTTCTTAATGCTTAAGGTTGCTTTGGCTATTCAGAGTAATTTTCTGGTTCCATATGAAGTGAAGAACTATTTTTCCTACATTTGTGAAAAATGACATTGGTATTTTATTGGGTATTGTATTGAGTCTGTAGATCACTTGGTAATATAGACATTTTAACAATGTTGATTCTGCTGATCCCTGAGCATGATATATTTTTTCTGTTTACATCCTGATCCTCTGCTATCTCCTTCCTGAATGTTTCATAGTTATGCCTGTAGAGGTCTTTCACCTATTAAACATATTCCTAAGTATTTTATTTTTCATTGCTATTGTGAACGTTATGGAGTCTTTAATGTGGTTCTCAGCTTGACTATTGCTGGTGTATATGAATGCTATTGATTTTTTTACATTGATTTTGTAACCTGAGATTTTGCTGAATTTGTTTATACATTCTAGTAGTCTCTTGTCAGAATCTTTGGGGGTTACTAGATAAAAGAGCATATTGTCAGCAAAGAGCAATTGTTTGACCTCTTCTGCCCCCATTTTTGGATACCCTTGATTTCCTTCTTTTGTCTGATTGCTCTGGCTAGGGCTTCCAGCAGTATGTTGAATAGAAGTGGTAATAGTGCACAACCTTGTCTGGTTTCAGTTCTAAGGGGGGATGCTTTCAATTTTTCCCCATTCCGTATGATTCTGGCTGTGGGTTTGTTGTTTATGGCTTTAATAATTTTGAGGTATGCCCAAACAATGTGTATTTTATTAAGAGTTCTTATCATAAAAGGGTGCTGGATTTTTTCAAATGTATTTTCTACATATATTGAGAGGATCATATGTTTTTGCTTCTATTTATGTGGTGAATTATATTTACAGATTTGCATATGTTGAACTATCCTTGCATCTCTGGTATAAAGCCCACTTGGTCGTGGTGGTTTTTTTTTTTTTTTTTTTTTTGGTGATGGATTTCTTTTTTTCTTTTTCTTTTTTCTTTTTGATGTGCAGTTGACTTCGGTTTTCTAGGATTTAATTGAGAATATTTGCATGTCTTTTAGTAAGGTATATTGGTCTGTACTTTTCTTTATTTGTTATGTCCTTTCCTGGCTTTCACTTCAAGATGATATTGGCTTCATTGAATGAGTTTTGGAAGATTTATTCCTTCTTGATATCATGGAATAATTTTTGCAGTATAGGAACCAGTCCTTCTTTGAATGTCTGGTAAAATTAGAGTGTGAAAACATCTGGTCTCGGATGTTTTTGTTGGAAGGCTTTTTATTGCTGCTTCAATTGTGATACTTGATATTGGTCTATCCAGGAATTCTATTTCTTCCTGATTCACCCTAGGGAGGCTGCGTGTTTCTAAGAATTTGTCTATTTCTTCCACCTTTTCAAGTTTATGTGCGTAGAGATTTTTATATTATTCAGAGATGGTATTTTGCATTTCCATGGTATCAGTTGTGATTTCTCCTTTTTCATTTCTGATTGAGTTTATTACAGTCCTTTCTTTTCTGCTTCTGGTTAATCTGATAAAAGGCTATCAATGTTGTTCATCTTTTCAAATAACCAATTTTTTTCCCACTAATCTTCTGTATAATTATTTCCTTATGCATTTTATTTAGATCTTCTCTGATCTTGGTTATTTCTTTTCCTTTGCTGGGTTTGGGATGGTTTCTCTTCCTTTTCCAGTTCCTTGAGATTATTGATTAAATTTTTGTTTTGTGATCTTTCTGCCTTTTGGGTGTAGGCATTTAGGGCTATGATATTTCCTCTCAGCACTGCTTTAGCTGTATCCCACAAATTTTGCCAACTTGTGTTCTTTTAGTCATTTAGTTCAAAGAATCTTTTGATTTCCACTTTAATTTCATCCTTGAGCCAGCTATCAGTTAACAGTAAGTTATTTGGTTTCCATAATTTGTGTGTAGACAAGTGTTTCTGTTGGAGTTGATTTCCAATTATATTCCACTTTGGTCTGAGAAGATACATGGTATAATGTCGAATTTTTAAAATTTGTTGAACAGGTTTCGTGGCATAGGATGTGATCAATGAGCTGATGAGAAGAATGTATATTCATTTGTTTTGTTGTAGAATGTTGTATAAATGTCTGTTAGGGTCATTTGTTCTAGAATTCTGTTTAAGTCCATCATTTCTTTGTTTATTTTCTATTTGGAGGATCTGAACCATTCTGTTAGTGGGGTGTTGAAGTCTCTGGCTATTACAGTGCTGTTGTTTATCATTTTGTTTAGATCAAGTATGATTTGATTTATGAATCTGGGTCCTCCTGTGTTAGGTGGGTAAATATTAAAATTGTTAAGTTTTCTTGCTGAATTTTTCCCTTTACTGTTATGTAATGACCACCTTTATCTTTCTTTACTTTCATTCATTTGAAATCTAGGTTATCTGATATAAGAGCCAAGATATCAGCTTTCTTTTCCTTTCCATTTGCATAGGATATTTTTTTCCTCTCTTCCCCTTAAGTCTGAATGAGTCCTTGTGAGTTAGATGTGTTTCCTGGAGACAAAAGATACTTGGCTTGTATTTTTTTATCTATTCAGCCACCCTATGTCTCCTGAGTGGGGAGTGGAAGCCATTCACCTTTATTGAGAGAATTGATAAGTGCGGTATATTTCTGTCCATCCTGTTGAGTAGAATTTTATTCCTATGTTTTATCCCTTGAGCCACTGTGGTATCTGGGCTCTGACCTTAATCTTTTGAGTGATTTTACATTTGTGGGTTTATATTGTGTTGATACATGTATAATACAGTTCTGAGTACTTCTTGCATGGCAGGTCTGGTCTTGACAATTTCCCTCAGTGTTTGCTTGTCTGAGAAGTTCTTTATTTCTCCCTCATATCAGAAACTTAGTTTTGCAGGATACAAAATTCTAGCCTGGCCATTATTCTGTTTTAAAAGACTGATGATGGGGTCCAAGTCCCTTCTGGCTTGTAAGGTCTCAGTTGAGAATTTTGTAGTTAGTGTGATAGCTGTTCCTCTGTAACTTATCCAATTTTTTTTTAATCTTACTGCTCATAGGAGTACCTCTTTCATGTTTACTTTGGCTAGCGTGATGACTATGTTTCATGGTGATTGCCTCTTTGCAATGAATGTCTTGGGAGTCTTTTGGGATTCTTATATCTGGATATCTAGATTTCTAACAAGGCCAAGTAAATATTTCTCAATTATTCCTTCAAATAGATTTTCTACCCCTTGTGTATTTTCTTCTTCACCCTCAAGGATGTCTAGAAGTCTTATGCTTGGCCTCTTTACATAATCCCACATTTCTAATGGGTTTTGTTTGTTCCTATTGTTTCTCTATTTTTTTCTCTTTGACTGATGTGTTTTGCTCAAAGGTGTTATCTTCAAGCTCTGACATTTTTTTCTTCTGCCTGATCTAGTGTATTCTTAAGGTTTTCCACTGTGTTTTGTAATTTATTGAGTGAATTTTTATTTCCAGAAATTCTGTTTGTTTTTTATTTAATAATTTTATTTATTTAGAGAATTTCTTATTCATTTCCTGCATTGTTTTTGTGACTTCTTTGCATTGGGTTTCTATTTTCTCTTGTATTTCATTGAGCTTCCATGTAATCCATATTTGAAATTCTTTATCTCTCATTTTAATCTTTTTGTTTAGGTGGGTATCCATTGGTAAAGAGTTATTGTTTTCTTTTGAGGGGTGTCCTTTTGCTTTGATTTTTTATATTTCTGGAGTTTTTTCACTGGTTGCTTCTCATCTGGCCTCTCAAATGAGAGCTGAGTGTGCTAGACCTGGCTTTTAGACCTTTCTTTGACTCCCCAAAGATCAGGGAGATCATTCCAGGGAGAAGAGTGTTAGTCTTGAGTTGCCTTTGGGTGCTCTAGCAGATTTGATGTACCTCTTCATTTATATTGCTGCAGTGGCCCCACTCTAAGTGGTAGGTTCTGCCAGAAAAGTGTCCCCTCTGCAGTGAAACAGGCCTCTCAGCACTGAGCACTCTCAGGGTTAATATGGGGGAATAGGCCGTGGTATCGCTGTACTCCTCTGCGGTCCTGGGGGCACTAGGTCCTGCCCTCCTGTCCAAGCCACTAGTGGGTGATCCTGCAAAACATCACTTCTGTGGCTGTGCTCTCAGTGGAAGCCTCCATTTTTAATGAGCCCCTGCCACAAAGAAACAGGCTTCTCAGCATACAGGACTCTTGAGGTTGCTATGGAGTAGGAGGAGCTGTGACTACAAGCTGGCTTGAGCCAATATTACTGTCTGGGACAGGAGTGGAGAAGATACAGAGGAGGAGGTGCCTAGGTGTAAGAATGCTGGCTTTCTGGTCTTTCATGGTACTCTCCTGGGGGGTGAGTGTTTTGTGTCCCCAATTTGGGAAGGGGAGCACCCCTTACTCTTTCACTGAGCTCTAGCCCTCTCTAGATTAAGTACCTGGTGATATCCTTCCTTCTCTCCCTCCCTCTTTCTTAGCAGCCTTTCTCAGTGGGGTTCCTGGATGCCTCTGTTGTTTCTCCCTGTGATCCATATCTGAGCGGCAATTGTTCTCTGTCCTCCTGAGTCCAGCCTTCTACTCTTCAGCTGGGACAGTCTGACAAGCCATGTATCTAGTTGGCCATCTTGGCTCCCTCTGAGCAAGTAGGCTTACTGTTTAAGTAGGACACTGAAAAACCTTGGGGCATTATAGCTCTCCACTTTCACCACCTCCATGAAGCTTTCGCTCTTCTGTTCGTGATACCAGGGTGCTGCTACACCAGGTTGCCACTGCCAGACTCCACAGCAGTTTGTGTTTACCATTTTTAAACTCAGAATTCCTCAAACATATTTGATCTTGAAATAATTTTTCTCATGGAATGTTCCCTACCAACAACTTTCAGAACTAATGTTTTGTGGAATATATCTTGGAAAACCTTACCGTAAAGCACTCTCTGCTGAGTCCTCACATGGTTTAACAGTTCACTGAGCATGAACTCTTGATGAAATGAGTTTTAACAAAATCATCTGTGTGGAGATGACAAAGATTGTCAGGAGCCCAGATAAATATTCAAAAGGAAGTAGGGAGAACAATGCCAAGGACATATTTGTGCTTTTTTGGTAAGTTTTCCTTAGGTTGATCTTGAGAACAGCCCTTGTCTGCAATATGAGCAGAGCACTATATATATATTTTTTCTCATACAAATCATGCACAATAATTATAGAAAATACAGTAAAGCAAAGTTTGTCAAACCTTTCTATGCAATACAATCAAGTATTTTTTAAAAGATATAGATGCAGATGTCTGGAATCCAGTATGGAATTATGAAATTATAATGTCTAGGGACGGGGACTGGTTTTCTCTCTCACTCTCTCTCTCTCCTTCTCTCGATGTATATATGTATATATGTATTTGTGGGTTTTTTTATTTTTTTTTCAGCTTATTATGGGGGTACAAAAATTCTGGTTAGATATATTGCCCGTGCCCCTCCCATCCCCCCGAGTCTGAGCTTCAAGCATGTCCATTCCCCAGACAGTGCGCATCGCACTCAACATGTAGGTATAAACCCATCCCCTCCCCCCACCCCCCACTTCTGTTCGATACCCAATTGGTGTTATTCCCAAATGTGTACTTAGGTGATGATCAGGGAAACCAATTTTCTGGTGAGTACATGTGGTGCTTGTTTTTCCATTCTTGGGATACTTCACTTAATAGAATGGGATACAATTGTGATTCAATCCAAAGTTACTAAAGTGTACAACTAAATTAGTACAAAAAATGAATAGAAATAAAACTAAAAGAAGAAAATTAAAATGACCTATAATCCCATTTTTCATAATCTCATCATCCAGAGATGATCACTTGTAATATTTTAATGTATTTATATTTTCATCATTATATAGACTTACATTTAAATTTGAATACATGAACAAAGATAGCATATATAACATAGTGGATATTTATTTACAGGTTTTCTTCTCATTCATTTAACATTATGATGTAAACATTTTCATGTCATTTAAAATACTTCAGAAACACTGTTTTAATAGCTGCATAATACTTTCTGCCATAAAGGCCTCATAATTTATTTAATCAATTCCATTTTCTTGAATATTTACTATATTTCCACTTTTTTGGCCTGTGATGACTTTTTATATCACTTTTTATCATATTATTGATTTCATATACAGCATTGAGTTTTAGAAGTGTAATCATTACTGGGAAATTCTAGAGTCTTTTATGTATATTATACAATTATCTTCCAAAATAATTGTGCCAATTTACATACTTTCTTTCGTTTTGCTTTAACTTTGAAAATTGTGTTTAAGCAAGACTTACTTGGGGACTCAGAAAGGGGTTCTTAATCTGTGGTTCATAAACCCTCCCCAACTTCCATGGATGATTAGTGGGTCCATGGAGGGAGTTCAAATATCCTATGAATTCTCTATAATCAAATGCAAAATTGAGTATGTGTATATGGGCGTTTTTCTAAGGAGTAGACTCATAGCGTTTTTTAGCTTCTTATGGTGCACTGTGAAGCCAAGACCATTGGTATAAGATAAACACTTGAGTCCTTTGCTTGAAGAAATTAAATCCTAAAGCATCTTAGACAATTACTTATCCTTTAAAAATGTTTTCATTGATAGAAGTCTTCAGTAAGAGGTATTTGATTAACTGAATTAATATAAAAGATGAATATCTCATGGGTTCATAACTCCTCCTTGTGTGAGGAATGATCTGGTATATCTTTCTATATACTTGAGGCTAGTCCTAGAAATACTATTATCTGGTTCCAAGTCTAATAGTGATTATTTCTCCTATTAGCTAAGAATTCTTTGCTGACAAGATAGATACTTTGGAGAGATCTGACTTAAATTTTTATGAACATCCTACTGGTGGTAGGACAGTAAGGGCATTGAGATTGTCTTTCTTGTCTAAGAACATTTGAGAATCTCCCAGTTTCCACAGAGTTTGCACTATGGCAATACAACATGCTGGAACAATGAAGGAAACTAAATTTATAAATTCAGCCCAGCTTCTAGGAATCTAAAGATACCAAGAAGATCACTTAATTAAAACAGTATTTTACTACTTCTGTACTTTTTCATAGTCTACACACTTTTAAAATCTCTGAGGACGTGGTTCCAGTGATTTTTGTGTTTCTTATGGCCTAATGTACACATGTGGCATGCCATTCTAAATTTCTCTTTGACCCAGGCTAAGCTAAACTGGTAAGTGCTTTAAGCTTCAGGAACATACAAACAATTACATGCTTCTATGTCCATTTTTAATACTTGTGTTTAAAGATTTCCGTTTGACATTGGACACTGCTACTTTCTATTAAAGAAGCAATATTACTCTTCAAATTATTTCCTTTCCAGTGATTTTTATGGGAAAACATTAAGGGATGTACTTTTGGGTAAAGCAGTAGATATTTTAAAGAGCTAGCTATTGATCAGTCCACCTAATTTTCTATAAGAAAAGGTAACTTTCAGCCACCTATTGTTGCATAAAAATCTACCAAAGAACTTAGTATCTTAAAGCAATAACAACCATTTATTTACTTATGATTCTGAACTTTGAGCAGGGGTCAGAAAGACAGTTTTCCTCTCCTTCACATAGTATTGGCTAGAGAAGTTCAACTGTGGATGGAAGATATAAAATGGTCTTACTCATATGTGGTAGCTCAGCTGGGTTAGGTGAAATGACGGGGGGATGCTTTGGACTCCCTCTCCCTTCCACTGTAAGTCTCTAATCTTTCAGGACCTGTTTTGTTTTGTTTCGTTTTGTGAAATAGATTTTCTCTACAGTAGGGTCCCCTACCTTCTTTCCATGATGACTGACTTCGAAGAGGGAGAAATAAGAAGCTACCAAGCCTATTAACAGTTAGGCTAAAAAACTGGTACAGAATTACTTCCACTGCATTCTGTTGGTCAAAGGAAGTTGAAAGGCTACCTAATATCAAAATAAAGGGAAGTAGACCCCACCTCTTAATTGGAAGAACTGCATAAGAATACAGGAATGGAAGATTGGTTTTTTGCAGAAATTTCACCACAGTAACCTCTAGAGTAGATGGATGGAAGTATTCAGAGGAGAAGACTTGACTCTGTTTCCTCTGTTTGAGGGGAAATCCCAAACATTATTTGGAATTCTTTCTCCCCAGTATTAAGAAAGCCAGTTAGTTATTTTAGTAGGAAAAAATACTATGAAGGTGTTTTTAAATCACACACACAAGACAAATTATATTCCTCAGAGCACATTTTCAATAGATCTCAATAAATGTTCTGTACAAGAAAAGAAGACCACCAAATACATTTAAGCCATAACTGGATATTTCACTCTCATCTTGGGTGTTTATACCACAGATCAATATGTTAAATACCCTGAAAAGTACTATAGTAAGGATACTGTAGTATAGTATTTGACCCAGCATTTCTCAAGCTTTTTTGACACAGCACTTCTTTTTTTCTTTAGATATATGCTAATATCTCATAGGATACTACAGTTTTGAGGAGACTCTGATATAGACATCATTTCAGCTACATAAATATGTTTAACACATTGACTGCCACACTAGGAAAAAAAATTTCCTTAGGGCCATGGCCATAGTGTTTTATTATGAAAATAGAATAAAAATTTAAAAACAAAATGATCCTTTCTAATTTAATCAAAAATTTGTTATTTTTTATTGTTTTCTGTTCATGAGTTATATGCAATTTGAGAAAAAGTTCTCAAGGCTCCCAAGGAAAAGTGATGTGTGAGTTAAATATGCTTCATGAGGCCCCAGGCTCAAAACTAGTGTGAGTTAAATACAACTAACATGGCAGTTAATGTGCTAAGTAAGTAAATTTTCTGTGGCCTGATCAGCTGTTAACAGTATTTAAGTTTTGGTCTCTAGATGGAAGAAGTAATGACTTCAGATAGTTTTCCTGTTTTCTTTGTTTGTTATTATGTTGTTTTATTCTACTGTATTGTAAATGTCTAGAATATTGCCAGCTTCTTACGACTACTAATGGTTACCTAAAGTACCAATATCACCTTTAATAGAGATTTGGCAGTGCAAAAATGCCCTTAAATATACATGTATATTGGAGAAGTACCAATCAATAGCTTTTCTGTTATGATGTGAGACTACATCTGGAGATGTGGAGTCATATACATATATATGCATACATATACATACATATGTATATCCATATGTGTGTATATATACATACAGATGAAGGTATGCATGTATACACACATATACATATGTATGTGTGTGTATATATATTAAATCTTTACTGTACCCTGTTCTATTTTTTCCAGGCTCTTATCCCTTCCCCTGGGGGCTATATTACAGGGCTGTCTTCTGAGCACTCAAGAAGGCCAGAGTGACAGAAGGGAAATTATCTGAACACTATATATCCAAGGGTTTGGGAAATCAAGGATGTAAGGAGGAAAGTAGGTGACAGCTCTAAGGGCAAGTGACTAGAGTAAATTCAATGATGGAAGCTAAACACCAAAATCCAGAGTTTCATGGTAAGTTTAGTTGGTAGAGTGCAGGGAGTCTTTACTAATCAGGATTTTTAGTGGTAAAACACAGAAAGTTACTTTGGTCATCATAAACAGAAAAGTATTGGAAGACTGGAAAATCAGTCTTAGAAAAACAGATAAATTTCAAAAGAAGCCAGGTGGCAGGAACTATCCATTAGACCACACCATTTGAGCAGCCTGTTTAAGATGTCATTGCCACTGCTGCTAAACACTGGATGTTGCTGACTCCACCACTAAAATGAATTATAATTCACCCCTCCCTTTTTTTGTATTACTCACTATGGTTTCTTAGCCTAGACATAATTTGTTAGAGTAATCTTACATTAACTTTTACTACTCGATATTTTTTTATGAGAAAGTACGGCACATCACTTGGGTTCCAACCACATTTCCTTCTGCATTCATTGAGTCATGCTAATTCTATTACCTCTTGACAGTCAGGATCAATCATATTAGCCAACATCATAACATCCATTTTTGGCTGCTTACCTACCCAATGACATGGGAAGTCTGAAATATTCATGTGGAAGTTTCCCTTTCTAATTCAATGGAATCATTACTATGAATAATGGTGGAAGATTTCCTTCTGTGAACACTAAAATATTTTTAATAATTTACTTATAATTATTTATAATTTGTTGAGGTGAGATTCATGTAACATAAAATTAACCATTTTACAAAACAACTATATGGCATCTGGTGCATTTACAACGCTATGCAATCATCAATTCTATCTATTTCCAAAACATTTTTATCACTCCAAACAAAAAAAAAAAAAAACCTTACCCATTAAGCAGTTCCTCCCCATCCCATTCTTCCCTTTCCCCAGCACCTGGCAAGCACCATTTTCTTTCTGTCTCTAATGAATTTATCAATTCTAGATGTTTCATATAAATAGAATCACACAATATGTGATATGATATTACTGGCCTTTAGCATTTACCATATTGTTTTGAAGGTTCATCTGTGCTGTACCTGGTATCAGTACTTATTTATGTGGCTAAACAATATTCCATTGTATGTATATAACAGTATTTGTTTTTCATTATTCTGTTCATGGGCATTTGGGACATTTGCACATTTTGTCTATTGTGAATAGTGCTGATATGAACACGCATTTACACGCACTTGTTTGAGTACTTATATTCAATTCTTTTAACATATATCCAGGAGTGGAATTACTGGGTCATGTGGTAATCCTATGTTCAATTTTTAAAGGAGCTACCAAACTATTTTCCAAAATGAGTAAACCATTTTGCATTCCCACCAGCAATATATGAGTATTCTTTCTCCACATTCTTTCCAATACTTGTTATTTTTCTTTTTTATAGCTATCCTAGTGGGAGTTCCTTGTGGTTTTGATTTGCATTTCCCTAACTACTGATGATATTGAGCATCTTTTCATGTGTTTGTTAGTAGTATGTATATCTTCTTTGTAAAAATGTCTAGTCAAGTTTTCACCCATTTTTAATTGGATTGTCTTATTGCTGCTCTTTATATATTCTTGATACTAGACTCTTAACATATGTCCCTGATAGTTGTGGAGCTGCTATATCAACCCTGAATAACCAATCAAGACTTTGCATGAGATGAAATGAATTTTTTATCTCTTTTAAGCAACTCTGATTTTGATTCTGGACCTCTGTTACAGAACATGAGCCAATATAACTGATATATGTCCCATATATAGCTCTGGGCTTTATTTCATAGATCTCTCCCATAGGGATTACAAGTTAGGTCTACTCTAGCTGAAGAGCTATGTTCAAAGCAAAAATATCTTCAAGGAAACTCTGATAATATAACACAAATAGATGACAAAAACTAATTCCCAAGAATGAAATGTTGCAAAGGTCCAGTGCTTTCTATCAGAAATGGGATTTAGGATTATCCACAAATTCTATTTCTATTCACTTTCATGAGTCACAATACAGTGTCCATTCTCTATTTAATCCGCCAACTGAAGCAGAACATGTGTTAACATAGAAAACAGATATTCTGATTCAAGCTAATGAGATGTAAAGGTAATGTTGAATTTCCTTTTGTTCAAAATTATCATAAATTAGATTTTCACCAATTCCTAAAATAGATTTTTAAAATTTTTCTCTATACGTTAATATTGTTGCCTTCTTAAAACTTGCTGTCATGCACTTGGTTAAGTCTTCTCAATTACTTTAATGTTTTTTAAACTACAAAGTTATAGAAAATCAGAGTCAGGAAGGTCAGTTGTTCTCTACTCTGGCTGCACTTTAAATTCACATGGGCTAGCCTTTTACAAAATGGAATTATTTGGAAATGGAATGATTTTGTCTGGGGCAAAGTCAACAACAGTTTTTAAAAGCTTCCCATAGCATTTTTATTTTGTTTTTTTATCTCAGCATATTATGGGGATACAAAAGTTTGGGTTATGTATATTGCCCATGCCCCCCACCCCCCGAGTCAGAACTTCAAGCATGCCCATTCCCCATACAGCGCTCATCGCACTCTTTATGTAGGTATACACCCATCCCCTCCCGCCCCCACATCTGCCCAACACCCAGTTAGTATTATTCCCAAATGTGCACTTAGGTGATGATCAGGGAAACCAATTTGATGGTGAGTACATGTGGTGCTTATTTTTCCATTCTTGGGATACTTCACTTAGTAGAATGGGTTCCAACTCTATCCAGGAGAACATAAGAGATTCTATATCATTGTTATTTCTTATAGTTGAGTAATACTCCATGGTATACATATACCACATTTTACTAATCCACTCATATATTGATGGGCATTTCGATTGTATCCACACCTTTGCAATTGTGAATTGTGCTGCTATAAACATTCGGGTGCAGATGTCTTTTTTATAGAATGTCTTTTGTTCTTTGGGGTAGATGCCCAATAATGGAATTGCTGGATCAAATGGTAGGTCTACTTGTATCTGTTTAAGGTATCTCTATATTGCTTTCCACAGAGGTTGCACTAGTTTGCAGTCCCACCAGCAGTGTATGAGTGTTCCTGTCTCTCCGCATCCTCGCCAACATGTATTGTTTTGGAACTTTTTGATAAAGGCCATTCTCACTGGAGTTAAGTGATATCTCATTGTGGTTTTGATTTGCATTTCCCTGATTATTAGAGATGTTGAACATTTTTTCATATGTTTGTTGGCCATTCTTCTACCTTCTTTTGAAAAATTTCT
>CM052457.1:49138743-49154667 GCA_028533085.1 Varecia variegata
AAAAAAAAAAAAAAAAACAAAGACATAGGCTGGCGCAATGGATAAAAAAAATCAAGCCAAGTATCTGCTGTCTTCAAGAAACACATCTAACCTGCAAGGATGCATTTACACTGGAGATAAAAGGGTGGAAAACCATATTTCAAGCAAACTGAAGCCAAAAGTAGGATAATGTGGTGGTTTTAACTTCAGATAACTTAGTTTTTAAATTGACAAAAGTAATGAAAGACAAAGATGGTTACTATATAATGTTGAAGGGTACAGTTCAACAAGAAGACATAACTATACTTAATATGTATGCACCCAACATAGGTGCACCCAGATTCATAAAGCAAACCCTACTTGATCTAAACCAAATGATAAAAAGCAAAAACATAAAACTGGATACTTCAACACCCCGCTGACAGCACAGGACAGATCCTCCAAACAGAAAATTAAAAAAGAAATAATGGACTTAAACAGAACTATAGAACAAATGGGCCTGACTGAAATTTACAGGACATTGTATCCAAAATCCACTGAGTATCTGTTCCTCTCATCAGCTCATGGGACGTTCTCTAAGATTGACTATATGCTAGGACACAAAGCATGTCTTAAAATATTTAAAACAATAGAAATTATACCATGCATCTTCTCAGATCACAGTGGAATAAAAGCAGAAATCAACCCTAACAAAAATTCTCATTTCTACTCAAAGTCGTGAAAGCTAAACAAGCTTTTCCTGAATGATCATTTTATAAATGAGGAAATTAAGATGGAAATCAAAAGATTCTTTGAACTAAATGATGGAGACACAAGTTATCAAAATCAGTGGGACAGAGCTAGAGCAGTCCTGAGAGGAAAGTTTATTTCCATAAATGCCTATGTCCTAAAGACAGAAAATTTACAAATAGACAATGTAATGAATCCACTAAAAGAGCTGGAAAAAGAAGAACAGACCAACCCCAAACCCAGCAGATAGAGTGAAATTAATAGGATCAAAACAGAACTAAGTGAAATGGACAACAAGAAAACTATATGGAAGATTAATTTTTAAAAAGTTGGTACTTTGAAAAGATAAACAAAGTTGACATGCCTTTGGCTAGACTAAGTAAGAGCAAAAAAGAAAAATCTCTAATAATAAGCTCCATCAGGAACATGAAAGGAGAAATCACAACTGATGCCACAAAGATACACGATATCATCTATGAATACTACAAAAACCTTTATGCACACAAACTGGAAAATGTGGTGAAAATGGACGAATTTTTAGAAACACACAGCCTTCCTAGGCTCAACCAGGAAGAAATAGAATTCCTGAACAGACCGATATCAAGAATTAAAATTGAAACAGCAATAAAAAACTTCCCAAAAAGAAAAGCCCCAGACCCCATGGTTTCACACCTGAATTTTACCACACCTACAAAGAAGAACTGGTGCCTATACTACAAAAGTTATTCCACAACATCGAGAAGTATGGAATCCTCCTCAACACATATTATGAAGCCAATATAACCCTGATAACAAAACCAGGAAAGGACGCAACAAAAAAACAAAACTACAGACCAATATCCCTTATGAATATAGATTCAAAAATTCTCAATAAAATCCTAGCAAATCGAATCCAGGTGCTTATCAAGAAAAAATCCATCATGACCAAGTGGGCTTCATCCCAGAGGTGCAGGGATTGTTCAACATACACAAATCTATAAATGTAATTCACCACATAAATAGAAGCAAAAACAAAGACCATATGATCCTCTCAATGATGCAGAAAAAGCATTTGACAAAATTCAACACCCTTTTATGATAAGAAAGTTTAACAAAGTAGGCATAGGCAGGGCCTACCTAAAAATGATACAAGCCATATATGACAAACTCACAGCCAACATCATACTGAATGGGGAAAAATTGAAAGCTTTCTCACTTAGAACTGGAACCAGTCAAGGTTGCCTACTCTCCCCACTGCTATTCAACATAGTGTTGGAATCCTTGAGAGAGCAATCAGGGAACAGAGCAGAATCAAGCATCTCCAAATGGGGACAGAAGGGATCAAACTCTCACTCTTTGCTTATAATATGATATTATATCTAGAAAACCACAACGATTCAACCAAGAGACTCCTGGATCTGATAAATGAATTCAGTAAAGTCTCAGGATACAAAATTGACACACACAAATCAGATACATACATATATGCCAGTAAGAGTCAAACAGAGAACCAAATTAAGAACTCAATATCCTTCACAATAGCAACAAAGAAAATAAAGTACCTAGGAATATATTTAACTAAGGAGGTAAAAGATCTATACAGAGAGAATTATGAAACACTGAGGAAGGAAATGACAGAGCATGTAAACAGGTGGAAAACCATACCATGCTCGTGGATCGGAAGAATCAACATTGTTAAAATGTCTATACTACCCAAAGTGATCTACAGATTCAATACAATCCCTATTAAATTACCAACATCATTTTTCACAGATATAGAAAAAATAATTTTACGCTTTGGATGGAACCAGAGAAAACCCCATGTAGCAAAAGCAATTTTAGGCAACAAGAACAAAATGGGAGGTATTAATTTACCAGACTTCAAACTATACTACAAGGCTGTGGTTATTAAAACAGCTTGGTATTGGCACAAGAACAGGGATGCAGACCAGTTGAACAGAACTGAGAATCCAGATATAAAACCATCTTCATATAGCCATCTAATCTTTGACAAAGCAGACAAAAACGTACACCGGTAACAGAATCCTTATTCAAGAAATGGTGCAGGGAAAACTGGATAGCCACATGTAGAAGACTGAAACAGGACCCACACTTTTCACCTCTCACAAAAATCAAATCATGGTGGATAACAGACTTAAATCTAATGTGTGAAACTATTAGAATTCTAGAAGAAAATGTGGGAAAGACTCTTATAGACATTGGCCTAGGCAAAGAATTTATGAAGAAGACTCCAAAGACAATCATGGCAACAATAAAAATAAATAAATGAGACCTGATTAAATTAAAAAGCTTCTGCACAGTGAGAGAAACTGAGAGTAAACTGACAACCTACACAATGGGAAAAAATTTTCACACGCTACACATCTGATAAAGAGCTGAAATGTAGAATCTATTTAGAACTCAGGAAAATCAGCAAGAAAAAATCAAACAACCCTATCAAAAAGTGGGCAAAGGACATGAATAGAAATTTTTCAACAGAAGAGAGAAGAATGGCCCACAACAATATGAACAAATGCTCAATATATCTAATCATCAGGGAAATGCAAATCAAAACCACAATGAGGTATCACTTAACTCCAGTGAGAATGGCCTTCATCAAAATTCCCAAAACAATTTATGTTGGTGTGGATGCAGAGAGACAGGAACACTCATACAATGCTGGTGGGACTGCAAACTAGTGCAACCTCTGCGGAAAGCAATGTGGAGATACATTAAACAGATACAAGTAGACCTACCATTTGATTCAGCAGTCACATTTGTGTGTATCTACCCAAAAGAACAAAAGATATTCTGTAAAAAAAAAAAAAAAATCTGCACTTGAATGTGTGTAGCAGCACAATTCACAATTCAATTGCCAAGATGTGGAAACAACCCAAATGCCCACCAATACATGAGTGGATTTATAAAGTGTGGTATATGTATACCATGGGTACTACTCAGGTATAAGAAATAATGGTGGTATAGCACCACTTGTATTATCCTGGTTAGAGCTGGAACCCATTATACTAAGTGAAGTATCCCAAGAATGGAAAAATAAGCACAACATGTACTCACCATCAAATTGGTTTCACTGATCATCGCCTAAGAGCACATTTAGGAATAACATTATCAGGTGTTGGGCAGATGTGGTGGGGGGAGGGATGGGCGTATACATACATAATGAGCATGATGTGCACCATCCAGGGTATGGACACACTTGAAGCTCTGATTCTGGGGGGCGGGGGAGCAAGGGCAATATACATAACCTTAACTTTTGTACCCCCATAATATGCTGAATTAAAAAAATAAAAAATAAAAAAAGAAGAGGATGTAAACAGTTGGAAAACTCTACCATGCTCATGGATTGGCAGAATCAATATTGTTAAAATGTCTATACTTCCCAAAGTCATCTACAGATTCAATGCAATGCCTATTAAAATACCAACATAATGTTTTGCAGATCTAGAAAAAATAATTCTATCCTTTGTATGGAACTAGAGAAGATTCTGGATAGCCAAAGCAACATTAAGCAAAAAGAACAAATTTGGAGGCATCAATGCACAAGATTTCAAGCTATACTACAAGGCTATAGAAACCAAAACAGCATAAAAACATAAACCAATGAAACTGGACTGAGAATCCAGATATAAAACCATGCTCATATTGTCATCTGGTCTTTGACAAAGCTACAAAAACATACAGGGGAAAAGAAACTCTATTCAATAAATGGTTCTGGGAAAATTGGAAAGCCACATGTAGAGGACTGAAACAGGATCTGCACCGCTCACCTCTCACAAAAATGAATTCACGACGGATAACAGACTTAAATCTAAGGCATGAAACCATAAGAATTTTAGAAGAAAATTCTGTAAAAACTCATATAATCATAAGCCTAGGCAAAGAATTTTATGAATAAGTCTCCAAAAGCAATCACAGCAACAGCAATAATAAATAAATGGTACCTGATCAAATTAAAAAGCTTCTGCACATCCAAGGAAACTATCACTAGAGTGAACAGAGCACCTACAGAATCAGAAAAAAATATTTGCATGCTACACATCTGATAAAAGGCTGAAAACTAGAATCTGTATAGAACTCAGGAAAATTAGCAAGAGAAAATCAAACCATCCCATTAAAAGGTGGGCAAAGGACATGAACAAAAACTTTTCAAAAGAATACAAATGGCCAGCAAACATATGAAATTTTTCTCAACATCTCTAATCATCAGAGTAATGCAAACCAAAACCACAATGAGATATAATTAACTCCAATGGGAATGGCTTTTATCAAAATGTCCCAACACGTCAATGATACATTAAAGAAAAAGTGATCATTCCAATTAACACAGAATATGCACTAGACAAAATCAAGCACATTTTCATGATAAAAATATTCAATAAACTAGGAACGTAAGGGAACTTTCTCAATATGATGAGACCATATATTAAAAAATCCACAGCTATCATCATATTCAGTGGAGAAAAACTGAATGATTTCCCCTTAAGATCAGGAATTAGACAAGGATGTTTGTTTTCACAACTTATATTCAACATATACTAAAAATTCTAGCGAGATCACTTATACAAGAAGAAGGAGATAAAAGCTTCCAAATTGAAAAAATAATACATGTAAATGTATATTCTCAGATGACATGGTCTTATTTCTAGTGATCCCTAAAAATCCACAAAGGAAAGCTTGTTAGAGCTCATGAACAAATCCAGCAAAGTTGTAGCATACGAAATCAGCACATAAAAATCAGCCACATTTCTGCACACCAGCATAAATAATCCAAAATTAATAAAATTCATTTTATAATAGCTTTAAAAGAAAAAAAATACTTGTGAATAAATTTATTCAAGAAGGCAAAAGACTTATATATTTAAAATACAGAACATTGCTCAAAGAAAGTAGGAATGTAAATACATAGAAAGATATCATATGTTTATCATTTGGAGACTTAATATTGCTAAGACATCAATACCACCCAAAGGGATCTACAGATTCAATACAATCCTCATCAAAATCCCAATGTGATTTTGTAAATAAATTTAAAAACCCATTCTAAAATTCATATGGAATCTAAAGTGACCCCAAATAGCCAAAACAGTCTTATAAAAGAACAAAGTTGGAGGACTCATACTTTCATATTTCAAAGCTTAATTACAAAGTTACAGTACTCCAAATTGTGTGGAACTGGGATAAAGACAAACACATAGACCAACGAAATAGAATTGAGAGTCAAGAAATAAACCCTTGCATATATGGTCAAATGATTTTTGACAAGGATGCCAAGACCATTCAATTTGGAAAGAAAAGAATCTTCAAAAAATTATTCTGGGAAAACTAGATCTTCCAAAATATGAATGGAAGAAAAAGAACTTTTATATTATAACACATAAAAATTAATTCAAAATGGATTAAAATACTATAAATTGAATAGATACTACTCATATTTGTAGACTCCTAGAAGACTTAGAATAAGTCATGGGGTGAATCTGTATTATGTTGTTTTTGACAATGGTTTCTTTAATATAACATGAAAAGCACCACAATAAAAGAAAAAAATGTCTTCATTAAAAACCTATATGTAAAAGGATACTATCAAGAAGGAAAAAAAATACAGAATGGGAGAAAATATTTGTAAGTCATATATCTGCTAAGGGATCAACTTTCAGACTATATAGAGAACATTTTCACAACTATTAATACAATTCAACAACAAAAGGACAAACCACTCAAAAAATGTACAAATGATGTGAATAGTCATTTCTACAAAGAATGTATACAAATGACAAATAGGCACATGAAACATTCCTCAACATCATTAGTTATTAGAGAAATTCAAATCATAACCACAATGAGGTTAGTCACTTCATACCTACAAGGATGGCTATAATTTAAAAACAAAATGGAAAATAAGTATTGATGAAAATGAGGATCAATTGAAATCCTTGTGCATTGTTGGTAGGAATGTAAAATGGAGAAGCCCTTGTGTAAAACAATTTGATAGTTCCTCGCAATGTGAATTATAGAATTATCATATGACACAGCAATTCCCCATTTAGGTAAAAGCCCAGAAGCATTCAAACCAGGCCCTCAAACAGATGCTTGTACACCAGTGTTATACATCAGTACTATTCACAATAGCCAAAATATGGAAACAACCAAAGTGTCCATCAACAGATGAATGTATAAATCAAATATGGTATATGAGTGTAATGGAATATTATTCAGCCATAAAAACAGAAAGAAGTTCTGATGCATACTACAACATGGATGAACCTTGGAAACATTATGCTATGTGAAATAAGTAATACACAAAAGGAAAAATGCATGATGCTACTTATATGAGGTTTCTAACATAGGGAAATTCATAGTGACAGAAAATAAAATAGAGTTTGTCAGGGGCTATGGTAGGGAGGAATGAGAATTCTTGCTTAACAGGCACAGTTTCTGTTTAGGGTGATAAAAATTTTGGAAATATATAGTAGTGAGGGTTGCATAAGTTTGTGAATGTAACTAATTCCACCAAATTGTGTACTAAAATATGGTTAAAATGACAAATTTTATAGCCTCTTTTCTCACTGTTTATTTTATAATCAGGAACCTACTTATACCAGTGGTCAGTTAGTTCTTTGTGGTATTGATTATGCCAGTCCTGTAAACCCTAAGATACATTTATAAGGGTGAAAAAAATGATGACTTTTAAAATGCCTACTATAAGTTTAATATTGGGCTTTATACACAGGTACACATTTCTTACACTTTTAATTCCTTCGGCAGTGAAATGGATGTGATTCTGAACTATACAGGACTGGTTCTTGCAGGTCTTTCTTGCTTAATTAATGTCTTTGAATATTTCTGTCCTTCTCATTTATGGTTCACAGGTGGCCAGAACTCAAAACCAAATGATTCATCAAGAAATTTTGGGGTCAAATGAGAATACGTAGTCTCTCAGAAGGTAGTAGTGAAGTAGATGGAGAAGGAAGGCAAATTTTAAAGTGGAGTTGCTGGTATTTCTTCCAGTTTTGACTGCTTTTCTTATTGAAGAAAATTATTCAGTTTTTTAAATTATTACTCCAAAGCATACAAAAGTAGCTATAAGTAACAGAGGATAAGAAGTTTTGGCCTCAAACGTTTCAAGAGAGCCACCACTTTACAGCTGTGTACTATGTGTGATTGATTCTATCACTCTGAGTTTCAGTTTCCTTATTTGAAATATGGTAATAGTAAATATCTCCCAACAGCATTAAATTTCCTATTAACTGAGATATAATTTAAAGCAGTTAGAGTACTAGACCAATAAATTGTGGCCAATAATGTCCTATACAGTAGGTAGAATCACCTTCCTTTTTCTGAGATAGTTTCTTAGTCTGTTCCTATGTAACACTACCAAGCTAGTAGATTTTTGTTCTTACCAGTCACAGAAAAGAAGGATCAGATCTGTCTCCAGCTTAACTGATGGGTTGACCCTGGCATCTACAGATGAATAATCTCAGACTTTCTGCTCTCTGGTCTGAGACTGACTATAAAGTT
Organism: Varecia variegata; assembly: GCA_028533085.1. NCBI lineage: Eukaryota > Metazoa > Chordata > Mammalia > Primates > Lemuridae > Varecia > Varecia variegata. Next base: position 49,146,967 of record CM052457.1, read on the forward strand.
CTGTTGGAGATGCAAATGAGAGATGATCAAGAGACCAGAGGTCAATAATAGAATGTATTGTTTAAAATTTCTGTTATGAGAAATACATTTTGAAGTCTATTGCACATCAGAGTAACTATAGTCAATAATAATAATGTATTGTATATTTCAAAATAAATTAGAGATTACATCTCAAATAGATATGCAAATGAGGTGATTGATATGTTAATTAGCTTGATTTAATCATTCCACATTGTATACATAGACCAAAGCTTCACATTGTACCCTATAAATATATGCAATTATGATTTAGCAATTAAATATCAATAAAATAAATTAAAATAACAAAATGTATGGTTTACTGATTTATCTTTTTGTTTTATTTCATTTTTAATGTGTAATTTATTATAATGTTTCTATATTTTAAATGAATTCCCATTATTTATACATCAATCTTACATTTTTTACTCTCATGCCACCTTCTAACCTATTTTCCTTACTATTCATTACTTCAATTATTAATATTTAAGAAAATATCTAATTCTTATTCTAATCAGGTTTTTAAATTCTATAAAAATTTCAATATTATTAGCCTATATTTCTTCCTTTAAGTAACATTCTCCATTAACATATAGTCTCTTTATTTTGAAATTCCTGAGTCTATTTTTTATATTATTTCCTTTCTGTCATATTTGTCTTTTTAAAAATTGGTTGTATCTCTTTTGTTTCTTTAAGTGAAAATTCAGTAAACTAATGGTAACAGAAAAAATGTATTGCTTAGTTCAATACCTTAAATTCCAAATTACTATTTGTGGAACTACTTTTAGAAATAGTGTTTGTACCTTCTTTTCTTTCTTAATGGTGTTCCAATAATATTTATGTGTTTTTTAAGAGTCTGCTGATTTATTGTCTTCTCCACATACCTTTGGTGATATTTCTCTCGTACTCATACTCAGAAAATGATTTTTTGTGATTCTGTTGCAGCTCTTAGCATAGTCTTCCTCAGAGCACACTCTTTTAATTTTGTATTTGTCTCCCCATTAGATATGGTGCCCCTTGAGAGAGAAGGGTGTCTGTTTTGTATATTTCATGTTTCCTTAGTAATACCTAGCACGGTAGCTGAGACATATTAGCTAATTAGTTGAACTGCCTCTGTTGTTTGGTTATCAATGTAACTCATTTGTATTACAAATATGTCTGTATTGTCTGTCTGTAAATTCTTCAGTCCTTGAGATCCCTGAGGGACAATGTTAGAATAGTTCAACCAGCAAACTCTTCACCAACTTAACACCCTTTACAATTATCACAGGAACATTTATTACTGAAAGACAAAACTTAATTTTATTAATTCTGTGTATAATCTATTCCATGAGTTTATACCTCACCTATCCACATATTCAAGGACTTGGTAACCCAAATTATCTCCTGCTATGCTTAAAGCCTCCATCCCTGCTTCTGGATACAATATAAGATTGTGGAGTTTTTGTTACTGTACTGTTTTTACACCCAAGCATAAGTTATGGATATAGCAACAGAGAGTGGAATTTCCTTGTGCATCCTATTGGCTTTGGTTCACTACCTTAAATGGACTGAGTCAAGGCCATGTTTTCATGCCATAGACATGCTATTCAAAAAGCAGTATGACCACATTTGAAAAGCCACCCTGTACCACTTCACTGCCGCAGATGTCTTTTACATCTGGCAAGGGCTGTTTCTCTGCATGTCAACAGTAATTCAGTTTAACAGCTGTCTCTTTTGACAAGCTTAGTGTCAGACTCTAAAATGACAGGGTGACAGTTTTCTTTTTCTTGAACAGAACATAGTGCAAATTAACTATTTGAATACAGGAGCATTGAATATATTTAGAACACATTTTTTTCTGAGTAAGCTGAATAGGCTTTGGGATCTTATTTGTATGATTACATGGTCTATAAAGCCATTGAAGCTGATGATTGAAGCCATTTTTCAGGGTGCCTCAAACTGTACCTGAAATTTGCTCATGTGCAACTTAAACCTTAAATGAAGATAGAGCAATTACTCTAAAGAAACAGTGGAATTTGAGAAACTGGTGGAATAAACACTTGAGTTGCATCATCTAAACTCCCTAGAGTTCTCTGTGGATTTAGGCTGCAGAGTTAAGTCTTGCTAATATTGCAGCTCTTAGTATCATAAACTAAATCTTTTCAGTTTCAGAGACTGTGCATACCATCTTCTGTAAATAAAACCAGAAACAAGAACTAGACCTCGGCAAAATCATGAACATAGTAACAACACTGGCTTATGGTGCTTTCCTAGATCCTATTTATGTGGTTTTTTTCTTCCTTATTCTAATGCCTGTCTGCTTCCCAGGGAGATGCAGGAATTTTATTTGTCTCCTATTTGATTCTGTTGAGTTCACCAAATCTTGATTAAGCAACTGCCCTCTGCCAGGCACAGAGCTACACAACTGGGGATACTGTGGTAGACAAAGACAGATATAATTCTTGCCTTCATAGAAGTTTCAGTCTATTGATGTATATTAGTTTTTCACTACTGCCATAATAAATTATCATAAGCTTAGCAGTTATAACAGCACAAAATTATCTCACAGTTCTGTGGGTTCAACTGGTTCCTCTGCTTAGAATCTTACAATGCCAAAGTCAAGATATTGATAAGTCTGTTTCCTTCTAGAAGCTGTAGGAGTTCCCCACTTCTCTGCTGTCAACTGAGGGTCATTTATAGTTTCCAGAGGCCATCCACATTACTCAGCTCATGGTCCCCATTCTCCATATTCAAAAACAGCAATGACAGGTGAAATCTCTCTCATGCTTTGAATCACTCTTTCCTCTTCTTCTGCCATATCTCTTTGACTTTGGCAAGGAAAGAATCTCTGCCTTAAAGGATTCATGTGACTAAATTGTGCCCATGTGGATAATTTAGGATGCTCTCCCCTTCTCAAGTTTAATAACCTTAATAACATATGCAAAGTCCCCTTTGCCATGTAAGGTAACATATTCACAGGTTCTGAGGATCATAACATGGATATTTTTGGGGGAGCTATAATTCTGCCAACTTCATGGGGAAAGTAGAAAGAAAACAAGTATAATAAGTATCATGAAAGGAGAAGTACAGTATGCTATTTGGAACACATTACAAGAAGAACCTAACGTAGAGGTTCAGAAAGTATTTTACTGAGGCTCAGTCTCGGGGGGTTGGGAGGGGCATGGGCAATATACTTAACCAGAACGGTTGTACCCCCATAATAAGCTATAATAAATAAATAAATAAATAAATAAATAAATAAATAAATAAATAAAAGTATCTTACTAAGGGAATTATTTTTTAAGCTGAGACCTAAACAGTGACTCAGAGTTAATCATGAGAATAAAAGTATGTGGAATGAAAGTTTCAGAAAGAAGAAAAAATAGGTGTAAAACTCTAGAGCTAGAAAAGTGATATGGAAGATAAAATAAAGTCCATTTAAGGAATTCAAAAAATATTGGTATTGCACAGAAGGAAAGAGGTGGAGGGTAGGGTTTTAATGCTGGTAAAGTGGGCGGGAGTCATATTATGTTGATCCTTCCAGTATATATTAAAAATTTAAGTCTTCTTTTTCCAGCTTTATTGAGGTGTAATTAACAAATAAAAATTATATATATTCAAGGTATACAAAGTGATGTTTTTATGTACATATACATTGTGAAACATTTATCACAATCCAGCTAATTAACACATCTATGTTCTCACATTGTACCTTTTTGTGATGAGAATACTTAGGAGCTAATTTCTTGGCAAATTTCAATTATATAGTACATTATGATTAGTTATATTGACCGTTCTGTCCGTTAGGTCTCCAGAATGTATTTATCTTGTAACTGAAATTTTGTACCCTTTGACCCAATATTTCTCCATTCCACCACCACTGACACCTGGCAATGAACCTTCTACTCTGTGTTTCCATAAGGTCCACTTTTTAAGATACTGCATATAAGTGAGATCATGCAGTATTTGTTTCTCTGTGACTGGCTTATCTGATTTAACTTGATGACCTTTAGGTTCATCCATGTTTTTGAAAATGTCAGGATTCCCTTCTTTTATAAGGCCAAATAATATCCTATTAAATATTTTATACACACACACACACACACACACACACACACTTACACACACTTATGTTGATTCTATATCTTGGTTATTATGAATGAACATGGTAGTGCCGATATCTCTTAGAGATGGTGATTTTATTTTCTTCAGATATATATGAGAAGTGAGTTTGCTGGATAATACAGTAGGTATATTCTTAAATTTTTGAGGAATTTCCATCCTGTTTTCCATAAAAGCTATACCAATTTACATTCCAATAAACAATGTACAGGGTTCCCCTTTATTCATGTCTTAGTCAACACTTGTTATCTTTTTACTTGTTGGTAATAACCATCTTGACAGGCGTAAGGTGATATTGTATTATAGTTTTGATTTTAAGTTCTCTAATGATTAGTGACATAGAAAACGTTTTTACTTACCTGCTGACCATTTGTAGGATTTATTTGGAAAAGTGTCTAATCAGATGATTTCATGTCCATTTTTAATCAGTTTTTTGGCTATAATTGTATAAGTTCATTATATTTTGAATACTGACCCCTTATAGAATATATGGTTTGTAAATGTTTTCTCACATTACATTAATTGTCTTTTCGTTTTTTTTTTTTTTTTTTTTTTTTTTGACCATTTTCTTTGCTGTGCAGAAATTTTTTAGTTTGGTGCAGCCTCACTTATTTATTTTTGCTTTTGTTCCCTGTGCTTTCAGTGTCATTTCCAAAAAGTCATTACCAAAGGCTGGGTGTGGTGGCTTCACCTGTATTATTAGTACTTTGGGAGGCCAAGGTGGGAGGATCACTCAAGGCCAGGAGTTTAAGATAAACCTGAGCAACATAGTGAGACCCCCATTTCTACAAAGAATTTTAAAATTGTCTGGGTGTGGTAGTACACACCTGTATTCCCATATACTCATGATGCTGAGGCAGGAGCCTCAGGAATCTCTTGAGCCCAGCAGTTTGAGATTGCAGGGAGCTATGATCATGCCACTGCACTTAAGCCTGGGCAACAGAGTAATATTCTGTCTCAAAAAAAAAAAAAGTTTTTACCAAGAATGTAGTTTTAGAGATTTTTTTCCTGTGTTTTCATCTAGAAGTTTTATAGTTTTAGATCTAATGCTTAAATTTTTAATCCATTTTCAGTTGACTTTTGTGTGTAGCATAAGACAAAGAATCAATTTTATTTTGTATATGGCTATCCAGTTTTCCCAACATCATTTATTGGAGAGATTATCCTTACTCCATTGTGTATGCTTGATACCTTTGCCAATGTAGTTGCCCACATACACGTGAGAGTATTGCTAGGTTTTCTATTCTGTTTCATAGGTCTATGTGTATGTTTTTTATGCCAGTATCATACTTATTTTGTTACTATGGCTTTGCAATATAGTTTAAAGTCAGAAAGTGTGCTGCCTCCAGCTTTGCTCTTCCTGCTCAAGATTTTATTATCTTTCAGTGTCTATTGTTTTTCCATACAAATTTTAGGATTGTTTCTCCTGTTTCTGTGAAACTGATTATCAGAATTTAGAGGGATTGCACTGAATCTGTAGATCACTTTGAGTAATATGAACATTTGGTAAATATTGATTCTTCTGATCCATGAATATGCAATATTATTCTCATTATGTATGTCATCTATAATTTCTTTCATCAATATTTTATACTTTTCACTATATAGATATTTCACCTCCTTGGTTAAATTCATTCCTAAATATTTTATTTATTTTGATGCTGTTGTAATTGGGATTGTTTCCTTAGGCACTTTTGCAGATACTTCGTTTTAGTGTCTAGAAATACAACTAATTTTTATATGTTGAGTTTTTATCCTGCAAATTTATTGAATTTTTCTATTAATTCTAACATTTTTGTTGGGATCATTAGGGTTTTCTATATATAAGATAATTTCATCTACAAACAGAGACAATTTTTCCTTTTCAAATTTGAATGCTTTTTACTTTATTTTCTTGCCTTAATGCTCTGACTAGGACTTCCAGCGCTATGTTAAATAGAAGTGGCAAGAGTGAGCATTACTGGCTTGTTCCTTTTCTAGAGGAAAAGATTTCAGCTTTTCACCATAGAGTACAATATTATCTGCGGGCTTGTGATACATGCCCTTTATTGTGTTGAGGTACATTTCTTCTATATTTAATTTGCTGAGAGTTTTTTTTATCATGTAAGAAGATTGAATTTTTCTGATGCCTTTATGCATGTATTAAAATGATCATGTATTTTTGTCCTTTATTCTGTTAAAGCAGTGTATCATCACATTTATTACTTTGTGTTAGTTAAAATGTCTTTGTATTCCAGTTACAGAACACTTGATCATGATGTATGATACATTTACCATGCCATAAAATTTGGTTTACTACTATGTAGTTGAGTATTTTTGCATATATTTTTATCAATAATATTGGCCTGTAACTTTTCTTATAGTGTCTTTGCCTAACTTTGGTATACGTGTAATACAGGTCTGGTAAAATGAATTTCAAAATGTTCTCTCACCTTTCAATTTTTGGAAGAATTTGAGAAGGATTACTTCTAGTTCTTCTTTTAATGCTTTGTAGAACTCAAAAATGAAGCCCTCAGGTCCTGGATTTTTCTTTGATGGGAGATTTTTGTATTAATGATTCAATCTCTTTACTCATTATTGGTTTATTTAGATTTTCAATTTCTTTATTATTTAGTCTGTGTAGATTGTATATGTCTAGGATTTATCCACATTTTCTAGGTTACCCAATTTGTTAGCACATAATTGTTCTGTCTATTGTTAACAGTGGAGAATTGAAATCCCGTACTTTTGCTGTATTGGTGTTTATGTCTCTCTAATCATTTAATATTTGATATGTATAGATAGGCATACCAATGATGGGTGCTTATGCATTTACAATTGTTATATCTTCTTGATGAATTTACCCCTTTATCATTATATAATCACCTTCTTTGTCTCCCTTTATAGTTTTTGATCTAAAGTCTACATTATCTGTTCTCCGTTGGTTTTTCTTTGAAGAGAATGTCATTTTATTTTAGTCTATGTGTGTCCTCAAAGCTGAAGTGAGTTTCTTCTAAGCAGCATATCGTTGGGTCTTTTTTATGTAAGTTGTCTTTATTAATCAGGGCTAGATAACCAACAATACCCAGTGAGTACTAACTAAAATACATGATTCATACAGACATTTAACATACACTTCATATTGCACATGAAATGTACACAGGCAAACACGCTGAAAAAAATAGATCTACATTCATTTGCATGTAGCCAGAGTGGACTGATGCCTATGAAATGTGATTTGGCAGCTACTGGAAAGCCCACTCTGATGAAAAATCTCTCAGTAATTTCCTATGAAAAAGCCAGAATTTTTATGACTAGAATAGAGGCATCAATAGTTATTAATTTAAATTTAAAAGCTAATACATTTATTAATCATTATTTTTTGTTTGTTTGTTTTTGTTTTTATTTCAGCTTATTATGGGAGTACAAAAGTTCTGGTTAAATATATTGCCCATGTCCCTCCCATTCCCCCAAGTCTGAGCTTCAAGCATGTCCATTCCCCAGACAGTGCACATCGCACTCTTCATGTAGGTATACTTCCACATGAATTAGTTAGTAAACTAATTACTTCCCAGTTACCTGAGATAACACAACATAGAA
>CM052457.1:49165235-49185836 GCA_028533085.1 Varecia variegata
CAATAAATGGTGCTGAGAAAACTGGATAACCACATGTAGAAGACTGAAACAGGACCCACACCTTTCACCTCTCACAAAAATCAAATCACGGTGGATAACAGACTTAACCTTAGGAGTGAAACTATTAGAATTCTAGAAGAAAATGTAGGAAAGACTCTTATAGACATTGGCCTAGGCAAAGAATTTATGAAGAAGACCCCTAAGGCAATCACAGCAACAGCCAAAAATAAATAAATGGGACCTGATTAAATTAAAAAGCTTCTGCACAGCCAAAGAGACAGTCACAAGAGTAAACAGACAACCTACAGAATGGAAAAAATTTTCGCATTCATCTTTTTAATCATGTAAAAAATTCCAAGTGGAGTTACAAACCAAAATTATAACAAAACTTATTTAAATATTTGAACATATAAGTCTCTTTACTAGAGATTTTTATTTATTAATATACATTTAAATTATTGTCTTGCATCATTTATTTCAAACTGAATGACTCCATTTTTCTTTCTTGTAGGGCAAATCCAGTGGAAATAAACACCCCTAAGATTTCTTTTATTATTACTTGAAAATATTAAGGAATTATAAATGTTTTAGGTTACATGAATCATGTTTACAATGCTTGAGATTCAGCTATAGGTGTGCACATCCCCCAAATAGTGTTCATTGTACCCATTAGGTAGGTTATTTACCCCTCCCCTCACATGTGTGCTCATCAGTTAGTTCAAATGTAATAATGAGGATGTGGTATTTGTTTTTCCATTCTTTAGATACTTCACTTAGGAGAATAGTCTCCAGTTCCATACAGATTGTTGAAAATGGCATTAATTCATACTTTTTTGTGGCTGAGGAGTACTCCATGTTATACATTTACCACACTTTATTAAACCATGCATAAATTTATGGGCTCTTGGATTGATTACACACCTTTGCAATTGTGAATTGTGCTGCAATAAACATTATACTACAGGTGTCTTTTGGATGAAAAGCCTTTTTTTTTCCCTTCAGTAGATACCCAGTAGTGGGATTGCTTGATTGAATGGTAGGTCTACCTTTAGTCCTTGAAGAAGTGCCATACTACTTTCTATAAGGGTGGTATGAATTTGCATTCCAACCAAAAGTGGATAGATATGCGTTCCTTTCTTTCTGTGTTCATACCAGCATCTGTTGTTTTGGGACTTATTACTAAAAGCAATTCTGGCTGGGGTAAGGTAATATCTCACTGTATTTTAATTTGCATTTCCCTGATAATTAGTGATGTTGAACATTTTTTATAAGTTTATATGGCATTTGTCTTTCTTCTTTTGAGAAACTTCTGTTCCTGTCTTTTCACCACTTTTTAATAGGGCTGTTCTTTTCTTCCTGATTTGCTTGAGTCTTTGCAAATTCTATATATCAGCCTCTTTTTGGATATGTAGCTTTCAAATATTTTCTCCCATTCTGTAGATTGTCTATCTGCTCTAATGATTGTTTCCTTAGCTTTGCAGAAGCTTTTTAGTTTAATCAAATCAAATTTATTAATTTTTATTTTTGTCATGATTGGCACTCGGGTTGTAGTCATAAATTATTTGCCTAGGCCAATATATAGAAGAATTTTTCCTAGATTTGCCTGTATAATTTTTATAGTTTCATGCATTATATTCCAGTCTTTTATGTAACTTGAATTAATTTTTTGTGAGTGGTGAGAGATAGGGGTCCTGTTTCATTCTTCTGAATGTAGCTATTCATTTTTGCCAACACCATTTGTTGAGTACTGCTTCTTTGCCTCAGTGTACACTTTTATCTGCTTTGTTGAAGATCAGTTGGTTGTAACTATTATGGTTTTATACCTCGCTTCTCTGTTCTGTTCTATTGGTGTATGTCTCGATTTTTGTTCCAAGACCATGCTGTTTGGTTATCATAGCCTGGTAGTATAGTTTGATGCTTCCCAATTTGTTCTTTTTGCTTAAGATTGCTTTTGCTATATGGAGTCTTCTCTGGTTCCATATGAAGCATATGATTATTTTTTTTCTAGATCTGTGTAGTATGACTTTGGTAACTTAATATTGATTGCATTGAAGTTGTAAACCACTTTTGGTAGTATGGACATTTTAACAATGTTAATTCTACCCAGCCATGAGCATAAAATATTTTTCCATTGTTTGCATCCACTGTAATTTCTATCATCAGAGTTTCATAGGTTTCTTTGTACAGAACTTTAACCTCCTTGGGGAAGTATATTCCCAGGTATTACATTTTCTTTTTAGCTAATGCAAATTGTGTTGAGTCTTCAATTTTACTCTTGATTTGCTGTTATTGGTTTGTATAAGTGCTACTGATTTATGTACAATGCTTTTGTATCCTGAGGCTTTACTGAATTGATTTATCAGTTCCAGGACACTCTCGGTGGAATCCTTGGTGTTTTGCTAGATACAAGATCATATCATCAGCAAAGAGCAATAGTTTGATATCCTCTTTCCTAATTTGGGTAACATTTATTCCTTACTCTTGATGAATTGCTCTGACTAGGACTTCCAGCACTGAATTGAATAGAAGTATTGACAGTGGGCATCCTTGTCTTCGTCCAGTTCTCATAAGAAATGCTTTAAACTTCTCATTAAGTATGTTGTTGGCTGTGGGTTTGTCATATATGCCTTTATAATTCTGATATATGTTCCTTCTATGCCTAGGTTTTTGGGCATTTTTATCATGAAAGTGTGCTGAATTTTGTTGAATGCTTTTTCTACATCTATTGAGATGATCATATTGTGTTTGTCTTTGCTTTTTTTAAGTGGTGAATCACATTTATTGATTTTCTGTATGTTGAATCATTCTTTAATTCCTGGGATGAAGCCCACTTGGTTCCTGTGGATTATTTTTGGTGCTGTTGAATTTGGTTTGCTACTATTTATTCAGGATTTTTGCATCTATATTCATAAGGGATATTGGTCTATAGTTTTACTTTTACTTTTTTGTTGTGTTTTTTCCTGGCTTTGGCATCAAGTTGATACTGGCTTCGTGGAATAAGTTAGGGAGGATTTCCTCCTCAATATTTTGGAATAATTTCTGTATTATGAGTACCAGGTCTTTACTGTAGGTCTGGTAGAATTTTGCTGTGAATCCATCTGGTCCAGGTATTTTTTTTTCTGTTTGGAGGTATTTTGATTACTGCTTCAATCTCTATGGTCATTGTTTGAGTCTTGGTAGGTTGTGTTTTTCTGAAAACTTATCCATTTATTTTATGTTCTATATATTATGTGTGTAGAGATTTATGCAATATTTATGGATGGTGTTTTGTATTTCTGTGGTATCAGTTATAATGTCACCTTTTTTATTTCTGATTTATCTTATTTGGGTCCTTTCTCTTCTGTTTTTGGTTAATGTAGCATGAGGTCTGTTGATTTTATCTTTTTAATGAACAAACTTTGAGTTTCATTAATCTTTTGAATTTTTTTTGTTTGTTTGTTTATTTCCCACTTTATTTAGTTCTGCTCCAATCTTTGTTATTTCTTTTCTTCTGTTGACTTTGGGTTTGGTTTTTTCTTACTTTTCTAATTCCTTGAGGTGTGACAATAGGTTGTTAATTTGTGATTTTTCTGTCTTCTGATGTATGCATTTAAGGGTATCAATTTTCATCCGATTAATGCTTTTGCTGTGTCCCATAGATTTTGATGAATTGTGTCCCCTTTGTCATTCAATTTAAAGAACTTTATGATTTCTATTGTAATTTCATTCTTCAACCAAGAATCATTCAGCAACTGGTTGTTTAATTTCCATGATTTTTGTATGTTTGAGTGTTTCTCTTGTGATTGATTTCTAGTTTAATTCTGCAGTAGCCTGAGAAAGTATATGGTATGATTTTGATTTTGTTTTTGAATTTGTTAGGACCTGTTTTGTGGCCTAAGATATGATTAATTTGGAGAATGTCCAGCATGCTGCTGAGAAGAATGTATATTCTGTAGTTTTTGAGTAGAATGTTCTGTAAATGTCTGTTATATCCATTTGATTTAAAGTTTTGTTTAAGTCCGTTGTTAATTTACTTATTTTATGCTTGATGGTTTGTCAAGCTCATGCAGTGAGATGTTGAGCTTCCTGGCAATTATGATAGTGCTATTTATTTATTTGCTTAGCTCCAGTAAAATTTGCTTTATGTATCTTGGAGCTCCTGTGTTTGGTGCATATATATTTAGTATTCTTATGTCTTCATATTGAATTGCTAAATATAATGATCCTCTTTCTCTCTCTTCACATGTTGGCTTAATGTACATTTTATCTGATATGAGAATAGATACTCCTCCTCTCTTTTGGTATCCATTTGTGTGGAATACTTTTTCCCATTCTTTCACGTTTAGTCTGTGTGTGTCCTTGTGGTTTGGATGTATTTTTGGCAAACAGCATATAATTGGGTTGTGCTTTTCATCTATTCAGCCAGCCTATGTATTTTGTGAATAACATTCAGTCCATTAATGTTAATTGATAACATTGATATGTGGGATGTTGGTATGTTCATCTTATTGGGTAATCCCTTACTGCTTTGTTTTACCTCTTGCTCAATTGTTTTATAAAAGTTGTGAATTTAAAGGGGGTTTTTTTTGTGTGATTTTACATGAGTGAGTATCTGTTGTGCTGATTTCTATGTAATGCTGTTCTGAGTATTTCATGCAGGGCAGGTCTAGTCTTGGCAAATGCCCTGTTTTTGCTTGTATGGAAATTCTTAATTTCTCCATTGATAGTGAAACCAAGTTTTGCAGAATACAAAATTCTAGACTGGCCATTGTTCTGTTTAAGTTGATTGAAGAAGGGTCTTCACTCCCTTGTGGCTTTAAGGTTTCTGCTGAGAAGTCTACAGTTAGCTTGATGGGTTTTCTTTGTAGGTTATTTGATTCTTTCATCTTGCTGCTTGCAGAATTTTCTCCTTCATTTTCACTTTAGCAAGGTTGATTACTATGTGTCTTGGATATTACCTATTTGCTATGAAACTTCCCAGTGTTTCATATCCATTTTGTGGTGATACGAGGGAAGATTTCCTGAAAATTTTTCTCAAATAGGTTTTCCCTGCTTTCAGCTTTCTTCTTCTTCCTCAGGGATACCTATAATTTGAATGTTATTTGCTTCACATAGTCCCCTATCTCTCTCAGTGATTGCTCACACTTTTTAATACTCTTCTCTGCCTTGATAAATGAGTGGGTTGTCTCAAGAGCTTTGCCTTCAAGCTCTGAGATTCTTTCTTCTCCTTGATTTAGTCTGTTGTTAAAGCTTTCCTTTTTGTTTTGAAATGACTTTAATTTCTTTAATTTCTATTATATCCTTTATTATGTTGCCTAGTTCTCTGATACATTTTTCATTTTTTTCATTGAATTTCCGAAGTATTTTTGGTATATTTTTGGTTTTCAACTTTCTTTTCAATGCCATTCATCTTATTTGCCATCCATATTCTGACTCCATTTTTGTCATTTTGGCAATTTTCTTGTGGGTGGAGTCTGCTACTGCAGTTCCAGTATGTTACCTTGGGGGTATCAAAGTATTTACTTTTTTAATTTTGCCTGGGTTCTTTTGTTTGTTTCTTCTCATGTGGCTCCTCTTCTCTCAGTTCCGGGTTAATAGGATTACAGGGCATCTGTTCTCCTGTGCTGGAGACTCTCTCAAATGAAGTCCAGGAGTTATGACTGCTCAGGGATGAGGGATCCTGAGTGAAGTGTTGAACTTTGGGGAGGTTCTTCCAGCCTAGCAGTAGAAGTGGGGACTCAGTGGTGTGGTCCTGCAGTCCAGGCACAACTCTGGAGTCTCAGTGGTGGAGTCATTGGCTTGGTGAGGGCCCTGGAGCTACGGGGCAGAATCTTGGGCTTGAGCACAGTGACAGCTTCAGAGCTGGCTCTGGGAATTTCAAGGGTAGAACCACCCATATTATGGGCTGTTATACCAGCCTGGGGGCTCCTGATGCCCATTCACAAAGGCAGGGATTTTTCTCAGCAGTCCAGTGTCCTCTTAGGAGGATCTAAGCTGCTGATCGAAAAAAGTTCTCACCCCACACCAAGAATCCACTGAGGCAGTTGCCCCAGCCTTCCCAAATAGTGCCTGTGGCATCTGAGGCTCTTCCTCTATACTGGAGTGGGATGAATGCTCAGCCCCCAGTCACAGGGCATGACACAATGGGGCATCTGTTACTTCCCCAGCATGGTGTAGTGATGCAAAAGTTACTGCTGGAAGGCTGGTTCCTAAGTGGACCTGGCTCCATGTGTCAGAGTGATCAAGATGGTATTGGTTGCAGAAACCTGAGATTGACAAGTGCCAGATCTCTGCTGCGCCTGTTCTCTGGTGGAATGTCTCTGCACAAACTCTGAGCAGCTCCCAGATCAGCCCAGAGGTCTGCAGTGTAAGAGCAAGATCCCTCACAGATCAGACTGACTGTAACTTTTGTTTTTCTCCTAAAAAGCAGTGTCTCCTTGGGTTGATTTTATACTGCTGTCTTCAGCTCTTCCCGGCAGTGTAAATTGTATTGGGGCTCCCAGCTTAATCTCTCAGATGTTGGTTGATGATTGTAAGAATAAGCCACACCCTGTTTGATTGAGTTGGTAAATACTGTAATGAGCTATAGATTTGTATTCCCTTTCAGTGGTTGATATTTGCAGGAAAGAGTCAACTGCAGAGATTTTTTTGTGTGTGTGTGCCTGTAATAAGCTCTAGTTCCACAGAAGGAGCACTTTAATGTCCCAGGCTGAGCATGTTTAGGTTAGGTGAGCCTGGAAGGCTTTGCAAAGCCTTGAAAGGGTTCATTGGCCATTTTCCCAGCCGCTAGAGGGAGCCACTGGGAGGAGGTTCGAGGCAGGCTTTCAAACCAGGACGACTGCTTATGAGGAAGGGGTCATTATTCCCTGATTGGCTGTCTGGAGTGAGTCCACCCCTTTTGCGTTACCCCCGTCCTCCGGTGTCTGGTTGCCAACTGGTGCATGAATGTGCAGAACTTGGTTGCTATGACACCATGGGCTGGGATCTTCCCCATCAGATGACCCACCCTACTCCAATTGTGAGGCTTTTCTGTGGGAGGATGGGTGCTCCCCTAGATCACCATGTCTCAGACCCCCATGGTAGTCTCCTATCTGTTCCACCCATGTAGGCTCCCTAGCTTCTCAAGTCTAGCTCCCAAGTCTATTTCCCTGTGTCCCCTAGCAAGCCCCTCAAATCCTGGAGGCACAATATCTGGCCTGCATGTCTGACCCACTGGTGTGCATCTCTGGGAGATACCAGCAGGCAGAGAGCTCTCAGATCAGGCACATCTGGTACACTTCAGATCTTCAAGGGTAAAGAAAAATGTGGTCCCCACTGTGTGTGGAAACCTCAGACTGGAGGACACAACAGCTGGAGAGGGTAGGCCACTAGTGAAATTCTCTGCTCAAACTGTTCTCCCGGTTGCAATGGGTGGGGGAGGACTGGGGAAGATAAGAGTGTGAATGGAAGAAATCTGGCTGGCCAGCCTCTCAGGTCACTCTCCTTGGAGGGGAACTCTGATCAGAATGTCCATGTTTTGGGATCATGCAAGTTCTCTGCAGTTTTGTAGTTTCCACAGTGCTTGGACTTGTGGGGATGGAAAACCTCCAAGTAACTTGGTAGCCTGCTGATCACCAAAAGAGTGTGGGAAAAGAAAGTGAGGCCCCCTTATGCCTTCACTGGGTTCCAAGACTCTCTGGGTTTGATCTTCGCTGATATCTTTTTTTCCTATATTTTCTTCCTTCTCTGTTTCACAATTTTCCTCTGTGAGTTCCCTGGCAGGCTCTGGCACTCCTGTCTATGATCACCACCTGAGCTGTGTCTCCTCTCCCCTCTCCTTTATCTGAAACCCTACCTTCCCTCCAGGATGGTCACATAAATGATGTCTCTAGTAAGCCTTCTTGCCTTTAACACCAAGTTTTATTTTGGGGGAGTGTCCAGTTTTTTCTTCAGGTTTGAAAATAAGTTTTTCAAGATAAATTATTGGTTGATGTTGTTGTTCTTCTTCCTGTTGCCTTTGTTTTTGCTGTTTTCATGCTTTAAATATATCATCACACTGTCTTTGAATCTCCAAGATGCTGAATGAAAGATAGGATGTTAAACTTACTGAGAATTCTTTATATGTGTTGAGTAATATTTTTCTTGCTGCTCACAAAATTCTCCTTGTCTTTTGGTATTCAAAATTTGATTATAATATATTTCAGTCTTGGTGTTTTAGGATTATACTACTTGGAGTTCAGTGAATTTTTAGATATATAAATTCATGTATTTCATTAACTTTCAGAAATTTGGGGCCATGATTACTCCAAATAATCTCTCTGCCTTATTTCCTTTTTTTCTCTTTTCATAATATCATTGCAATAGTAGCATATTGTTCCACTCAATGATGTCCTATAAGTTCCTTAGGATCTGTTAATTTTTCTTACTATTTTCCTCTCCATTTTTTTCTCTTGGGACTTAATATTTTTTTCAGCATATTATGGGGGTACAAATGTTTAGGATACATATATTGGCTTTGACCCACCCAAGGCAGAGCTTCAGAGTGTGTCCATCTCACACACAGTGTGCAACGCACCCACTAGGAGTGAATATACCCATCCCCTCTTCACTCCCTCACCTGTCCATCACCCAATGAATGTTACTAAAATATGTGCACATAAGTGTTGAGAAATTAATACCAATTTGAAGGTGAGTACATGTGGTGCTGGTTTTTCCATTCTTGTGATACTACACATAGTAGAATGGGCTCCAGCTCTATCGAGGATAATATGAGACATGCTAGATCACCATTGTTTTTTGTGGCTGAGTAGAACTCCATGGTATACATATACCACATTTTACTAATCCACTCATTTATTCATGTGTACTTGAGTTGTTTCCACATCTTTGCAAATGTGAATTGTGCTGCTATAAACATTCTAGTGCATATCTCATTTTTTACAGAATGTCTTTTTTTCCTTTGGGCAAATACCCAGCAAAGGCATTGCTGGATCAAATGGTAGTACTAAATTTAGTACTTTGAGGTATCTCCATGTTAATTTCCATAGAGATTGTACTCGTTTGCAGTGCCACCAGGAATGTTTGAGTGTTCCTATGTCTCCACATCAATGTCATCCTTTGTTGTTTTGGGACTTTTTGATAAAAGCCATTATCAGTGGACTTAAGTGATATCTCACTGTTGTTTTGATTTGCATTTCCCTGATGACTACAGATGTTGAGTATTTATTTATGTTTCTTGGCCATTAGCCTATCTTCTTTGAAAAGTCTGTTCATTTCCATTGCCCACATTTTAATGGTTTTATTTTTTATTTTTTTCTTGCTGATTTTCCTGAGTTGTATATAGATTCTACTTATCAGCCCTTTATGGGATGTGTAACATGAAAATATTTTCTCCCTTTGTATAGGTTGTCTGTTTGCTCTCATGATAGTTTCTTTGGCTGTGAAGATGTGTTTTAATTTGATCAGGTCCCATTTATTTATTTTTTGTTGTTGCTGTGATTGCCTATGGGGTCTTCTTCATAAATTCTTTGCCTAGGCCAGTGTCTAATAAGAGTTTTTCCCACATTTTCTTCTAGAATTCTAATAGTTTCACACCTTAGGTTTCAGTCTCTTACCCATCGTGAGTTGATTTTTGTGAGAGGTGCAAGGTGCAGATCCTGTTTCAGTCTTCTAGTTGTGGCTATTCAATTTTCCCAGAACCATTTGTTGAATAAAGATTCTTTTCCCCAGTGCATATGTTTGTCTGCTTTTTCAAAGATCAGATGGCTATATGAGGATGGTTTTCTATA
Source organism: Varecia variegata (assembly GCA_028533085.1). Lineage (NCBI taxonomy): Eukaryota > Metazoa > Chordata > Mammalia > Primates > Lemuridae > Varecia > Varecia variegata. Next base: position 49,174,982 of record CM052457.1, read on the forward strand.
TAAGTTCTCTGTTCTGTTCCATTGGGCTATGTCTCTCTTCTTGTGCCAGTACCATGCTGTTTTAGTTACTATAGCCTTGTAGTATAGCTTTAGGTCTGTGAAAGGACAAAAGACATTCTATAAAGAAAAAGATATCTGCATTATAATGTTTATAGCAGCACAATTCACAATTGCAAAGATTTGGAAACAACTCAAATGCCCATCAATACATAAGTGGATTAATATAATATGGTATATATATGCTATGGAGTTCTACCCAGCCACAAAAAAACCAATGGTGATCTAGCACCTCTTGTATCATCCTCAATAGAGCTGGAGCCCATTCTAATAAGTGAATTGTCACAAGAATGGAAAAACCAGCACCACATGTACTCACCATCAAATTGGTATTGACTGCTCAACACTTAAGTGCACATATAGTAATAATATTCATTGGATGTCAGAGAGATAGGTGGAGAGAGGAGGGGATGGTTATATACACACCTAATGGGTGTGGTGTGCACCATCTGGGCAATGGACTACTTGAAGCTCTGACTCAGGTGGGGCAAAGGCAATATATGTAGCCTAAACAATTGTACCCCCGTAATATGCTCAAATGAAAAAAATTAAGAAATAAATAAATAAAAGTATAAGAAACTACCATGAACATCTACATCACCAACAAATTAGTTAACCTAGAAGAAATTAATACATTCTTAGACATATACAACCTACCAAGACTGAGTCATGAGGAACTAGAAAATCTGAACGAGCTACAACTATTAAGATGATCAAGTGAGTAATCAAAAATCTCCCAACAAAGGAAACTGTAGGACAAGATGGCTTCACTGGTGTATTCTATAAAACATTTAAACGGAATTAATGTCAATTTTTCTCAAACTCTTCAAGAAAATTAAAAGGAGAAAAAACTTTCAAACACAATCTCTGAGGCCAGCATTACCCTGATCCCAAAAGCAGAAAAAGATATTACAAGAGAAAGAAATTGCTGGTCAATATCCCTGATAACCATAGATGCAAATATCCTCAAAAAAACACCAGCAAATCTAATTCAACAGTACATTAAAAAAAATCATACATCCTGACCAAGTGGGGTTCATCCCTGGGATGTAAAAATGATTCAACATGTGCAAAAAATCATTTTGGTGCACCATATTAATAGATTAAATAATTGAAATCACATAATAATCTCAATAGATGTAGGAAGAGCATTTGGCAAAATTCAACACTTCTTTTATGGTATAAAAACACTTGATAAACTAAGAATAAAAGGAAATTACTTAAATACTATAAAGGCCATATTCCATATTCATACTTTCAGTAAAGTATGAAATGTCCACAGCTTCCATACCCCATAATGAAAAACTAAAAGCTTTTTCTCTAACATCAGGAGCAAGACAAAGATGTCCATTCTTACCACTTCTATTTGACATAGTACTTGAAATCTTATTCAGAGCAATTTCAAGAAAAATAAAGGTACTGAAATCAGAAAGAAAGAAGCTGAATTACATTTCTTTGCAGATGGCATATTCTTATATGCACAAAACTCTAAATATCCCCCAAAATGCAGTAACTACTAAACAAATTCAGCAAATTTGTGTCATATAAAATCAACATACAAAAAGCAGTTGTGTTTCTATATACTAACAACAAACAATCCAAAAATGAAAGCAGTAAAACAATCCTATTTATAACAGCATCAAAAAGAATTAAAAAACTATGAATAAACTTAACAAAGGCAGTGAAAATCTGTGCGCTGAAAACTATAAAGCATACTTGGAAGAAATTAAAGAAGATATAAATAAAATGAAATGACATTCCTTTTCATGAATTGAAAGACTTAATACTGTCAAAATGTCCATACATCCCAAAGGGACCTACATGTTCAATGCAATCTCTATAAAAATCCCAATGGCATTTTTTACAAAAACATTAAACAAAGCTAAAATTTTTATGTAGTCACCAAAAAAAGAAATCTCAAATATCTGAAACAATCTTGAGAAAGAACAAACCTGAAGGCCTCACACTTGCTGATTTCAAAAATATATTGCAAAGCTACAGTAATCAGAACATTATAATATGGAGATGATGACAGACTTACAGACCAGTGGAATATAATATGGAGCTTGTAAATAAACCCATGCATATATGTTTAACTTAACTTTGAAAAAGTTTCCAAGAATACATAATAGGGAAAGGTAAATTCTCAATAAGTGTTTCTGGGAGAACTGGAAATCCACATGCAAAAGTGAAATTGGACCCTTCTTTTTATACAAAAATTACATCAAAATGGATTAAATAAGTGAATGTAAGACCTGGAACTATAAATCTGTTGGAAAAAAACATACGGCAAAAGCTTTATAACATTGGTTTTGGCAATGATTTCTTGCATATGACACCAAACGACATAGATAATAAGAGCAAAAGTAGACAAATGGGACAAGATTACTAAAAGCTTCTGTACAGCAAAGGAAATAATCAGTGGAGTTAAAAGGCAAAGTACCTTATGGGAAAATATTTTCAAACTGTACATCTGATTAAGGGTTAATATCCAAAATATATAGGAACTTCTGCAACTCAATAGCAAAAAGCCAAATAATCTGATTCAAAAATTGGCAAAAGACTTGAATACACATTTCTCCAAAGGAGACATACAAATGGCCAACAGTTATATAAAATGGTACCCAACATCATTAATCGTGAAGGAAAGGCAAATTAAAATTACAATGAGTTATCACCTCACAATTGTTACAGTGAACATTGTCATAGTCTGTTTGGGCTTCTGTAAAAAATATTTTAAACTGAGTAATTTAGAAACTACAGAAATGTATTGCTCATAATTCTAGATGCTGGAAAATCCAAGGTAAAAATGCTGGCGGATTCAGAGTCTGGTAAGGGCTCATTTTCTGCTTCATATATGGTGTTGTGTCCTCACATGGTTGAAGGGGTAAAGGAGTTTGCTCCAGCCTTTAAGGGCACTAATCCCATTCAAGAACAGGTAGCCCTCATAACTTGACTGCTTCCCAAAGGCCCTAACTCTTAACATTATCTCATTTGATATTAGGTTCAAACATGTGAATTTTGAGAGGACACCAACATTCAGAAAATAGTACCCATTATTTTAAAAATCTAGAAAATATCAAATACTTATAGGAATGTGCAGAAATTGGAACACTTGCACACTATTCACAAAAATGTACAAAGGTGAAGCTGTTATGGAAAACAGTATGGAGGTTCTGCAGGAAATTAAAAATGTCAGCATATGATCTACCAATCCCACTTCTGGGTATTTATCCAAATGAGTTGAAATCAAAGTCTCAAAGACATATTTGCACTTTCAAGTTCATTGCATTATTATTCACAACAGCCAAGATGTGAAAACAACCTAAATGTCCATCAGTAAATGAATGAATTAGTAAAATGTGATATATATCTCTATATCTATAATATATAGTAATATTCAGCCCGAAAAAAAGAGGAAAATCTTGTCATATGCAGCAAGATGGATTAACCTTGATGACATTATTCTAGATGAAATAAGCCAATCACATAAAAACAGACACTGCATAATTCCATTTATGTGAGGTATCTGAAATAATCAAACTCATAAAAAACAGAAAGTAGGTTGGTGGTTGCTAGGCGCTATAAAGTAGGAAAAAATAAGGCAGTTGTTCTTCAGTGGGTATGTAGTTTCAGTCATGCAAGACTGAAAAGTTCTAGAAGCCTGCTAGTCAACATTATGTTTATAGTTAACAATAATGTTCTGAACACTTAAAAATTGGTTTTGAGGCTCCATCTCATCTTATACATTTTATCACAATAAAAGATAATGATGCTCTTAAAAATGATGAACAGATCCAAAGCAAATGTTATCAAACCCCAGTTTGATTTTTAGCAGAAATTGACAAAATGGTCCCCAAATTTATATGGAAACAAAAGGGACCCTCAATAGCCAAAATAATCTTGAGAAAAACAAAGTCAGCCTACTCACATTTCCTCATTTCAATATTTACTATAAAGCTATGGTAACCAAGAGAGTGAGATACTAGTAAAAGTGTAGACATGTGCATACACTGGGGAAAAGAATCCTTATTCAATAAATGGTGCTGGGAAAACTGGATAGCCACATGTAGAAGATTGAAACAGGATTCACACCTTTCACCTGTCACAAAAATCAACACACGATGGGTAAGAGACTTAAACCTAAGGTGTGAAACTATTAGAATTCTAGAAGAAAATGTGGGAAAAACTCTTATAGACATTGGCCTAGGCAAAGAATGTATGAAGAAGACCCCAAAGGCAATCACATCAATAACAATAAATAAGTGGGGCCTTATCAAATTAAAAAGCTTCTGCACAGACACAGAAACTGTCACAAGAGCAAAAAGACAACCTGCAGAATGGGAGAAACTTTTTGCATTTTACACATTTGATGAAGGGCTTATAACTAGAATCTTTTTAGAACTCAGAAATATCAGCAAGAAAAAAATCAAACAACCCTATCAAAAGGTGGGGAAAGGACATGAACAAAACCTTTTCAAAAGGAGACAGAAGAATGACCAACAAACATATGAAAAAATGCTCAACATCTCTAATCATCAAGGAAATGCAAATCAAAACCACAGTGTTAAGTGTTGTTATCATAAAAGGTGCTGAGTTTTGTTCAGCACTTTTTCTGCATATATTAAGAGGATAATATTGTGTTTGTTTTTACTTCTGTTTATGTGGTGAATTACATTTATAGATTTGCATATGTAGAACCATCCCTGCATCTCTGGGTTAAAGTCCACTTGGTCATGATGGATTATTTTTTTTCACTGAGCAGATAAATTTGGTTTGCCAAAATTTTTCTTGAGAATTTTTGCATCTATATTCTTAAAGGGTATTGTTCTGCAGTTTTTGTCGTTGCTAGATTCCTTCCTTCTTGATGGTATAGAACAATTTCTGCAGTGTGTGTATTGGTTCTTCTTTGTAGGTCTGGTAAAATTCAGCTGAGAAACCATCTAGTCTGGGATTTCTTCTGTTCGGGATTTCTTATTGTAGCTTCAATTTTGTTACTTGATGTTGGTCTCTCCAGGGGTTCTATTTCCTCCTGTTTGAGCCCACGGAGTTTGTGTGTTTCCAAGAATTCATCCATTCCCTCAACATTTACAAGTTTTGCATATAGCTTTTTATATTAAAAAATGTTATGTTGCATTTTAGTACTATCAATTGTAATATGTCATTTTTCATTTCTGATTGAACTTATTAGAGTCCTTTCCTTACTGTTTTGGATTCATCTAGTGAGTGTCCTGTAAATTTTGTTTATCCTTTGAAATAGGCAAGAATTTTTTCATTAATCTTCTGTATAATTCTTTTTATTTTCTCCCTGATGTCAGAGACTGCTGATGAGGGTTCGCTCAAGGATCCCAACTAGACGAGAGTTGAAAGCGAAATGATTACATGAACAGGCTTTGGTGGAGAAGAGGTTAAAAGTGACTTAATTTTTTATTATTTTTTTTTCTTTCAGCATATTATGGGGGTACAAAAGTTTAAGTTATGAATATTCCCCTTGCTCCCCCTCCCTCCCCAAGTCAGAGCTTCAAGCATGACCGTCCCCCAGATGAGGAGCATCCTCCTCATTATGTATGCATACACCTATGCCCTCTTCCCCCTTCCATCTGATTGACACACAATTTATTTTATTTCTATATGTGCTCTTAGGTGTTGATCAGTGAAACCAATTTAATGGTGAGTACATGTGGCGCTTATTTTTACATTCTTGGGATACTACACTTAGTAGAATGGGTTCCAGCTCTATCCAGGAAAATACAAGAGGTGCTATATCACCACTGTTTCTTATAGCTGAGTAGTACTCCACGGTATACATATACCACATTTTATTAATCCACTCATGTTTTGATAGACACTTTCCACATCTTTGCAATTGTGAATTGTGCTGCTATAAACATTCGAGTGCGGATGTCTTTTTTATATAATGTCTTTTGTTCTTTTGGGTAGATGCTCAATAATGGGATTGCTGGATCAAATAGTAGGTCTACTTGTATCAATTTGGGGTATCTCCATATTGCTTTCCACAGAGGTTGCACTAGTTTGCAGTCCCACCAGCAGTGTATGAGTGTTCATCTCTCTCTGAATCCATGCCAACATTTATTGTTTTGAGACTTTTTGATAAAGGCCATTCTCACTGGGGATAAACGATATCACATTGGGGTTTTGATTTGCATTTCCCTGATCATTAGAGATGTTGATCATTTTTTCATATGTTTGTGGGACATTCTTCTGTCTTCTTTTCAAAAGTTTGCGTTCATGTCCTTTGCCCACTTTTTAATTGGATTCTGTGATTTTTTCTTGCTGATGTTCCTGAGTTCTAAATAGACTCTATGAGTCCTTTATCATATGTGTAGCATGCAAAAATTTTCTCCCATTCTGTAGATTGTTTGTATGTTCTCATGACTGTTTCTTGGCTGTTCAGAAGCTTTTTAATTTAATCAGGTCCCATTTATTTATTTTCGTTGCTGCTGTGTTTGCCTTTGGTGTCTTCTTCATAAACTCTTTGCCTAGTCCAATGGCTATAAGAGGTTTTTCCCACATTTTCTTCTATAATTCTAATAGTTTCAAACCTTAGGTTTAAGTCTGTTATGCACCGTGATTTGATTTTTGTGAGAGGTGAAAGCTGTGGGTCCTGTTTCCGTCTTCTACATGTGGCTATCCAGTTTTCCCAGAACCATTTGTTGAATAAGGAATCTTTTCCCAGTGTATGTTTTTCTCTGCTTTGTCAAAGATTAGATGGCTATATGAGGATGGTTTTACATCTGAATTCTCAGTTCTGTTCCACTGGTCTGTGTCTGTTCTTGTGGCAATACCAAGCTGATTTACTAACCAAGGTAAGGTAAATTAATACCTTTCATTTTGTTCTTATTGTCTAAAATTGCTTTTGCTAAAGGGGGTCTTTTCTGGGTCCATACAAAAAATAATATTATTTTTTCTAGATCTGTGAAAAATGATGTTGGTAATTTAATAGGGATTGCATTGAATTTGTAGATCACTTTGGGTAGTATAGACATTTTAACAATGTTGATTCTTCCGAACCATGAGCACGGTATGGTTTTCCACATGTTTACATGCTCTGCTATCTCTTTCCTCAGTGTTTCATAGTTTTCCCTCTAGATATCTTTTACCTGCTTAACTAAATATATTCCTAGGTACTTTATTTACTTTGTTGCTATTGTGAAGGGTATTGAGTCTTTGATTTGATTCTCAGTTTGACTGTTATTGGCATATCTTGCCTGTAAAGTTTCAGTTGAGAAATCTGGCATTATTTGGATGGGCTTTCCTTTGTATGTTACTTGTTTCTTTCTCCTTACAGCTTGAAGAAGGGCCTCTTGAGTGGGTATTTTGGTCAGTCTGATGACTGCATGACGTGGTGTTTTCCTCTTTGCAATGAATCTTCTAGGGGTCCTTTGGGCTTCTTGTAGCTGGATATCTAGATTTTTAGCAAGGCCTGGGAAATTTTCCTCAATTATATCTTCAAATAGCTTATCCAACACTGGTGTATTATCTTCTTTAACCTCAGGAATGCTCATAACTCTCACGTTAGGCTTTTTCACATAATCCCACATTTCTTGCACACTTTGGTCCTTTCTCTTATTTCTTTATCTCTATAACTGATTTATTTAATTGAAAGGTGTTATGTTCAGTATCTGAGGTTCTTTCTTCTGTTTGATCTACCCTGCTCTTGAGACTTTCTACTGTGTTTTCTAGTTCCCTGAATAAATTCTTCATTTCCAGGAGTTTGGCTTCATTTTTCTTTAATATTTCAATTTCTTTAGTGAATTTTTCTTCCAAGTCCTGGACTTTTTTTATATGTGTGTGGTTTCTTTGTGTTGGTTATCCATTTTTTCTTGCATATAGTTGAGTTTTCTTATAATCCATGTTTGAAATTCTTCTTCTGTCATTTTAGCATTCTCAATTTGGCTAATGTCCATTGCTTGAGAGCTGGTGTTCCTCTTTGGGGTGTGCTTTCCGTTTGATTCTTCATAGTTCCAGAGTTCATTCACTGATACCTTCCCATCTGGGTCAGCTGTTGCCCCTTACTTTTAGATTTTCATTTGTATGATGACACACCTTGTTTAGTCTCTGAGCCAGTAGTTGGTGTTTGTGGGTGGGATTCGACCAAACTCTATATGATGAGTCAGTAGATGCAGTAAAAGGGTGTGCAGAATTACCTCCTTGACATTAGGTAGCGGCGCTTACTGGGAGGAGAAGACTGCAGTCTTGTTTTTGCTTCCTGTAACCATCTCTTGTTCCTCTCGAGAGGCACTCTAGTGCCTCACGTGGTGGGTGGGGCCCTGGGACTTCCTGGTGGGTCCTTATTCTTCACCTCATTGGGAGGCAGGTCGGGGAGTGAATCTGGGCAGAGCTTGGTTGTGTGAACCTGCCCTCAAGTTCCACAAATGCTGTTAGCAGGGGTCAAAGGTCTGTTCTTTGCCTCTCAGCAAAGCTGCCAGGGAGGGGCTGGAATGGTCCCTCTCAGCAGAGAAGTCTGTGTGCGTGGGTGGGGCTGTCTGAGACCTACAGTCTAGAGCAGGCCTTTTTCCTTTCCACCCTCCCCTATACCACAGTTTCTCTGGGGCTTCTGCCAGCAGGCAGGACCTCAAGCCAGTGGAGCTACCCTGGCTGTCATGCAGGCCAGGAGGTTCCCTGCTCAGGATCGCAGCCTGGGATGGTCTTAAGGCATAACTGTGAGAGGAGGGTTGCCCCTCAAGCATGCTGATCTGTCCCTGAAGGCACACACACTCAGCAAGATCGTTCACAAATATCCCTTGTGTGCCCCAGGGAAATGTGATCGAGGCCTGAGTGTATGGTATCTGGTCTGTAGGCATGACCCCTGGGCCCTGGTGATCAATCCCTGACCCTTCCAAGGAGAGGAGTGCTGGTCTGAAGTCACCCACGGTGTGCCCGAGCTGGATCGGTGTCTCTCTGTCTCAGGATTTACCCATCTCTCCTGGGGTCACCAGGAAAGCAGCACTTGGGAGGGCTGGTGGGTAGGGAGCTCGCAATCTGAATACCCCTCAGTCTTCTGTATGTCCCCAAAAGGAAAGTTTCCATTCCCTGGAGATGCCTCTGGGTGGTGGCTAAATTGTCTCTCTCAGCAGCGGCTAGTAGGGAACGGGGAAGGGAGAATGAAGCAATATGTCGCCTGCCATTTGCTTTGGGTCTGTGCACCGGGAGGTACCCAAGGGAGCTGGAAGCCTGGTGCCCTGTCCACAAGAGGCTCACGGCTCACTGGCAGCAGCAGTCTCTGAGCTGGTGTGGGCAGGTCTCTCTGCTCAGGAGCCCACCTGCAGTCCAAAACGCAAGGGAGGGGAAATGTAGTTGCTCCACCTACCCTTGTTGGTGTTCTCCAACTCTCCTGGGGGCCTTATTTCTTGCAGTTCTCTTCTGCAACTTACTGTGGAGTCTCCTGAAGTTTCAGGCACCCTTCCTTCCGACCCTCATCTGATCTATGTTTGTCTGCCTGTTTATTTTTTTTTTCACTTTCTTCTAAAATCTGTCTTTCCTGCAGAGACACTCTGGCTTGTGGTTTTTCCCATCCTCAATCTTGCCCCCTCCCCTTTTATGCTATTTTTAAAGAGGTTGCATCATTGATTTGATTTTTTTCTTGACTGGCATTGGTGTATATGAATGGCACTGATTTCTGTTGACTAATTTTGTATCCTGAGACTTCACTGAATTCATTTATTAATTCCAGCAGTCTCATGGTTGAATCCTTGGGATTTTCTAGATATAATATCATATCATCAGCAAAGAGTGAGAGTCTGGTCTGTTCTGCCCCCATTTGGTCACCTTTAATTACCCTTTATGTCTGATTGCTCAGGAAAGGACTTCAAGCACTATGTTGAATAGGAGTGGAGATAGTGGGCAAGCTTTTCTGGTTCCTGTTCTGAGTGGGAATGCTTTCAATTTTTCCCCATTCAGTATAACATTGGCTTTGGTTTTATCATATATGGCCTTAATAATTTTAAGGAATGTTCCATCTATGGCTATTTTGTTAACAGTTTTTATTATAAAAGTGTGCTGTATTTTGTCAATTGCTTTTTCGGCATCTATTCAGAGAATCATATTGTCTTTTATCTTGCTATTATTTATGCAGTGAATTTCATTTATAGATTCACATATGTTGAACCAGCCTTGAGTCTCTGGGATAAAGCCTACCTTGTCATGATGAATTATTATTTTTTTTTTGATGTGCTGTTGGATTCCATTTGCTAAGATTTTGTTGAGGATTTTGCATCTATATTCATGTGGGATATTGGTCTGTAGTTTTCTTTCTTTCTTTCTTTCTTTTTTTTTTTTTTTGTTGTTGTCGTGTTCTTTCCTGGCTTTGGTATAAAGGTGATATTGTCTTCTTAGAATGACTTGGGGAGGATACCGTCTTTCTCAATGTTGTGAAATAATTTCTGAAGTATAGGTATGAGTTCTTCTTTATAGGTGTGGTAAAATTACATTGCTTTTCAACATAGTGCTGGAAGTCCTTGCGAGAGCAATCAGGCAAGAGAGCAGAATCAAGGGTGTCCAAATGGGGACAGAAGAGATCAAACTCTCACTCTTTGCTGATGATATGATATTATATCCTGAAAACCCCAGGGATTCAACCAAGAGACTCCTGGAACTGATCAATGAATTCAGTAAAGTCTCAGGATACAAAATCAATACACACAAATCAGAGGCATTCATATATGCCAACAACAGTCAAACGGAGAACCAAACCAAGTAAAAAATTTTAAACAACATTTATGAACATCAATTGCAGCTAGTTTCATGACAATAACACTATATTTCTGAACAATTGAGA
>CM052457.1:49186336-49198869 GCA_028533085.1 Varecia variegata
TTCTGACTAGAGCGGATGGGCAGTGGGGGCAGGATTGGGGGTATACCTACATGATGAGTGCGATGCGCACTGTCTGGGTAACGGACATGCTTGATGCTCTGACTCGGGGAGATGGGCCGGACATGGGCAATATATATAACCTGAAATTATGTACGCCCATAATAAGCTGAAAAAAAAGAAACAAAAAAATGAAAAATTAAATAGCAAATTAAAAGAGAAGCCAATCAGTACACTTTTTTAAAAAGAATGATCACTTATACGTAATATGTTACCTTTCTTACTAATCATTAATATGTCACAGTTAATCTCACTCTGGTTTTAGCCATGTATCATGTTACAATGCTTGCTTTTAATTATTTTGCCTGTTTCTCTTTTAGCTTTACAAAGTTATAATAAATATATACAAAAATTTGCACACATTTAATGTATACATCTTGATGAGTTTGTACATATGCACACATCTATGGTACCATCATCACAACCAAGGTATCCACCTCCTTTAAAAATGCCCATGACTTTTTTTTTTCTGTAAGAAGGTTTAACATGAGATCTAGCCTCTTAACATATTTTAAAATGCACAATACCATATTGTTAATGTAACATGGTACAGCCACTGAGGAAAACACCAAGAAGTTTCCTCAAAAAATTTAATATAGAACTACAATATGATCCAGCAATCACTTCTGGGTATATATCCAAAAGAATTAGAATCAGCATATCAAAAAGATATCTGCACCTCTGTGTTCATTGCAGCATTATTCACAATAGCTGAGATATGGGAACAGCCCTTTTATCCATACACAGATTACTGGATAAGGAAAATAGGGCATATTCATACAATAGAATATTATTCACTCTTAAAAATGAAGGAAATTCTTCCATTTGCAACACAATGGATGAAGCTAGAGGGCATGATGCTAAGTCAAATAAGCCACTCACAAAAGGTCAGATACTGAATGATTCCATGTATATGAAGTATCTTAAATAGCAAAATCCATAGAAGCAGAGAGTAGAAGAGTGTTTGCCAGGGCCAGCAGGGAAGGGGAAATGGGGAATTGCTCTTCACTGGGCATAAACTTTCTGTTATGCAAAATGAATAACTTTTGCTATCTAAACCTGGAGCTTATTTTAGAGTCAATATTTCTCATCTCTGGTTATACACAGCTCTAAAACTTAGATTTATTTGGAAAGAAGAGAGTCCCCACTCCCAACTGTGGATTACTTACACAGAACAAATCATTTTTAGAACTCTATGTTTCATAACATCAACTGAAGTAGACCCTCATATTAGAAAGGGGAAACTAAAGGCACAGAAAAGTAAATGTGACATCACTTATTCCCACCTCCACCCTACCTCTAATCAGAAAGTCGCTTTCTATTCTTCTCTTAAAGAAGAACACTGTCTTCTACTTCCTCAAGGCAATCTCTATTTGCGGATACTTAATAGATGTTGGCAATATCCTGGCAGCCTACAACTTTTGTTTGCCATTGAATCACAATACTTCCTAAAACAATATGTATATATTACCATAGAGCAATCTATTTTGGGTCAGGCCTCATATCTGTCATCCTAGAACTCTGGGAGGCCAAGGTAGGAGGATCGCTTGAGCTAAGGAGTTCATGACCAGCCTAAGCAATAATGAGACCCTGTCTCTACTAAATATAGAAAAAAAAATTAGCCAGGCATGGGAGCACATTCCTATAATCCCAGCTACTCAGGATCCTGAGGCAGGAGGATGACTTGAGCCCAGGAGTTTGAGTTTGCTGTGAGCTAGGCTGACACCATGGCACTCTAGACTGGGCAACAGAGAGAGACTCTGGCTCAAAAAAAATAGGCAATCTATTTTGAACAGAAATTTGAAATGGTATCAACAACCCCTCCCACCTTGCTCACTCTGTTCTAGCAGTAATAACCCCCTTGGTGTTTCCTAGAACACCACAGGAACATCTTAGATATGTCTGGCCTGCCTTATTTTTGTACTAGCACTTGTCACCATCTGTTATCTTATATATTTTACTTATTTCCTTATTGTCTGTATCCTACAATTATTTTTAATTTAACAAAACATATATATTGCTCATTATATTTTGAAATTTATGAATATTAATACTTTAATATTCATAATAATTGTGGAAAGTAGGCACATCAATATATTTATTTTTCAGGTGGGGAAACTGGGAATAAATAGATAAGATAACTTGGATAAGGCCATGAAAATATTATGCAGTGGAATGGGATTAAAATACAGACAATTTTACTCCAGAATACATGGCCTTAAATAACGTTAAAATATAAACCTTGTGAGGTCAGAGATTTTTGACTATTTTGTTCATTGGTGTATCCCAGTGCCTAGAAGGGTGCCTGCCTAGATAATAGTATTTCTTAATAAATATTTGATGAATAGATTAATGTATTATTTTGAGGGCGAAGGAACAAACAACAATTTCCTTACATCTCCCTGGAGTTTCTCCTGGTAGCTTGGAAAGATGATATTGGGCAGGTACTTCATGGAATATAGCTAGCCCTCACAAAAGGAGGTTCATTGTTAAGGGATGAATCTGTTAAAATACTTTATGAGTTACACAGCAACATAATGTTTTGCAGTGCTTGTCAACATGTGCTGTGAGGTTCTCAGTGGGACCCTTAGGGCTGCAAAATGGAACAGGTACAGATTAATGAGAGGTTAGGTCTCTGAGCCCCAAATCCTTTTTCTAACAAATATCTCTGTTTCTATATATATTTTTATTTTGGAGTTATGCAAAGGGTTTTATTTGAACAAAGGATTACAATTTTTAAAAACCACAGTTACAGTAGAGGGAACACTTCCTAGAGTCAGAAGAACTGAATTCCAGTTTTGTATTCTGTCACTTACTTGCCATAACTCTGGCACTGTCTTTTTTAAGGGGCATCAAATGAGATGGTGACTGAAAGAGATGGGTTTTGTTATGCCCCAGGCTAGCTCTACATATGGGTAGAGTAGGATGTGGTCCCCTACCTAGTGGAGTTCAAGAACACTTAATAACCCATCCTACCACAAAATATCTTTCCATTCTCCTTCCACAATGCCCATAATTCTCACCATTAGTTACTCCGTTGGACTAAGGGAGTGTTTCCAGAGACTCCTGCTAGAATACCCCAAGAGGAAAATTAATCCACCACCACCTATTAACAGATTAGTATGGAATCATTCATGAGCTTAACAAGTTGCCATCCAGCAAAGAAAGAGTTCCTAAAAGAATGGGAACCTGGGTTAGTAAACATCAAGAAAAATACATGTGTGGATTAATAAAATGTGGTATATGTATACCATGGAGTTCTACTAAGTCACAAAAAACAATGGTGATCTAGCACCTCTTGTATTATCCTGGATAGAGCTGGAGCCCATTCTACTAAGTAAAGTATTACAAGAATGGAAAAAAAAGCACCATATGTACTCACCATCAAATTGGTATTAACTGACTTAACAGACCAACACTTAAGTGCACATATAGTAGTAACATTCTGGGTGTCAAGCAGGTGAGTGGGGGAGGAGGGTGGGTATATTCACACCTAGTGGGTGCAGTACGCACCCTCTGGGGGATGAACATGCTTGAAGCTCTGACTCAGGTGGGGCAAAGGCAATATATGTAACCTAAACTTTTGTACCCCCATAATATGCTGAAAAAAAAAGAATATTTTAAAACCCAAAATTGGGAAGGATATAACATCAGAATGAAGGTTCTTGGATTGAATAAACTTAACATTTAAAAAAAAAGACAAAAGACAATAAGGTGTATTGAGGGTGCAGAGAAAAAGGAACCTTTGGCACTATTGGTGGAAATGAAAATTAATACAGCCATTAATAAAAACTATATAGAGTTTCCTTAGGAAACTAAAAGTAGAATTAACCATATGGTCCAGCAATCTAACTTCTGGGTATGTGTTCAAAGAAATAGAAATCAGTATGCCAAAGAGATATGTACACTTCTTTGATTATTGCAGCATTATTCATAATAGCTAAGACATGGGAGTAACTTAAGTGTCCAGCATCATATGAATGGAAAAATACATATTGTTGAGCTTAGCTTTTATTATTACTTTTATCATGAAATTGCAGCATAAAATAATGCTTTTAAAAAAATATTTGGATATTGCTATACAATTAAGTTCTATAGAAAATAAAAATTGATTGTGTTTGGTTAACAGATATTGCTTTTTCCTCTCTAATTGAGTTTCTATACTAATCTCCACCTTATGATGAATTCATTGGTGTGTTACATTCTATGCTCACTTACCATTTCAAGTGAAAAGTGAAGTTGTAGAAATAATCTGGAAAATTCTGTCCATAAATAGTGATATTGACTAAACTATCTCAAGCAAGGAATTAGCTTCATCCCATAGATATTTTTTACCCAAATGATAAAATGAAAATGCCACATCTATAGAATGCTGATAATGCTCAAAAACCCACAGTTTTCTATTGTCAGCACATTAACAAATATTTTAACTAAAAGTATCAAAACTGATGTCAATAAATAAATTTCTAAATTCCATTCTGAATAATTATCTAGCTTGCTTTTAGATTTTTAAAATTATATAACGTTAAAAGTTCAGTTACATATATATTTACCTATGTTTAACAATGTTAAATGTATTATATAATATGCTATTTGCATCTCTAAAGATTGAAGGGAAAAAAGTATAGCAATATATTATTGTTTAATAAATAGTTACAAACTAATCCATTGACACTGGAGTAAAACCAAGAAATGTTAAATAAACAAAAATTTTAGTGTATGCAATCTTTCTCACATTAACTTCCTGTAGCTAGATAACACATTTCTGTGTTGTAAGATTTGATTTTTCTGATCTGGGCATTAAATATTTACTTCTAATTATAGTCTTATATGAGACATAAACATGGGCTAATTTGCATTATTAATGATGCAAGAAATGTGATGTTTAGTCTCTTAAGATTGGTAATAAAGAGAAAAGCATGTTGGAGATTTACTCCAGTTTTTTTTTCCTTTTGAAAGAAAGTTTAAATTATAAAATGTATTCATTAACTGTTTAGGAATTACAAATTTCTGCTAACTAACGTATAACGGGGGGGGAGGGGGATACTGTTTGAGATGGAGCTGGGACTACAAAGATTCCATTTTCAGTCTCAAAGTCTCCAGGGGGAAATCAAAGGGTTTCTTTCTTTCAACAGTTTGGGTGAGATGATATTTTCAGATGTTGACAGCTGCCAAACTACAAAAACAGTAAAGGAACTCCCCCTAAAGAAATTTCTGTTTTTATCCACAGGATGTTTCTGCTTGTTTTGTCCTTTCTTCTCTCAATGATTTTTTTTTACAAATGAAGGAAAGTCTAAGAATGTTTGACATTCTTTCCAGTCAGCAAAAAGCAAACCAGTTTTTACAGTAACAGTTCACCAAGCCTTGCTTTCCCCCAATATCCTCTTTACATATAGTTTTACCTGCTTGATCATAGACATCCAAATATGAATTAATCTGAAAGCCTAACTTTATGTCAATGAAAGAGATCACTGTAGAACTCATTACTTTATTCTAATGGAATAAATGTCAGAGATTTGGATTCTGTTATTGTGACTAATGATACACTGCACTATCTAAAATATTTGCACTCACCGCTAGGCCAAAATTTAGAAGATATCAAAATCCATTAATGCAAAAATAGAAAAGAAAGTCAAGTATCTAAATACTGTGATTTAATAATGCACAAATATTAGATATTTCAAATATTCCAATATTTGGTATCATAAAAAACAATAAAACACAACCTGTTGAATGGGAGAAAATATTCGCAAACTATTCAACCAACAAGAGACTAATATTGAGAATATACAAAAAATGTAAACAACTCAAAAATAAAAAAAGAAATAATCCCATTATAAAGTGGACAAAACATATAAATAGACGTTTCTCAAAAGAAGACATAAAAATGGCAAAAAGGTATATGAAGAATTGCTTAACATTACTAATCATCAGGAGAATGCAAACCAAAGCCATAATGAGAAAGCACCTTACCCCAGTTAGAACAGTTTATTATCAAGACAAAAAAATACTTGATGTTGGCAAAGATGCAGAGAAAAGGGAACTCTTATACACCATTGGTTGGAATGGGAATTAGTATGACCACTATGAAAAACAGTATAGAGATTTATCAGAACACTAAAAGCCAAAATACTGTGTGATCCAGCTATCCCACTCCTGGATATTTAATAAAAGGAAAATAAATCAGTATGCCAAAGAGATACCTGTACTGGCATGCTTATTGCAGCACTTGCATGTTTACTGCTATTCACAATAGCAAAGTTATGGAATCAACTTAAGTATCCATCGGTGACAAATGGATAAAGAAACTGTGTTACACACACACACACACACACACACACACACAATGGGATACTATTCAGCCATGAAAAAGAATGGAACCATGTCATTAGCAGCACCATGGATGGAACTGGAGGTTATTGTGTTAAGTGAAATAATAGAAAGACAAATACCACATGTTCTCCTTCATATGTGGGAGCTATTAAAAAAACATTGATCTCATGGACATAGAGAGTAGAATGATAGATATCAGAGACCGGGAAGGGTGTGTGTGTGTGTGTGTAGGAGAAGGGGGATGAAGAGAGGTTTCTTACTGGGTACATACAGTTAAATGGATTAAGTGCTAATGTATGGTAGCAGAGTAAGGTAATTACAGTTAGCAACAATATATTGTATATTTCAAAGTACCTAGAAGAGAGAACTGGAAATGTTCTCAAAACATAGAAATGATAAATACTCAAGGTTAGGGGTACCCCAAACACCCTGACTTTATCATTACACATACTTACATATACCCCATAAATATGTAAAATATTATGTATTAATAAAAAAATTAAAATATAAGAATTACTGCTTTCTTGTCATTACTCAGAAGTTTGTAACTCAACTTCATCAGTAGGGGGTAGTGGAAAATTTGTAAACTCTAGGGAAAGAAAAAAATTGGTTCATAAATATTACTGGATGTGAACCTTGGGTGAGTTATTGAAAATCTCTCAATCTTCATTATTTTATCTATAAAATATAAATAATAATACTGCTTGCTTCATAAGATTCTGAGAATCAAACCAGAAAACATATGTAAAAGAAATATCACAGTAACTGGAACATAATACATGATTAGTAAATGATAGTTATTATCTTTATTTTTGCTATATAAATAAACTTTTGGAAATAACAGATGACACAAACAAATGGAAAACCATCTCTTGCTCATGGATTGGTAGAATCAACATTGCTAATAAGTCAATATTGCCTAAAGTGATTTACAGATTCAATAAAACCCCCATGAAAATATCAACATGATATTTTGCAGAACTAGAAAAAATATCCTAAGTTTCATTTGGAACCAGTAAAGAGACCAAATAGACAAAACAACCCTAAGCAAAAGGAACAAATCTGGAGGCATCACATTATCTGACTTCAAATTATACTGCAAGGTTATAGTAACCAAAACAGTATGATACTGGTATAAAAGTATAGACATAGATCAATAGAACCAAATATAGAACCCAGAAATAAAACCATTTACCTACAACCAACTGATCTTTGACAAAGCAGACAACAATATACACTGGGGAAAGGAAGCTCTATTCAATAAATGGTGCTGGAAAATTGGATAGTCACATGCAGAACAATGAAACAGGAAACTTTCTTTCACCATATACAAAAATTAATACAAGGTGGGTAAAATACTTAAATATAAGGTATGAAGCCATAAAAATTCTAGAAAAAAATATAAGAAAAATTCCTCTAGGCATCAGCCTAAGCAAAGAATTCATGAGTAAGAACCCAAAGGCAAATACAGCAACAACAAAAATAAATAAATGAGACAATTAAGTTAAAAATCTTCTACAAAGCAAAGGAAATAATCAAGAAAGTGAACAGACAACTTACAGAATGTGAGAAATTATTTGCAAACTATACAGCTGAAAAAAGGTCTAATAACCAGAATCTACAAAGAACTCAAACAAATCAGAATAAAAAAACATCAAAAACATGAGCAAAAGGCATTAACAAACATTTCTCAGAAAAAGAGAAACAAATGGCTGGCAAACATATGGAAAAATGCTCAACATCACTAATCATCATGGGAATGCAAATTAAAACTACAATGAGACAGCGCCCTACCATATCAGAATGTCCATTATTAAAAAGCAAAAAAAATAAACAATAGATATTGGTGTGGATGCAGAGATAAATGTGTCCTTAAGCACTGTTGGTGGGACTGCAAGTTAGTATAAACTCTATGAAAAACAGTATGGAAATTCCTCAAAGAAATAAATGTGTACATACCATTTGATCCAGCAATCCCACTGCTAAGTATCTCCCTAAAGAAAATAAAGTCAGTTTATCAAAAAGACACTTGCACTCAAATATTTGTCAGAGCACACTCACAACTGCAAAGATGAGGAATCAACCTAAGTGCCCATAAATTCATGAGTGAATAAATAAAATGTGATATATATATATATATATATATATACACACACATATACATACATATATGTATATATGTGTTTATATATATGCCCTGGAGTACTACTTAGTCATAAAAAGAATGAAATAATGTCGTCTGCAGCAACTTGCATGGAACTGGAATCCATTATCCTAAGTGAAGTATTTAAGCAAAGAATCCTAAGTGAAGAATGGAAAATGAAACCCCATACGTTCTCGCCAAAAAGTGGGAGACACATGATGGGTACACATGGGCACAAAGCAATATAAAGCACACAAGAAACCAAGAAAGGGTGGAAGTTGGGGCTTGGGGGATAAAAACTTATCTCTTGGGTACAATGGACACTATTCTGGTGTCAGTCACACCAAAAGCCCTGATTTAAGGATTATTCAAGGTATCCATGTCACAAAAACACTTGTACACTTAATTAATATTTTGAAATAAAAAATAAACAAACAATAATAATAAACTTTTAATCTATAATGTTGTTCAAAGAAACTTTTCATTGAAAAGCCTCCTAGTTGATTGCTACTGCCATCATGCTTTATATTTAAAATGAGCTTCAGGTCCTTGAAAATGGAAAATTATGAAAATACTTAGTTGTAGTGGACATAGACAATATGATTTGGACACTGATGTCTCATATAAACCTAACCCATTGCATGTTTAGGTATATTTTAGTTTTGTTTCCTGAAATGTTAAGTGTAGGAAAGTGTTATGTCTAGCCAATGATGGGAAACACGTGTTTTATATTTTCCCTTGAGGAAAAGGATTTACATGGCAAAGAGGTGGGGGGAGGGATCAGTTTAAACATTAGCAAATATCTGAATAATAAAAATGGAGATAACATAATAATGAAGTTCTCAAGGAGTTTTGAGTTCTCAAGCCTTTAGAAAGCAACTTGTCCTGACTTAACTTCATTCATTGTTCCTGACTCTAAAAGAAAGTTTGATGAAACAGGACATTTTTGTTTTTATTTTTTAATGTTTGATTTTATAATATTTTCAGACTTACAAGAAAGTTGCAAAAGTAGTGCAAGGAATATTTATATATATTTTCCCCGGATTCCTCAAAAGTTAACAGATTACATAATCAAATTATAATAATCAAAATCAGAAATTTAACGTTGATACAACACTTTAATCTCCAGACCTTATTCAGTTTTGCCGATCACCCCACTAATATCCTTTTTTCTGCTCCAGGATCTAATCTTGGATCACGCATTGAACTAATTATCATATCTCCTTAGTCTCCTTAATTCTGAAATAATTTCTCAGTATTTCCTTGTCTTTCATGACCTTGACCCATTTTAAGAATAAAACTAGTTATTTTGTGGAAACCCCTCATTTTCCCTTTGCCTAAGGTTTCCTGATGATAAAATTTAGGTTATGCATTTTTGGCAAAGATATCACAAAATTAATATGTTCCCCTGTTAATGCATCATATTAGGAGTTCCAGGATATTTATATATCTCATTAATGATGAAGTTAAGCTCAATAATTTGGTTAAAGTGGTATCTGCCAGGTTTTTCTGTCCAAAGTTACTCTTTTCCCCTTATAATTAAGAAGCATCTTGTAGGGAAATACTTTGAGCTCATGCAAATAACCTGTTTTTCATAATAGATTTGTCTACAATTTTATCATCCATTGATGAGTCTTGACTAAAATAATAACTGTGGTGCTTGCTAGTGGTGATTTTCTATTCTTATTTATTCCTGCTAAATTTATGACTTTGACTTCTACTATAAAGAAGGATTTTCAGTTCCCCTTGATTCATCATTAATTTATTTTTTAAATTGTTTATTTATGTTAGTATGGATTCATTGGTTCTTATTTTACTCTATAGATTGCAATCCATTACCATCATTATTTATTTTTGCTAAAGTTTTCTTTTTGGTAGTTGGGAGCCCTTTCAAATTGGATCCTGTAGGCAGGCCTTAATGGCAATCACCATATTTTTTTTAAAAAACATAAGTTTTATTAAACAATATTTACATGCTAGGACCTACTTTATTTTGGCTATTTTCAGAAACCACAAGTGAGGAGATGTGGTGTTTTTAATTATCAGGCTAGCAACCAGGATTCTATTCCAAGCTTAGACAAAGACCAGAAGTCAGCAAATTATTTCTCATTCCTTCACCTTAGCATGTTTTTATCGGTAGCAAGGTGGTATTACTGCACTTTTAACAACAGGAATATTTAAATCAAAAATCTTTTTGTTTTTTTGATAAATGGGGTCTTTTCTGGTTCCATACAAAGTGTAAAATTATTTTTTCCATATATGTGAAAAATGATGTTGGTAATTTAATAGGGATTGCATTGAATCTGTAGATCACTTTGGGTAGCATAAACATTTTAACAATGTTGATTCTTCTGATCCACGAGCATGGTATGGTCTTCCACCTGTTTACATGCTCTGTGATTTCCTTCTTCAGTGTTTCATAGTTCTCCCTATAGAGGTCTTTTACCTACTTAGTTAAATGTATTCCTAGGTACTTTATTTTCTTTGTTGCTATTTTGAAGGGTATTGAGTCTTTGATTTGATTCTCAGTTTGACTGTTATTGGCATATATGAATGCCTCTGATTTGTGTGTATTGATTTTGTATCCTGAGGCTCTACTGAATTCATTTATCAGTTCCAGGAGTCTCTTGGTTGAATCCTTGGGGTTTTCTAGATGTACACAAAATGGGAGGTATTAATCTTCCGGACTTCAAACTATACTACAAGGCTGTGGTTATTAAAACAGCTTGGTACACAAGAATAGGGACACAGACCAGTGGAACAGAATTGAGAATCCAGATGTAAAACAATCCTCATATAACCATCTAATCTTTTACAAAGCAGACAAAAACATACTCTGGGGAAGAGAATCCTTATTCAATAAATGGTGCTGGGAAAACTGGATAGCCACGTGTAGAAGACTGAAACAGGACCCACACCTTTCACCTGTCACAAAAATCGAATCATGGTGGATAACAGACTTAAAACTTAGGTGTGAAACTATTAGAATTATAGAAGAAAATGTGGGAAAGACTCTTATAGACATTGGCCTAGGCAAAGAATTTAGGAAGAAGACCCCAAAGGCAATCACAGCAACAAAAAAAAAATAAATAAATGAGACCTGATTAAATTAAAAAGCTTCTGCACAGCCAAAGAAACAGTCATGAGAGTAAATATAGACAACCTACAGAATGGGAAAAAATTTTTACATGCTACACATCTGATAAAGCACTGATAACTAGAATCTATTTAGAACTCAGGAAAATCAGCAAGAAAAAAATCAAACAACCCTATCAAAAAGTGGGCAAAGGACATGAACAGAAATTTTTCAAAAGAAGACAAAAGAATGGCCAAAAAACTTATGAAAAAATGCTCAACATCTCTAATCATCAGGGAAATGGAAATCAAAACCACAATGATATACCACTTAACTCCAGTGAGAATGGCCTTTATCAAAAAGTCCCATAACAATAAATGCTGACATGGATGCGGAGAGACAGGAACACTCGTACACTGCTGGAGGGACTGCAAACTAGTGCAACCTCTCCAAGTTGCACTCAACTAGGGGCTGAAAACCTCTGTGGAAAGCAATATGGAGATACCTTAAACAGATACAAGTAGACCTACCATTTGATCCAGCAATCCCATAATTGAGCATCTACCCAAAATAACAAAATACCTTCTATTACAAAGACATCTGCACTGGAATGTTTATAGCAGCACAATTCACAATTGCAAATATGTGGAAACAACCCAAGTGCCCATCAATACATGAGTGGATTAATAAAATGTGGTATATGTATACCATGGAGTATTATTCAGCTATAAGAAATAATGGGGATATAGAATCTCTTATATTCTCCTGGATAGAGTTGGAACCCATTCTACTAAGTGAAGTATCCCAAGAATGGAAAAATAAGCACCACATGTACTCACCATCAAATTGGTTTCACTGATCATCACCTAAGAGCACATTCAGGAATAACATTAATCGGGTGTCGGGCATATGTGGTTGGGGGAG